>BLSH010438581.1:1988742-2007054 GCA_018402905.1 Glandirana rugosa | reverse complement strand
GGGTGTCCGTAAGTCATACAGTGCATCCTCATTCACCTAGGGGTAACCTTCAAGGGAGCCCTGACTGTAAAGAGACTGAGAAACTCTGGCATAGAGGAACCAATCTCTCCATTTTCCTCCTGCAGCCACTGAATGCCTGTGGGAGGGAGTGGAGGAGAAGTTTGGGGGGAAATGGAGAGATCGGTTCCTTTATATGCAGCCACACACTTGCGACCGGGCCCTGGCGTTCCACCACCGGGCTCCGAGGAAAGGGTTCTGTCGGGGGGGGGGGGGGCCCTTCATGGTTTCTTGCATCGGGGCCCTGAGGGTTCTAGTTACGCCACTGCCTTAGAGTGAATGAGTATATAATCTAAGTAGATGACAACAAAAGAGTCGAGTAGATCTCGGAAGATATCATTCACAAATTCCTGGAATACGACGAGGGCATTGCAAAGACCACAAGGCATCACAAGACACTCATAATGCCCCCTTCTCGTATTAAAAGCTGTCTTCCATTCATCTCCTGCTTTGATTCGAATGAGATTGTATACTGAACTAAGGTCTAGTTTGGTAAAGATCTTGGATCCTTGGACCCGGTCAAACAGTTCAGTAATTAACGGAAGAGGATACCGATTGTTTACAGTAATTCGGTTGAGAGCCCTGAAATCAATGCAGAGTCTGAGTCCTCCATCCTTTTTCTCCATGAAAAATAACCCAGCTGCCATGGGAGAAGTGGAAGGCCGAATGAAACCCTTCTTTAGACTGTCTTCAATGTATTCCTCCATTGCCCTAGTCTCAGCGAGGATAGGTTCTCCCCTTAGGTAGAGGAGAACCGGGAAGCAATTCAATAGCACAGTCATAAGGGCGGTGTGAACCCCTCCGCTTCCTTTTCAGAAAATACATCAGCAAAATCAGTGTAGACCTCAGATAATTCTGGGTCAGCAGACACCTCATGAATGGACACTTTATTGCATACAACTCTTTGGAGATAGTGGACAAGACAGGAGGTGCTCCAAGCCCAGTCAATGGATGGGTTATGTTTACATAACCAAGGGAACCCAAGAATCACTGAGTGTTTCAGGGACAGGATAATGTCAAAAGATAAAACTTCTTGACGCAGAGCCCCTAGACGGACAGAGAGGGGCTTGAACTCATGAGTAATAAGGCCATTACCCAGAGGGTCTCCACTAAGAGTAGACATACAGAGCAGTAGGGCTTTTTAAATAATAGGGATCTGGAGTCTTTCAACCAGAGCTGCATCTAGAAACACACCACCAGTGCCAGAATCTATAAAGGCTAATGTGGAAAAGCACTGGTCATTCCATGACAAATAGATAGGAACTAGAACTCTCTCCTGAGGAGGGTTCAAAACAGCATGGCCTAATGGGACTCCTTGCTCACCCATTAAGCCCGGAAGTTTTCCAGCCGAACCAGACAAGAATGCAGCACATGTCCTGGCTTCCCACAATATAGACAGCGGCCTAGGGTCCTGCGTTTGGTACGTTCACTATCCAACAACCGCACTGCCCCTATGTCCATGGGTTCTTCCTCAGATCCGACAGGAGAAGGGACAGTAGGGACTAGAGATTGCAGAGGAGGTGATTTAGTACCAAGTCTGGGAGGATTATAATGTTCTCTGATGTTCAGAGAAATGAGTGTCCACCTGGATATACAAGATGATAAAATCCTCCAGACTCGCTGGGATTTCATGGTAGGTTAATGCGTCCTTTATGCGTTCCGCTAGCCCTCTGCGGAACGCATCCTTAAGGGCAACATTGTCCCAGGTGGTCTCTGCCGCTAGCGTGCGGAATTCTATGGCATAGGATGCTACCGTGCACTTACCCTGAAGTAAATTGAGAATACTGGACTCGGCCGCAGAAACACTCTGCCAGGAACCTCGTAGTCATGAGCAAGCAGAGTTAGTAGACAAGTAAAACAATCTGGTACAACAACAACAACAGAATGTGGAACTTATACTAGGGCGGGGACTGGAAGAGGAAGAGAGGATTTATAGGTTACAAGATGAGGAAACTATCTTCAGTTAGCCACTGGGTGGAGCCAGAGTCCAAAATCACAAAGCTCTACAAAGATAGAAGTTTCCCAGTGGCACAGGCAGCAGGAAGCCTGAACAAGAACACTAGGTCCCAGGATCTAATCCTGGTCAAGGCGTGACAACTCATCTCTGAGTGGGCGCCTTCTTTGCCACACCACTGGATCACAGCAGCAGGGTCCATCTTGATGTCTGTCAGGATTGTGCCTAAGGAAGTTGACAGCAGAATAAAAAGATCCTGGACAAGCCCCCACATGTAGCACTACCCCGTAGGAGCGGCTTAATTATGTTGTGTCCGCTACTCCACCTCTCAACCCCAATAACAGCCTCAGTCCCCTGGCACACCTGGAATCACTATTTGAGTCAGTTCCCTTTCAAGGAGTGACACAATATGGAATCACACAATAATAGAGTTTGAAGTATTTACTTAAATCTCTGTTGTGTTAAAGTGGAACCCCAAATTAAACAAGAATTGTATCACACAGGTCAATGATTAACAGTTCACTCTTAAGTCACACACTTATAAATGTCTGGACAACATTAACATGCCTTTGAAACCTTAGTGGATAAAAGGGAGACAACAAGAGCAGAATGTAGATCACTACTCCCTCCTATTGACTGGCAGTTAAATATTAAAGGTTACACTTGGATTCCTCCAATCCAGTTTAGTCAAATATCTGAATGTTCACCGATAGGCGTTGAAAAAGGGAGTTCACTCAAAGTCAATCAACAACAGATAATGATGAGATTATCTGGGAATTGGTGAACTATAGGTAAATTGATACCACTCAATGGCATACAAGTAAATCAATACTACTCTACAAGATTACAGCTAAAATGGTATAACTTCAATGGACTATATTATTGCTTATTTGAATTCACCCGCTCTATTTCAAAGAGTTCTTAAGGTAATCCAGTGATAAAAAAGTATAACAGCCCTGAGTCCTGCTAACGGAGGTGGGGGGAGGAGTAGCTGTAGTTGAAGTGGATCCGTGATTAAAGTTTAGTGTGCCTTCTGCCGGCTGTTATTCCAAAGTTAGGTACCTATTAAGTAACTGCGTCCACTAATCCTCAGGATATGCCACAAAAGGTAGAATAGCAACTTTGCTGAAATTAATGGAAACCTTCACAGTGATCACTGACTTTAAGGTAAGCTTACAACTAGCAGCAATCCAGTGCACTCAAGTAATTGTAATCCAGCCTCCACAGGCTAATAGTAATGTTCAGATGTTTACTGACTTTCTTAGAAGGCTTTATATTAGACAGATCAGTACTCTTATGGATGGGCCTGAGCCCGCTCACCCAACCAAACGAGCGACTGCAGACAACCGGTCCGGCTGCTCAGATGATGATGATGAAGATGCCGACTCTGGGGCTGAAGAAATACTCCCACTCTATGCTCCTGGAAAAAGGCCTCCACTGCACTCCTTGCAGCTCTCCCTGATCGATTGCTACCGCTGCCACTAGACCTAGAACAGACTCAGATGGTAGTAGGGCTGCCTCTGCAGATCATCCGCTGGAACACTGTGGAAATGCAGCCTGCTGGATCACTGTATGTAGACCGCAGGCCACAGTCCCACTGTAGAAGCACACAGGGCCCTTGCTGATCAATCACGCCGTCCAAAGAGACTAAATCAGGCCTCAGCCTCTGCTTATATAGACTCTCCCATAAGGCACTGCTGCTCCCAGTAATCCTTCTGCTGCTGTTCTTGTAAAAGCTTCCCCCATTGGCTGATGTAACTGTTCTCCACATAGGAACACAGTACAAGTGCAGTATAAACTGATCTGTGTGTGTGGAGGGAAAGAAACTCATGCAGGAACATGACAGGCAGTTTAGAGAGGTACCTGCTATACTAGATAAAAATCAATGGCATAATATGCAAACATAAAGTCCATTAGTGATAGATCCCAACACCAAACGAGTTGCTCTTATATATGGATAGCTTCTAGTTCTTTCACCACAGGTGCTCAATGGAAAGGTGGCAACTCACCAGAGGTGTTTGACCCCTTTTTACAAGATGGTCAAAAAATGCATTTGGAAAGCCAGATTGGTTCCACTGCTGACACCACTCCACTCCAATGTTCCCTCAGGAAAGCACTAGGATGTACAAAAATGACTACAACAGGAGACATATGAAAAGCCTCATAGTGTAGTAAATGTATTGATAGATATAAAAGCAATAAGTAATGGTTGCACTCACATGTATGTGTGCCTGATTCGCAGTACTGAATGTATACACAGCATGTGCAGATATGGCTATTTCCTCTGGCCGTGGCGTGTGATGCAAGCCTCATTCTAGATGGTTAAGTCAGATGAGTATATGACAGGACTCGGAAGTGACGAATCCCCCTCATTTTTAAAATGAAATCCGGGAATATATATATATTTTTTTTATTGGCAAATAGTAAACTATTTTATAAGCATATTTTCCTCAAGTTATATATGCAGTGTATGTGGTATGTGTTTTTGGAATGATTGTATGATATATACGTTATTTCTCACATTTCGTCCATGAGATAAAAAAAAAAAAAAGATACTTCAAATGTACAATTGATGTACATATTTTACATCTTATTATTATTTATATAGGCGGGATACACTACTGCACCACAGCACATTGCAGCTCTGCAATATTTCTTACCATTTGCAGAGAGAATGACACCATCACTATTATGTTCTAATACACTGGTTGATTTGCATCTCTGTTATTATTATTGTATATAGGCGGTTTCACCATTATTTGCACATTGAAGCTCTGCAAATTCTCAAAATATTTTTGCAGAGGGGGTGACACCATCACTACTATATTGCAATACATTAGTTGATTTGCACTAAATATTAATTTATAGATTTTACCACTGCACTTATAAGTCCATTTGTACAATTTTATAGATGAAGTGTAGGACAGCGCTGCATTTTTTGCTTTTTATTGATTTGCATTAGATGAGGGAGCCAGCTAATAAGATTCTCTTATTGCTTTTGTAATTTTTTTAGTTGCATGGTAGTTGTTTTACTTGATTTGTTATGTCCTCTATATACTGGTAACCACTGGCCCTGCATATTGGTGGTCAGTGTGCCCCTGTATGCTGGTGCTATGTGCAGGAGGATGCTATGTGCAGGGTGCTGGAGGATGCTACATGCAGGGGGCAGGATGATGCTATATGCAGGGTGCAGGGTTTAGAGGGATGCAGGGTGCAGGATTTAGGAGGATGCTATGTACAGAGTGCAGGGTTCAGAAGGGTGCTACATACAGAGTGCAGGGCTCAGGAGGATGCTACGTACAGAGTACAGGGCTCAGGAGGATGCTATGTACAGGGTGCAGAGTTTAGGAGTGTGCTACATGGAGTGCACAGTTGCGAATTGGCTGATTCTCTTGAATAGATTGCATGATATGAGGAGGGAGAGATAGTACAGAGGGAAAGTTCACGTTACTTTTATTGAAATTTGTGTCTCTTGCACACAGGTGGCTGAGTCCATTCTGTGTAATTGCAGTTGAATTTCCTCCATCCAGGCAGCCCAGGTGCAGCATACAGCCTGTCACTGACATGAATGCTTGTATGCTGCTGTATTTATGTTTATGATGGCACCGCTGTATAAAGGAATACAGCAGCATACAATCATTCATGTCAATGACAGGCTGTACACTGCATCTGGGCTGCCTGGATGGAGAAAATTCAACTGCAATTACACAGAATGGGCTCAGCCACCTGTCTGCAAGATACCTGGTTTGTTTCTAAATTGTGGGAAACAGCGTTAGAATAACACCAGAGGACAAAATTATTTTTTAAATCTATTTATTTTGTATTGTGACACCAGCAATGCTTATGTCAAAGATAAGGGAAGCAGATGGATGGATGGATAGACAGAACACACAGAGATCCAGTATTCTTTTTTCACTTTAAAAGCCAATGAGTCTTGTGTTGGCAGAAAGTAATGCAGGATGTGCGTGCCCTGTCTGCCTCACAGAGGAGTTTTACCAAAAGCCTTGCTGGTGTCAGAATACAGTCTGGATGGTCTTGTTCTCTGGAGCTGTCCTATTAACTTCCACTATGCCACACTGCAGAAACAAGCATGTGCTCTTCATGCTGACAGAAGCTGTTTCTCTCTTTAGACCAAGTGTAGGGAAAAATCACTCACTGCAGCCAGGAGCTAGACGATCTCTCTGTTCTATTTCATCCTCTGTAGCAGGCTGGGCTGTGCTGTGCTCTCTCCTCTACCTCCAATCTAGCTGCCGACATGTCCTCTCCTCTGTGCATCTCAGAACTCAAAGAAGGTGGGGTGGAGAAGGGGACAGGTTCAGCACTTTCCTATTGGCTGAGAAGGCAGCAAAGAGGATAGATAGCAATCCACATCTGAAATCTGCCTGCTGGGTCTAGCTAAATATCATCGGCTTAGGAGACGCTGTATCCCACCACAGGAAAAAAGAATGCCTACTTTCCTAGCATCTGTACAGGATTTACAGGTAGAATACAATTTTAAAAAACACTGTGACAAATACAAGAACTGGTATGTGAATTTTGGGGGTGCTGTGTAGGGTTGCTTGAAGAATTTGTGAGGGTGCTTGAGCACCCCCAAGCTCCTATCTGGTTCCGCCCCTGAATCCGGGGACAAAACTGGGGACAAACTTAGTCCGTGGATGGTGTCCTCAGAATGGGGACATCTGATAACGCTAGCTTATGGGTAAGGGGGTCATGTAAATAATTACTTTATGCTCCTTTTACTCATTAGGCCTCACCCGGTTCTTCTCCCTCTCCGGCGTCTTATTTCTTATGCTCTTTTGCAGGGCCTTCTTTCATCTGAGGGGTCTTCTATCTTCTGCTCTTTTTGCCGCTGTCTTCTCCCTCTGCTCTTCTTCCCATGTTGACACGACGCAATCTCCCACATGAATGGTGTCTGCAGTGACTTATATTGACATGGGGCGGGGCCACTTGCTGACGTCATCCGGAAACCCCACGAGTGGCCATGCCCCATGCCAATATAAGTCACTGCAGAGCATGGAGACACAATTAGTTTGGGAGATGGCATCGTGTCAACATGGGAAGAAGAGCAGAGGGAGAAGACAGCAGCAAAAGAGCAGAAGACAGAGCAGAAGATAGAAGATCCCTCAAAAGAAAGAAGGTCCTGCAAAAGAGGAGAAGAAAGAAGATGCCGGAGAGGGAGAAGAGCTGGAGAGGGGAGAAGATGGCGGAGCTGATTTAATAAAATATTTTAAAAAGCCGTGTAGTGTGTTTTTTTTACCCTTTTTTTTTCAGGTGAATGGGTATGGGTACGATGTACCGCATACTCATTCACATAGGGTGGGGGGCTGGGATCTGGGGGACCCCTTGTTAAAGGGGGCTTCCAGATTCCGATAAGCCCCCACCCGCTGACCCCGACAACCAACGACCAGGGTTGTCGGGAAGAGGCACTTGTCCTCATCAACATGGGGACAAGGTGCTTTAGGGTGGGCGGCGCAGGGCCCCCCCTGCCCCAAAGCACCCACCCCCCCATGTTGAGGGCATGCGGCCTGGTATGGTCCAGGAGGAGGGGCGCTCATCCCCACCCCCTTTCCTGGCCTGCCAGGCTGTGTGCTCGGATAAGGGTCTGGTATGGATTTTGGGGGGGCGTTTCCCTTCAAGATCCTCAGCACACACACAATCGCACCGCAAGTCGGATCATCATGATCCGACTTCTGGTGCAACTTCTATTCAAAATCAATGGGCTGCCATAGGGAACCATTGATTTTGAATAGAGGCAGAGAAATGCCTGACGAGGTTTAACGCTATATACAATGTTAAGCTGCGTTTTTGAGCTTTTTGCCGGCTCATCGTCAAAACAGCTCTAGCGCTGCAGCTTCCGAACGCGCTGGTCGTGGGTTTTTTTTACAGCCTAAAAACGCCTATGCCACTTACAGCTCAAAAACATTGGCGTGTGTATGAGGCCATTGAACAACATGGAGAGGTGTTTTTAAGCTGTAAAAACAGCTCAAAAACGCGGCTGTAAAAACACCCGTGTGTATGAGGCCTTAGGGTATCCAAAACTGCTTGTGTATGGCACAGATATAGTCATAAGTTTACAGAGCCAGTATTACCTACTTGCATATAGCTCTTTTGGGGTTCTGATATAGAGCTTGTAAGAAACCAAGCTCCTTGTTTTTGGGTTTTGTGCTATATCTCCCAGTACTTTAGAGGTGGGCTTTTCAGTTGCTTTTTTCCTAACTCACTGATGGTTGTTCTGTTCCCCTGGGCTCACAATCCCTACACCAGAACCAGAGACCCAGTAAAGCCATATTTTGCACTGATGAGAGCTAAGAAACATGAAACAACTGTATGGAAGTTGGTATTGCTAACTCCATAAAAGTATGGCTATATCTGTTCTATACACCAGCAGTTCTTGACACACAAATATGTAAAATGGGCAAAAGGAGATTCAGCTACTTTTTTGGGGGGTTTTGTGAAAGAAGGCAGTGCCTTTTAAGAAGGCAGTGTTGTATATCACTTGCCTTATTTATGAAAGCAAGTTTATTAGCTTTATCACCAATGAAACCATTTTCCAACTGCTTTTTATTATTTTTAAGGCATTTTATTGTTATATACCATATTTATAAAGAGTACATGGACAAACAAAAATGTTTGCATGGTTAGCACGATACTATGACAGCTCTGCTTTTCGGTTTACATTTTTACTGAAATACTTTTTGCAGAAATGAGAGTGAATACAAAAGATCAGAGGCACATATCTTTATGCGACATATGAATTAAAAGCCAACCTAAGGGCAGAAATGTTAAAGTACAATTCCATTCAATTAGTTCCATAGACAATGCTATAGTTAAAGATGAATTCAGGGATAGTCTGTATTGCACACTTACATTGGTCCAGCTTGGCATAATGCAAGTATGCATTTCTCATACATGATTGGCTTCTGGGAAAAATGGAAATCACTGTGGTAGTTGACACTATTACAGTGATAGTAGCAGCCTTCCTGGTACTGCTGGAGTTCTGTGTGAATGGCTTCCCCTCTACACACTGAACACAGGAGTTCGCTCGTTCAGCATTTCCACTATTGATAGAATGCCTTGTATTTTTTAATGAACACAAGGCGTTCTATGATTGGTTGTGGAGGGAATTATGACATCACTACCCCTCCTCTCCACCTTGCTCAATCAGAGAACACACTGTATTCATTGAAAAAAAAAATACAAGGTGTTCTATGAATGGTGGCAGTGCCAAGAAAGCGACCCCCTATGGTCAATGTGCAGAGGGAGCTGCTTGCATAGAACTCATGGCTATCACTGTAGTAGCGCCAACTACTACAGTGATTTTAGCTTTCCCAGCAGCCTATCAAGTATGAGATATGTATACTTACATTGTGCCAAGCTAGACCAATGTAAGTATGCAAAACACATCATTGCTAAAGATCAGCTATATTAATTGTAATACAGCTTTTCCCTCTAGGTTAATCAGGTTTTTTCCTGTTTGGTAGATATTGGCCCTTTTTAGCAAAAATTGGTCACTTTCATTTTTTAGTGACAGTTCACTCTTTGCCAGCAGTCCAGCTAGCTGCTCGACCCTTTATATATGAGGCTGGAAATGGCTGGGCTCTCAAAAAGTGGAGTACAATGAAAGGATTATAACCCAGTGGTGTTTCATCCATGGGTGCAGGGTGTTCACTGAACACGGGCCCTGAGAGGTGGGAGGGGCCCACTGTGCTCTGACTGACACTGCACCCATGGGTGATCTCTCCATGACAGCTGGGGATGATCGGTGCGGTGTGGGCTTGCACACGGGCCCACCAATTTCATGATACGCCCCTGTTATAACCTATTTATAAATAGGTTCATATATATACTGTATATACAGTATCTCACAAAAGTGAGACACATTTTTGTAAATATTTTATTCTATCTTTTCATGTGACAACACTGAAGAATTTACACATTGCTACAATGTAAAGTAGTGAGTGTACAGCTTGCATAACAGTGTAAATTGGCTGTGCCTTATATAGATATAATAAAATATTTACAAAAATGTGAGGGGTGTACTCACTTTTGTGAGATACTGTGTGTGTGTGTGTATATATATATATATATATATATACAGTATCTCAAAAAATTAAGTACACCCCTCACATTTGTGTAAATATTTTATTATATCTTTTCATGTGACAACACTGAAGAAATGACACTTTGCTACAATGTAAAGTAGTGAGTGTACAGCTTATATAACAGTGTAAATAACTCAACACACAGCCATTAATGTCTAAACCGCTGACAACAAAAGTGAGTACACCCCTAAGTGAAAATGTCTAAATTGAGCCCAAAGTGTCAATATTTTGTGTGGCCACCATTATTTTCCAGCACTGCCTTAACCCTCTTGGGCATGGAGTTCACCAGAGCTTCACAGGTTGCCACTGGAGTCCTCTTCCACTCCTCCATGACGACATCACGGAGCTGGTGGGTGTTAGAGACCTTGCGCTCCTCCACCTTCCGTTTGAGGATGCCCCACAGATGCTCATTAGGGTGTAGGTCTGGAGGCATGCTTGGTCAGTCCATCACCTTTACCCTCAGCTTCTTTAGCAAGGCAGTGGCTGTCTTAGAGATCATTATCATGTTGGAATACTGCCCTGCGGCCCAGTCTCTAAAGGGAGGGGATCATGCTCTGCTTCAGTATGTCATAGTACATGTTGGCATTCATGGTTCCTTCAATGAACTGTAGCTCCCCAGTGCTGGCAGCACTCATGCAGCCCCAGACCATGACACTCCCACCATCATGCTATGTTTGGGGTCGTTATCATGTTGGAATACTGCCCTGCAGCCCAGTCTCCGAAGGGAGGGGATCATGCTCAGTATGTCACAGTACATGTTGGCATTCATGGTTCCCTCAATGAACTGTAGCTCCCCAGTGCCGGCAGCACTCATACAGCCCCAGACCATGACACTCCCATGCTTGACTGTAAGCAAGGCACACTTGTCTTTGCACTGCTCACCTGGTTGCCGCCACACACGCTTGACACCATCTGAACCAAATAAGTTTATATTGGTCTCATCAGACAAACAGGACATGGTTCCAGTGATCCATGTCCTTAGTCTGCTTGTCTTCGGCAAACTGTTTGCGGGCTTTCTTGTGCATCATCTTTAGTAGAAGCTTTGTTCTGGGACGACAGCCATGCTGACCAATTTGATGCAGTGTGCAGCGTAAGGTCTGAGCACTGACAGGCTGACCCCCCACTCCTTCAACCTCTGCAGCAATGCTA
This sequence comes from Glandirana rugosa, assembly GCA_018402905.1. NCBI lineage: Eukaryota > Metazoa > Chordata > Amphibia > Anura > Ranidae > Glandirana > Glandirana rugosa. The sequence continues at coordinate 1,995,792 of BLSH010438581.1, read as the reverse complement.
GCAGCACTCATATGTTTATTTGCCAAAGACAACCTCCGGATATGAAGCTGAGCACATGCACTCAACATCTTTGGTCGACCATGGTGAGGCCTGTTCTGAGTGGAACCTGTCCTGTTAAACCGCTGTATGGTCTTGGCCACTGTGCTGCAGCTCAGTTTCAGGATCTTGGCAATCTTCTTATAGCCTAGGTTATATTTATACAGAGCAACAATTCTTTTTTTCAGATCCTCAGAGAGTACTTTGTCATGAGGTGCCATGTTGAACTTCCAGTGACCAGTATGAGAGAGTGAGAGCGATAACATCAAATTTAACACACCTGGGGCGTGGCCGAGCGGCGGACATGTAAGCAGCACTTAGCCAGAGCTCTCCCGACACCGCCAGCTTTATACACAGATCCTGACATTATCCTGCATTGAGTCTCACCCCGATTGAACGGGTTAGTTCCTGGCATCACAGAGCGCAAGCTGACATGGTAAAAATTGGACCAGCCGGGCTCGTACAGGCGGAGGCAGGTTTGCCCCCACAGGCCGCAAGCAGATCCAAAGATGGCGCCGGCTCCTCTCCACCACGTGGAAAGCCGCCCAGAGACAAACCACAGGCATCAGCAACGGGTGAGTCCCGCATACTGACCCCCAAAACGAAGCAGCCGGTAGCGAAGCATAAGCCACCCACCACTATTAGAGAACATTTCCACGATGCACCCCAGGCCTCCCGTCCCCTGAGCCAGAAGGTCCCGGCTAGAAGGGAGGACCCAGACCCATGGGAAGACGCAGGGCCCTGGGAGCAAGGTGAAGGAAATGGAGGCATCCCTATTCAAGGTACGGAGGGGGACTATGCAGAGGAGACCCGGGAGCGGGCTGAGCCCACCATGAGGCATTTAATGAACGCCATCCAGACCTGCCAAACCAGCCTGACATCACAGATTGACACTGTGAGGGTGGACATTTCTATTGTTAAACATGAGATGCAGAAAATACGCTCCAGAATCTCTACGGCAGAACAACGGATTAGTGATATTGAGGATGCTTTGCACCCCATGACAGATGATTTACGATCCCACTCTCAAGATTTAAAGGATCATACTGCTAAACTGGGGGACCTGGAGGACCGCATGCGCTGAAACAATTCGCGTTTTATAGGCTTCCCAGAGGGAACTGAAGGTAAAGAGCCTGAGATCTTCCTGGAAAACTGGCTGAAATCCACTATGGGCCCTGATACTTTTTCCCTGATGTTTGCTATTGAGAGAGCACATAGGGTGCCGATGAAACCATTACCACCAGGAAGCCCTCCGAGACCCCTACTGGCGAAAATACTACACTTCAGAGACAAAGAGACCGTCCTACGTACTGCACGCAACATGCAAGAGCTTAAATACAATGGATCTCGCGTATCCATATTTCCTGATTATTCTGCGGCCACCCAAAAACAAAGAACAGCGTTTACTGCGGTCAAACGACGACTACGTGACAAACAGCTGAGCTACAGTATGTTATACCCAGCAAAACTCAGAGTGATAAGTGATGGCAAAGCTCAATTCTTCCTCTCACCAGTAGAAGCTTCCCGCTGGCTGGATACCCTGGGATAGTGACTATTTACATAACCTTGTGGTCGTTCAGGCTCCCTAAATAGACAATTCTACGGCACAGCCAACCAATACTATTGCAACCCCATGATGAGAAAATGAGTTAATAATGAAAACTAGAATTTATATCTGAACTGTTACCCAGAGAATATGGGGTCTCCTAAACTGCTGCTAGTGAAAAGAACTGGCACTTTCTGACACTTTCCCCTATCTGAAAACCCTGTGTGGAACTGCCGGTCTGGAAGGCAGGACTGATCCTGCTGGGCGCGAATGTTGGACTGATCCTGATGGACATGCATGCTGTGACGACCACCCAAAGAGTGTGACTCACCTGGTAAAAGTATACTCCACCTGATTCATTAGATGCTTTTTAGGTGTCTTTACTGCTCGAACGGACTAGTAGAGCATACTTAATAGACCAGTTATGGTCACTACTTCTGTTTTGTTTACGGTTCTGGGACACAAGCTCATTACAGTTGGGGACAATGAGCAGGGAGGTGGGGAGGGAAGGGGGGGACTGAGTTGGGAACAAAGTTACATTTTAGATATGGGCCTTCCCAATGATTACATACACCAATTGACAGTTAATTACATCATTGGAGCACTCAGAGAATGGTATTATCTTATGTTACTAATATGGTTGGGACCCTGGGCGCCCCTTGGGCTCGCTGCACCTCCACGTTTGATCCCCTTGGTAGCATGTCCTCACCTTTCCAGATGGGTCTCAGGTGCCTAACATGGAATGTCCGGGGCCTAAACTCTAGGTTTAAGCGCTCTCTGGTATTTGCATACTTAAAAAAAACAAAAGCTCAAATTATTCTCCTGCAGGAGACTCATCTGGTTGGAGCTGGGGTCATGGCGCTGAAGAAACCACAGGTTGCACATGCTTTCCATGCCACATACACAACCTATTCTAGGGGTGTATCTATATTGGTCCTGAAATCTCTGCCTATACAGGTGGTGGAGGTGCGTACGGATCCACAGGGATGTTATGTGGCTTTGATTTTCAAATATCTTGGAACTCTATATACTGTGGTAAATGTCTATATCCCTCCACCGTTTGATATACAGAGATTGAATGATAGTATAAGGAATATACCTCCTATGGTACAAGGAAATCTTATTGTTGGAGGTGATTTTAACATGGTCATGGACCCGGTGTTAGATAAATTGAGTTGCAATAGACCGCAACCCCATGCTTTGAAAGATTGGGCAATAACATTCAAATTAACAGAGGTATGGCACTGGAAGTTCCCTGATAAAAGGGAGTTCTCATGCTCCTCGGAAACATACAAATCCCTTTCACGATTAGATATGTTTTTTCTCTCCGCTGACCTTATGGCTTGTGTGGAGAGAATTGCATACCTACCCAGAGCAATATCTGACCACTCACCATTGGAACTCACCTTGAGAGTGAATAGACCCGGGGAGAACCAAGTGTGGAGGATGAGTCCCTATTGGTTGGCTGAACCAATGGTCCTATATAAATGTGCGGAAAATATCCCTAAATATTGGTCGGAGAACCAGCAGAGTACATCAGAGCTAGTGACATGGGATGCATTCAAGGCAGTAATGAGGGGAACCTATATGGCGGGAGTATCTGAATGTAAAAAGTCGGTAGGTAAACAGGAGGCCGACCTAGCAAAAAAATGAAGCAAGGCTGAGGAGCAATATGTTAGGGACCCCTCACCTATCCATTACCAACTGAGAGTAGAAGCACACAGAGCATACACACTGGCCCTGACGGCCAAAACCAAAAAAAAACCTCTTGTACCAGCAGCAGAGAATCTTTGATGCTGGAGATAAAAACGGAAAGTTATTAGCCTTTCTTGCCAAACCCATACCGGAACCCATTACTATATCTAACATCTATGACACCTCTAATTGTCTCCAATCCACACAAGATGGGATAACAAAGGCATTCCTACAATTTTATAGTGAATTATACAAATCCCAAGCCCACTACACTCCGTCTGAGTTGTATGAGTTTGTGGATAAGATAGACCTACCCATGCTCACAGATGAACAAAGAATGGCACTGGAGGCCCCTATTACCATTGAAGAAATAGACGCTGCTCTGAAGGCTTTTCCAAAACACAAAACCCTGGGACCGGACGGGTTCCCAATTGAATGGTATTTAACACATAGTGAGGCCCTGATCCCTAGGCTACACCATTTATATTCTACAATCTTTGAGCAACAAAGCTTACCAATGTCCATGCGTGAAGCGCTGATAGTACTCATACCCAAACCTAATAAAGACCCACTTTACTGCGAATCTTACAGGCCAATTTTGTTAATAAATACGGATCTGAAGGTGATATCCAAAATCCTGGCTACCCGCATCAATCGAGTGATAACAAACCTGGTGGCTGCGGACCAAACAGGGTTCATCCCAGGAAGATCTACATACTCTAATATACGCAGACTTTTCACCGTTATACAATCGCCCAACATTGCACAAGTACCTAGAGCAGTAGTATCTATAGACGCTCACAAAGCGTTTGACTCTGTAGAGTGGCCCTATCTGCAATATGTCCTTGAACGTTTCGGTTTTGGTGACAATCTACTCACATGGATCCGTATTCTATATAATCAACCCCTGGCGCGTGTTAGAATTAATGGGAATATTACTAAATCCTTTACTATACATCGAGGAACCAGACAGGGGTGCCCCCTCTCCCCTTTACTATTTGCGTTAGCAGTAGAGCCTTTGGCCTGTGTCATCCGGAGCTCACCTGACTACCAGGGCATTCGGGTTGGAGCAGTGGAGGAACGTATCTCACTATATGCAGATGACCTCCTGCTCTACCTCTCCAATCCGAAGAACATGATAACAACCATACTTCACCTTCTTACTGAGTTTGGACATTTTTCAGGCTTCAGAGTGAACTGGACTAAGTCCAACCTGTTTCTTGTGGACCAGATTCAGAGTAATATACCAATAGACTGTCCCCTAAAAACAGTAACCTCGTTCAAATACTTACGTATCGAAGTGCAGCTCCCTATCACTAATTTTATACCTAATAACCTCCTACCGTGCATGACATTGTTCAAAAATAGGTTAACCACTTGGACAAAACTGCCCCTTACACTAATGGGCAGAGTGAACCTTTTTAAAATGGTATTTTTACCTAAATTCCTATATATTTTGGCTAATAGCCCAGTATATATTCCTAAGAAATTTTTTCAGGACGTTAACTCTCACCTGAAAACTTTTCTCTGGTATCCCAAAAATCCGAGAATTGCTCTTGGAACACTACAATTACCTATATTACAGGGAGGTTTGGCTTTACCAGACCTCAGACGTTACTATTTTGCAGCACAGTTAGTTCATATACATTGGTGGCTGTTCCCGAATCTGGATAACGCTGCTACAACGGCTGAAGTAGCAATGCTCTCCTCATACGAAACTCTAGTAAATTTAATATACCGCAGAGTCACTCCTGATGTAGATGGGTGCGAAATGCTACAAACCTCTCTTAAAATTTATAATAGTTGTCTCACCCTGCTTGCGGAGGAACCAACTACTGTCTCACCTAACCACCCTATCTGGTTCAACCCTACACTCCCCAATTTCCAAAATATTCCAGAAGCCCGAATGTGGGCAAAAAAAGGTTTAAAATATATACATCAATTATATGATAAAGGACAATTCAAAGATTTTTCTTTATTGAGACAGGAGCTGGGGATACCGCGAACATGGTACTTCCGATATATACAATTAAAACGTGCAGCTATGGTACAACTCTGGCTTCGAGGGGTGCAATTCCAAAATTCTGAGTTAGAAAGGGCACTTCTCCAACCCGAGAATGTAGGCTTCATCTCCTCATATTACAAATTGCTGGGGCAAAGAGATCATGCTCGCTTGCAGGCCCTACAAAATCAATGGACAAAAGATATCCCAGATCTTACTGAAGAAAATTGGGAGGAACTTATGGATGCGTATTTTATTACTGCAATCTCAGCTAGAGATCGTATGATACAACTGCACATCTTCCACAGAATATATTACACCCCGTGGCGTCTCTTTCGCATGCACAGACGCAAGTGATCCAGTTTGTCATAAGTGCAATAAAGACACGGGCACACTGCTTCACATGCTTTGGGAGTGTGAAAAGATTTGACCGTTTTGGTCGCAGGTAACGCACTTTGTCGCCCATCACTTTGATCTCCCGAATATCTGCAGCCCAAAGTGGTGTATATTGTCAATCTTTGAAGATATTCAAATAGGCACGTATCAGAAACAGTTCCTACGTTTTCTCTTATTCTATGCAAGGAAAACGGTGGTACTGCAGTGGGTCCGTACTACACCAATACAGATAGATGCCTGGAAAAATTTAATAAATCAAGTTCTACCAATTTATAAACTTACATATGAAGCTAGAGGCTGTCCTAATAAATTTGAGAGAATCTGGGGATAATGGAATGAAACTTCTGACACTTGTGAAATTCTAAACGACTGAGGTAATGAGCTCTGGGACTAATGTGTGGAAGATGTGGAGTAATTTGAGGGGGTGCAGAATGGGTGCTCAGGGAATGATCCCTATAAACCACTGTGTAACGTGCTGCTCCGATCGTGTCTTGCAATATGGTAAATTTTGCTCTGTTTCTACAGTTTTGGTTGATGTTGACAGATATTTTGTCAAAAACATGTTTCTGTACATATAAAACGGTGTCAGTAGTTGAAAGTGGCAAATGTATAATGATTATCTCTATATTCTGTACAAGAAATGTATGATGAAACACTACTTTATATCTTATAAACCTTTGTCAAAGATGTTAATATGATGTGATGAAACTGACAATAAACTACAGTTTAAAAAAAAAAAAAATTTAACACACCTGCTTATCATTCACACCTGAGACCTTGTAACACTAACGAATCACATGATATCAAGGATGGAAAATTGCTAATTGGGCCCAATTTGGACATTTTCGCATAGGGCTGTTTTCACTTTTGTTGCCAGTGGTTTAGACATTAATGGCTGTGTGTTGAGTTATTTTGAGGGGGAAGCAAATTTACACTGTTATACAAGCTGTACACTCACTACTTTACATTGTAGCAAAGTGTAATTTCTTCAGTGCTGTCACATGAAAAGATATAATAAAATAGTTATAAAAATGTGAGGGGTGTACTCACTTTTGTGAGATACTGTATATACAGTATATATATATATATATATATATATATAGTTTTATATTCTTGCTGCATCCTTTTTGGACCTAAATATGCACATGCAGCTTGCTGTTCTGTCACCACTAGATTTATGCAGCACTGGGTTTTTGTATCCGTAATCTCTTTCCAAAGGCAGAATTGTGTACCGGAAACCTTTCTCTAATGCCTATGTTTTTGGGTCACGACGTATTTAGATCACCACTGTCTTGTCGTTCGACGTACACGTATAAATCCAGGTTTTTCCTACGTCGTTCTTATATTTTGATATATATATATATATATATATATA
>BLSH010438581.1:1935098-1953375 GCA_018402905.1 Glandirana rugosa | reverse complement strand
AACACATCCTGCCATCTAGTCATACTTATTCACAGACCTCGTTTGATATCTCACTCCTGTCGTCTACGGACCCACACGTGACGTAACGAGATTAGGAGAGTTTAAGACACTCCCCTACAACAATGATACGTTGAAATTTCCACGGTGGGACATAACAAACGAAGATGTGGTACGTGAATTGTCAGGTATATGATATGTTGTATTATATGTACACGTGATATAAAACAGAAATAATTTCGACCGGTGTCTACCTAACTTTAAAACGACAAGGGACGACTCAGTCACTTTAAACTTAGGTAGACACCGACAAGGATAAAGTCTCTTCAACTAGATTACCAACTGAAGAGAGGTTACTCTGACAACCCTTTAAAAGGTAACTAGTCTAGTAATATAAGACTGTCGCCTCCTCAAGGACGACAGTTTTATGTTATCGCATTACCGTTCCTAAGGAGGTAGGTGGAGTGAACATACCTACCTACCCCCCCCCCCCACAGATAAAAACAACAACAAAAAAAAAAAAAAAAAAAAAATAGTCAGGAGACAGACTAATTTTTTTTTTGTAAGGGAAAATTTCCCAACAGTCTCATTGGAGAGAAGTCAACCATTAGATCAACTTCTCTGAAATAGGAACAGCCACAGATGGATTCAAATTTCACTGACTCAGCAGGGAACAGCAAAATTTCAATCCATCTGTGGCCAGCTTTAATAAAGACAAAATATAGTGCACATGTATATTATGTTGTATAGTATATGGACTGTTAAGTGCATGGTGTAGAAGCAAACAATACAGGGTGGCACCTTTAAAGTTGCATAGTAACAACATCCCCTCACAGAATTTGAGAGGATTAGAGCAATGCAGTGCACACCCAGGCATCTGCTGTCCTCACTCTATAGTTTGCTCCAGACACTTATTCATACTGATCTACCGTCCTACACAAGAATGTGGGCTGCGGACTTGGGAACAGACATCTCGGAGGCGGAGTAGCAAACCGCCTTCTGCTTCACCCAGAAATCCTCCACATCTTGCTACACACAGGAGAAAAATTTTAAGGTTCTCTCGAGATGGTACAGAGACCCCTCCACCCTTCAAAAAATCTTCCCCGCTACATCAGCCACATTTTGGAGATGCGGATCCACAGGAGGAACATACCTTCATATCTGGTGAAAGTGTAAGAGCATCCGTCCTCTGTGGAATCAGGTATTTCAGATTTATAATGACCTCTACGATGAATCCCTGACTCCCTCCCCTAAGTTGGCATTGCTTTCTATTCTCCCAGGGTCCATACCGTCCCAAAAACGGAGTCTATTCCGCTATTTCTGTCTGCGGCTAGACAGATTATTCCATTATATTGGAAAACCACTCATCAACCGCCCCTGGCGCTTTGGGTATCTACCATTAATGACATTATGCGGATGGAGGAGATGCTGGCGATGGATAATAATACCTTTGATAAATATAAGTTACTGTGGTCTACCTGGTTCCGCTTCTCTTCTTCAGATACTCTTCAAAACATGTTGAGATCTCAGCCAGGTCCGCCCGCACTTTGAGTTATGAGGGGGTACCTGTACTCTGCCTCCACCCCCTAACCTAGACCTACCTGACATACGATCTACCAGCAGCCCATTCCTCCAGTTCTCCCTCCTCTTGTCCTATCCCAGCTCATCTCTTTCTTCTATTCTCTCCCTATCCTCTTTCCCCACCCTTTTCTTCCTTTGCTGTCTTTTTCTCTTTTTTTCCCCCTCTCTTCTGAACTCTTCTTCTCTCTTACAAACTGTGTTAAAATGGAATAGTGTTGCTACAACCACTCCTAGTATTTTCTCTCACTGAGGTATATGTTGAGAATGAATGTAGTCCGCCAGGAGCCTTGCCACAGGCGATAGCCATTTGGCAGGCACCTCTGCGTTATTTAGCTTTTGTTGTCTCATCATTGTACTTTGCAACTTTAGAGTTGAAAAAAGGGATTTTATTATAACTTACCGTAAAATCCTTTTCTCCGAGTTCACTGACAGACGCAGCCCTTCTTATAACACGTGTGGTTTATGCTCATATTACTAGGAGTAGACTAGGCAAAGAAAAACAAAAGCATAGGTTGGCCCCTCCCAGGAGGCCATCCTCCCCTTAGCATATAACCCCCTGCTAGACAATAGCATATCAGTTTGTAACAAGCCGTACAAACTCAACAGAGGGGTGGGTGCTGCGTCTGTCAGTGAACTCAGAGAAAAGGATTTTACGGTAAGTTATAATAAAATCCCTTTTTCTCTTACGTTCACTGACAGACGCAGCCCTTCTTATAACACGTGGGGACGTCCCAAAGCTGTGTCAATCAAGGGGGGGGGGCAAACTAGAACAACTGTACCCAACAAAAAAAAGCCCTCTCAGGCGGTGCCAGTCGCGCCTACACTGCCGCTTGCAAAACTTTGCGGCCAAAAGCAGCATCCGCAGATGCTGAAACATCAACCTTGTAAAACTTAGTAAACGTGTGCACTGAGGCCCAAGTAGCCGCTTTGCACACCTGAGACACAGAGGCCTGGTGTCTAAAAGCCCAGGAAGTACTAACTGCCCCGGTGGAATGAGCAGTCAGTGGAAAAGGGGGAACTTTGCCCCGAATCTCATATGCATGAGTCACGGTCTTCCTGATCCAACGAGAAATGGTAGCTGATGAGGCCGCCATGCCTTTGCACGAACCTTCCATCAGCACAAATAAAGAATCAGACTTCCAAAAGAAGCTGTAGAAATCAAATACACCCGCAAGACCCTCACCACACCCAAAGAATGTAGTTCAAATTCTTTGGGATGCGACGGGTGCGGGCACAATGAGGGAAGAACAATATCCTCATTCAAATGAAAATAAGAAACCACCTTCGGAAGGAAAGAAGGGGAAGGTCGCAAAACCGCCTTGTCCTTATGAAGGACCAAGTAAGGTGACTTGCAGGATAACGCTGCCAACTCAGACACTCGCCTAGCGGACATAACAGCCACCAAGAAAGCCACTTTCTGCGACAGCAACTGCAAGGGAATGTCCCTAATATTCTCATATGGTGGCTTCTGAAGCACTTAAGCGTACTTAATGCCAGGTTCTTGTCCAGTCCCTGCTGCAAAAAAGTCAGCACCCTGGACATTGCATAAGAGCAGAGATTCCAACCACCCGCCTCACACCAGGCAATATCCCAGCCAACAAGAACAGTGCCTTAGACACTGCCTCCGTGCGGCGATCGGCCGCCTCTTTAAAAGACGGAGACCCCTCCAAGGGAATGGTCGTTGCCTTATTCAGACGGGCCACCAGTGGGTCCACTGCTGGGGAAGCCCACCTCTTAGTGAAACTATCCTCAAAGGGGTAACGAACAGCAAAGCGTTTGGGCAAAGCAAAGGAATTTTGCAGCCGCAGCCATTCCTTGAACACCGCCTGCTCAAAAACCTGATCATAAGGGTAGGCCCTGGGGGACCTAGGGGGCTTAAGCAACCCACAAATATATGCGGCCTCATGCGACTCCCCTGCTTGGTCAAGCCGCATGGACTCGCGAATATCAGTGATCAGAGCAGCCACACATCGTTTTGTTGCGCGATAATGAAGCCCCCTGATCATCTTCACCGTCTGAGGGTATCAGTACACCCTCTGATAGCTCCACTGGGGTTCCCGTGACCACTGAGGCGCTCTCTGGTTCCGAATCCTCCCCCTAAGAATAACGGGGGGCGGGCGTTTTTTGGGGCCCCCCGGAGTCAGGTCCGAACCCGCCCGGTGAGAGAATTCACCAAATACTGCCCTCAGCTGTTCCAAGGACACCAGGGACCCCGGCGTGGATTGTTGCTCCGCAGGTACCCCTGCCATAGCATTGCCGGCCTCTGACATCCCAGACTTCCGGCACCCCCACTGTGTGACCACCACCTCTACACCACCCATCAGCCAGGGAGACCCGGAAGGATTGTACCCACCGCTACCAGCACCCAGGGAGAGCCAGCTATACTTGCTGTTTTTGATGCCACTTCAAGAGCCTGCACCGCCACGTCTGTCAGCCACGCTGTCTAAGCGAAAGCGGAAGTGCCTCTGCCGTTTTTATCACTTCCCCATACTACAGAGAAAAAACACTGGGGGCCGCCAGAGGACAGGCTGAAACCGCATGGGCTACAGAAAAATGGCTGCTGCCATCACAAACATGCCGAGCTATGGCAAAATGGCGTGGTAGCGGCGAACGAACGGTGAACCACCACGGAATGGCGCCGAATGCAGTGTTCAAACCGTCAGTGCGGGGTGCGGTATCGCGCGCGGGGGGGGGGACGGGAGATGACAACCCCAGATGTTTCCCCACTAATAAGCCCCCACCGGCCGGCTACCTCAGAAGCTGCCCAGGTGCCCCTCTCCCCGTCCCTAGGACGGAAGAGGGGTCCACTCACTGATCCGATGGGCGCAGGAGCAGACATTCCTCCCCACGGAGAGGGATGCTGCTGGCCAGGTCACTGGACAGGAACAAACCAGTCACAAGTGGGATCAGCCACTGGCAGCCTGCACAGAACGGGCCCTATGCGGCGTGACCCCGCCAAGGCTAAGGGTAGCTCGCACAGACGTTGGTCGGACTGGGGAAAGTTTTTGGATTCTAGATATCCTCTATACCACCATACCACCAGCCGGCTTCTTGATAGCAGTCTTCATCAGAAAAAAACTCAGAAGAACGCAGATCCCATAGGGAACCAGGTCTAACTCCTTGCACTAGGCAATAAAAACTGATATGCTATTGTCTAGCAGGGGGTTATATGCTAAGGTGAGGACGGCCTCCTGGGAGGGGCCAACCTATGCTTTTGTTTTTCTTTGCCTAGTCTACTCCTAGTAATATGAGCATAAACCACACGTGTTATAAGAAGGGCTGCGTCTGTCAGTGAACATATGAGAAATAATTTTTTATTGAGAACAGTGAGCATAGTATAAACTATGGCTAGCAATGAAACCTGAAGATACAATTGTACTTGAATGGAGGGGGGGAGGTAAGATGGGGGATTAAGCTTAAAGAGGGTATAGCTACTATATGTATCAGTGAAAGCCCTGGTAGCCTAGTGCATATATTTGTTATACACGGTCAGTGAAATTGCCTAGGGTGTGGGGTGTTGAAATAGGCTCCAGCAGTACTGTATATAAACAAAATTTAGAAGGAAGGAAAGGGGATTCACGAGGCATTTCATCACAATGAAAGCAGCTGGCAATCACGGTTCAAGCCTAGACTTTAATCAAGCCACAGGGACCAACTTTTCTGGAACTTTGAGTGTGCCATTAAGTATAGACGTACATTTCTTATGAACCATAGTGCTCAAACCCACTGCTTTAAGTATATTAGGGTCAAGAAGGGCTGCCTCCAGACTTTGGCTATCGTTTTACATCGTATGAAAGTAAAGCTTCTTTTCATTAGCAACAAGATCAGAAATAGGCCGATGGAGTAAGGCTTCCCAAGGGTTGTGAACCAGATTCTTATGGACGGCGGCTCAAATCAAGTTATATACATATGTTTACGGTTTTTAAACTTTCAGACATTTACCATATTTGGTGGCAAATAATCCAAACACCCTGCAGCCTCTGAAAGAGCAGGGAAACTGTAGGTGTAGATTTAGCCACCCGCTCTCTTAGGTCATATATCTTAGATTAATATTTTGCCATCTTTAACCAAATTTTTAAATGGAGTAAGCAGCATGTAGGCACTGTGTGTTTGGCTTTAGAAGTGTGCGTATGAAGTGAGTAATCTGGGGACATCTATAGAATTAAATTTGGAGAAGCTTCTAGTGCAGTGGTTCTCAACTCCTGTACTCAGGACCCACGAACAGGCCAGGTTTGCAGGATAACTGAAATACATCACAGGTGATAGATTTTTCTGCTCAGTGATTGCAGTATTCTAGTCTGCATCTCCCAAAGGTAATACTTAAAATCTGGCCTGTTGGTGGGTCCTGCAGACAGGAGTTGAGAACCACTGTTCTAGTGTTTCCAAAGGTATGAGAATAATTCAATGCCATCCCATGAGGAGTCCAGGAATGTATTTAATACCTTTCAAGGACCACCAGGTGAAGGCCAAAGGGTTCTTAAAAAGCTGGAGCCAATGAGGGATTGTGGAGGATGCGGTGAAATTTATTTCCCAGAGTACTAAACTGAACCCCATTGTCTCAAGGATTGTTGTAGTGTGGAGTCAGCTATGGGTGGTTCTGACTAAGAGGAGACTCAACCATAATAGACCTGAGTGGATCATGTATATTGAGACATACCCAGTGCATATAGGAAAGCAAGGCATAGCGGCTTTACATGTCTCTGGCGTGAGCACAGAGGAGCCTGTGGCTTCAGAGCACAACACTAGAGCGCAGGATGTTGTAATTATCAAATCTGTCAACTATGGGTGGCCTGAGGTTTGGAGGGATTCAAATTGTAGATTGGGATGGAGGAACTATACAAAATATTTAAATAGAACCACATTGAGGTGGTGTGGAGGGACATTTAATGGTGCCATTTTGGCTACAGTATAGCATTTACCCAGGTCACAAACGCTTGAGGCCTCAGCAGTATAAGAGGTGGGCTGCCAGTCATGGATCTTCTGCTTTTCAGTTCAGAGAATATGGTTAGTTATAGGCATTTGTAAAATCCAAAAATAGCAATTTAGGAAGATATGACCATCTTAAAAATTGCATGAATTCTACTGAACAATGAAAGCAGAAGAGTGCCAATTGGGCAGCAGAGCTGAAAAGGGGCAGTTAGCCTTTCATAGGGAGTTAAAAGAAGGGTGTGATGGAGGTGTGGGCAAGACAGAACACATGCATAGAGCAAAAACGATCACAAGGTTCTTTGAGAAATTGGACTTGAGTTGGCAAGGATAGGTTCAAAAGGGACATACAGACAGAAAATCAATGCAATCTGGCACAAACGTTGAGTCCAGTGTCAGAGGGCAGTAATCCAGGCACAGAAAGAGTTAGGTCCAGCACACAGTGGACAGCAATATGACACACCAAGGGTAAAGTCCAGCTCAAAGGGCAGTAATCCAGGCACAGTCAGGTGATTCACCAGTAACCTCAGCCAAGGGGATCCAGGTAGGATGGCACAGAAAAGATGCCAATTGTGGGTACTCATAGAGCTGTGTGTCCTGGCTGCAGCTTCAGGACTACACAGGTAGTTGTGGTAAGGAAGAGGCATAGCAAGGAGAAATGGTCTACAGCATAGCAATATGAAAATAGTCCACAGGGCAGTAAACCCAGCCAATACAGGACTGCAAGTCCTAGTGTCCAGGAAGTAGCACACAGCCCATTCAGGCAGCAGTTCTAAACATCTAGTCGTCTTCCAGTGGAACCTCCAGACATGCGTTTTCATGTGTCCATCACTGGCAGAAGCTCTGCATAATCTGACCTGTCTTTGAGCACAGGTCTGCTATATTATACCTTGCGATCAGCAGAGACCTCATCGCAAATTACCAGTGCCAGGTGTCTCACCATCCTTGTACAACACCAAATTAATTCTCACCTCCTTGTTGAGAAAGGCTCCCTACCTCCAGAGCCTCAGTTTGGAGCACAGGAACTCACTAATCAATTATGCAGATAAGCAGTGTGTAAAGTTGGGTTTAAGTCCCTTCCCTCCTCTTCTGGAGTCAACTGCTGGCACTCAGATCCTCTTCGCCAAGTGCCCCATCAGGAAGCCAACTACTAAAAAGGGGCACTTGTGTGTCCGCAGACATATTGCAGCTCAGCCATGTCCCCCACACCCTCCTTACAGAATATGACTGACAGCAGCAGGAGCCACAGAGACTCCTGTGAATGCAAGAAGAGAGGAGAGTGCCGCTGCACATGGGACAGGGCTGGATTGAGAGAGGACACCAGTCCCTGGGGGTGGCATTGCAAGGCTTCTTGCCTTAATACAGAGAATTAAGTGATCCATTCATCTCTTGGGGGGGGGGGGGGGAGCAGATTTTTTTTTTTTTGTAGGAAAAATGCATTGCGCGCCCCCCCCATGCATTCACAGGAAAATGAATGGCAGAGACCCACATTGCCATGTTATTGTTAAATAGTTTTGGGGTGGGTGAGCAGCTGGAACATTTTACATGTTCCACCCTAACTACATGTTCCAAAAGGTGACCGTATCTTAAGGTCAAAAACCTTGCTTTTGGAACCCATAAATGCCCAAGTAAAGCAGCAATGAAGGACAGATTCCATGAATTCAGCATTGCAAATTTTTTTTTTTTTTACCCTAGGAAGCTGGAATGCTGGGGGGGGGGAGCTCCTCCACTTTGTCAGTGAAGAGGGGAGGCAGAGTGGAGAGGTTCTACTTTAACTCAAAAGTTATGACTTTCTTGCTAGCAAACCTGTTCTGGCTGACCTGAAGAGTAAGTGTGTAGTACATTCACTGCAGGCATTTTAGTAGCATACTACAGGGTGTTGCTATGGACATAAAATGCCCATAATTTTATACCAGGATGTATTGCACTGATGGTGCTTACCTGCTGTAATTCAGTCAGATTTAGAAATGGTGATATATTGTACATGAGCAGGGACCCCCCCCCCCCTCTTCCAGTCTCTGAATGAGGTGCTGTTTGTTAACTGCTGCTTTTCCCAGGTCAATGTGAGGGGGTTTGCATTCACCTGACCCTTTCTGCCAACTTATTTTAAAAATGACCCGATTGCAAAAAATCGCCCTACTGTCAGGGTAACTGAACCTACGCCGCTGGCTTGCACATATTAAAAGTTGGGGTGTGGCTTTTCCATTCTTTGGGGGTGGTGGAATGGTTGGGAACTCACCCCAGCCAGGCAATGTGAGGAACAACATTTGCAAGATCAGTGTGTCTGCCTTCTGGAAAGGCTAGTCACTTGGCTACTCTGCTGGTCCATTTCCCTAAAAACACTGTTCAAGTGTCAAGTTACTTATTTGCATACATCAGGATTGATTAGGGGTGTTCAAGTAGGATGGCCAGCATTACAACAATGCAACAATCATTTTCATGAAGAGGGACCACAATGGCAGCCTTTTTTGCAACAGGTTTGATCATCATTTAACCTTGCATATGCAAGGCAAAGATTAAAGACCCAACAAAATATTTGTGCAAAGTACACCAGCGCCTACAAGTATGTTTCCAGTGTATAACTATAGGTTACTGCTGCCTGCACTAAAACCATATTCACACCTATGTATTGCAACATTATATGAGCGAGTATTTATTGCACTTTGAGGATCATATTAGAATGGTTATTGCACAGGTACAAGTGTACCAGGAATCAGCGCTTGCTTTGGTGTGGGTTCCACCAACTATTTAGTACAAATACTCACACTAGACTTATTTGTGCCAATCACCAAACTTTGCACATTATATTTAATATATTTAGTTTACACTGGGGACCTTGAAATACACCAAGGACAAGGGCACTGCAGTATAAAGCATATTCTACCAATTTGT
Organism: Glandirana rugosa; assembly: GCA_018402905.1. NCBI lineage: Eukaryota > Metazoa > Chordata > Amphibia > Anura > Ranidae > Glandirana > Glandirana rugosa. The sequence goes on along the minus strand of BLSH010438581.1, from coordinate 1,943,979 downwards.
TTGGTGATTGGCACAAATGAGAGTCTAGTGTGAGCATTTGTACTAAATAGTTGGTGGAACCCACACCAAAGCAAGCGCCGATTCCTGGTACACTTTTATTTAATCCCTCACTGAGGTGAGGATTTAACAGCAGCTGCAGAATAGTATCAGACTGTGGCACGGGAATCTCCCATACATATTGCACAGGCACAGTTTATCTTTAAGGATTCTAAAGACCAGCTGAAGTCATACCTATTGGTCTCTAATCTATAGATTATGATTTGCAACTTTTTTGGTTCAAAGGTTTTAAATACTTTCCTTAGGGAAAATTTTGAGGGCATTGGGGCTTTTCTGGTGCATATTAGAATGCAGTGTCGTGTTTATATACCCTGAACGTCAGAGCTGAAGACTGAATGTAGAAGCCATTCATGAATTGACAAGAGCCACCTTTACCTGTGTAAGCTCTAAATACAGCAGCTGAGCTTACACAATCTCACTTCACTCCTGGCAGTTGTGGGTAGATAGATAATGCACTGCTGGGAAGGGTGGCACCAAGTGAACAAATTTCAGTCATATGCAGCTTAAGCTGCAGATCAGAAAAGTCAATCCTTCATATGTAACCGGTTTAGAATCATTGTGAGCAGAACCATATATTCTGGATGGTAAAGCAACATGTAAACAGCCCATTTAGCATTTTGACTTGAGTTACTTTGCTATTGACAAGTTTAAGAAAAACCCACACACGCATCATCTTAAGAGTTTATTACCTCTTCATAAAACTACATCTCAACTCTGCACATAAACTGTTAGCTAGCCTCCCAACAAGACAATGTACGAATGGACAAGGTTGAAGTGTTCAGGACCACAGCCACAATAGAAAAAAGGAACAAACATGCAGGCACTCAGAGTGAGACAAGGAATCATCCTATTAAGCAGCGAAGCTTCTGGGGATTGGAAGGTCAGAAACTGCAGTGTTGTGATGAGGCCTAGGACACCTTGATCACTGTTGGAGGGGCCTGCACTGCATATTAGGCCTCTACAGCAGTGAAACTTAAGCCATTGCCTGCAGACTAGGTTTATGGTGACTACATAAAGATGGATATAAGTGCTTTGTGTGTAATTGCTCAGTTGCAGACAGGCTTCCTGAAGTTTCTACCAGCAAAACGAGCCTTGGATCCCAGCTCCTCTTCAATCCTAAGAAAGAAAATTGCTCAGTTATTACCTTATATTTAAAAAAAAAAAAACAATTTATATGACCTAGTCTTGGCAGATTTGCATTTCCCAGTCTACACCTGCAACACTGCTGACTTTACACTTGCCAGCACATGGGACTGAATGAATGGCTGACAGCAATTTGGTTTCAGCTCAGATAAAGACTGAGAATAAGTTTGACCGGAATTTGGTAAAGTGATTGTAAGTTTTTAAAACAGGCATGTTATACTTACATGCTCCGTGAAATGGTAATGCACAATGCAGCCCCAAACGAAATCTGGGGTCCCTTGCTGGTGCTCCCCCATAGGAAGCCACTCCCTATGGCTTGCTCCCGAGCTGGGCTGTGCAAGTCCACTGAGTGTGGCTCATCCCAACTCTAGCAGGAACCAATGATTCATGCTGCTGACTGTCAGATCCTGTGTAACAGGAGAGAAGACTGCAGCCAGGCATAGCAAGTACTAAAACGTCCTTATGCAGTGAATGAAGGTAAAGAGTTTTAGCTTTAGAACCACTTTAATACATAATCTAAATTCGGTTTTAAAACTTTAAATGGTATTTAGAGGGTCAAAACCTGGCAAGTTTTTGCCTTGTGTGCCTGCTAGGGACAGCCATGCTCTCCATTTGTCCTGTGATGCATCTTTAACCACTTGCCCTCTGGAAGAGTCATCTCCCTTTATGACCAGGCAATTTTTTGCGATACAGTACTGCGTTACTGACAGTTGGTCATGCAACACTGTACCCAAATTTTTAGATCTTTACCCACAAAGAGCCTTTTGGTGGTATTTGACCACTTCTGGGTTTACAAAAAAATTATAAAAAATTATAAAAAAAAAAAAAAAAAAAACACGAATAAATAGCGTCATAAATTTATATGTACAGTAAACCTTGGATTGCTAGCAGAATTCATTCTGGCAAACATGCTTGTAATCCAAAGCACTTGTATATCAAAGTGAACTTCCCCATAAGAAATAATGGAAACTCCACCGATTCATTCCACAACCATTTATTCATAAATCTTTCAGTTTATAGTACATATAAAAAAAGATTATAGTAATGCGCTAGGTTGTGCAACCATAAAATGTCCATCCAAATGGCAGCCTCCACCAGGAGATTAGAAGCAAAATCCAACAGGAGCTGCAGAGTAAAAGAGGGCACCTCCAAGTGTAGCAATATGGTTACATTTAATGAAACTCATGTGGTTGATTAACCACTTTGCGCCAGATTGCTGTCAATTGAAGTCATCGGCTTTCGGTGGTTAAAGCTCAATGATGCTGGCACCTGCCGGCATCATCGAGATCATTTTTTCTTCAGTGGGCGATTCCCGTCACCCCAAGAACAATCATAGCGGCAGTTCAGTCCCCGGTCATCTCTATGGCTTTGAGGCCCAGGCGTACATCATGACCTCACGTCTGGGTCACCGGATGTAAACCATGCCTGTGAATTTGCCTGGAAAGGCCGGGATCATTTGATTTTTTTCTGATCTCAGACTTTACAACCAGGAGAGATGCGGGGTCTTCTAGACCCCGCATACCTCCATAAAGAGGAACTGACACACACACACACACACACACACACACACACACACATTCCCTATCACAAAGGATGTTTACATTCCTTGTAATAAAAGTGATTAAAATTTTTTTTAAAGCGTCCCCATCCTCGCGAGCTCATGCACAGAAGCGAACGCATATGTAAACGGCGTTAAAATCACACGTGAGGTATCACCACGCGTGTGAGATTGAGAGCAACAATTCTAGACCAAGACCTCTAACTCCAAACATGCAAGCTGTAAATTTTTTTTAAAGCATTGCCTATGGAGATTAAGTACCAAAGTCCTGCACCATTCCACGAGTGTGCAATTTTAAAATGTGACATGTTCGGTATCAATTTACTCAGCGTAACATCTTTTACATTATGAAAAAAAAAAAAATTGGGCTAACTTTACTGTTTTTTTAATTCATAAAACTTTTTCCAAACACAAACACATTAGAAAAATAAAATCTATATTGCTGCGCAAATACCGCACGATATAAAAAAGTTGCAACAACCACCATTATCTATCTATGATGATGATTTTTACATGTAGGAGAGGAGTGCCAGAATTAGCTTGGATGGAAAGTGTTAAAAAAGAGGCACATCCAAGTATGCAGGCATCCGGTGTAAATCTGTCCACAGACCATCCTCCACACTGCTGTCAGTTTGCAACCATGACCAGGAAGACTATCCTACAGTAGAGTGATCTGAACCCGAGGCTTGAAGCTCTAGTGGAGTGCAGTGTGGAAGGGATGAGGTTGATGACCGTACGGAGGACGGTCTATGTGGACAGCTTTACCTCGGATGCCTGCATTTTTAGATGTGCCCGTTCTAATCAACCATGCAAGTTGCTAAATGTTGTACCTTCATTGATTGTAACCATATTGCTACACTGAGGCACCTCTTTTATACTCAGTTGTGACAGAACACTACTTGTATAGCATGTCAAAAATGTATTAACTTGCTTGTCTTGTAAAACGCTCTCAAACCAAGTAAAAAAAAGTTTGACTGATATTGCAGCGGACAGTCTGACACTTGACAATTTGTGGGAACCAGTAACACCAATCATGGTCAGTGTTACAAATACACTGTCACTGTACCAATGACACTGGCTGGAAAGGAGTTAAACATCTAGGGCGATCAAAGGGTTAAATGTGTGTCAGTTTGTGTACAATGTGCTGTTTTTACCAAGATCTGTTGGAATTCTATTCCCTGCAATGCAGGGAAAGAAAATCCATCACATCCCTGGTGAGAACAGAGCTCTGCCTCACCTCGCAGATCAGTGGGTGCCGGTATACATCCGCTGGCAAGCACAGGATGACCACAGTAGCACCATGCCGCAGTAAAAGTATGTGGGCGGTAGTCAAGTGGTTAAAAACAGCCAGCAGTGGTTTTAACTTTACCATAAGCTTTCCAAAGACAGACATTTTACACATTTATGGAAAAGTTAACATGAATCCTGATGACCACCAAGTATATTTTCTAATGGATTAGCCACTAAAAGGACAAGCAAAGTTGGGCTATAAGTGGTAGGCACTTGTACCCAAATGTTGGTTAAAAAAGGCCATGAAAAGCCTTGAATTCTGCTGGGTTCTATGAGCACAGGGAAAGGTCTATTGTTACATACCTGAGGATCTGGTTGTACTTTGCAAGTCGTTCAGATCTACATGGGGCACCAGTCTTGATCTAGAAGTGGGTAAAAAGGATCAGTGTATATATATATAAAAAAAAAACCAAAAAAAAAAACAAACCAAAAAACAGATGGGATGCCAACAATAACCAAATGAATTACCTGTCCAGTACAAAGGCCAACCACCAGATCAGCAATAAAGGTATCTTCAGTTTCTCCTGATCGATGGCTGACCATCACTCCCCAGCCATTAGTCTGGGCCAGCTTGCATCTGTATAAGAAATGGATATTTTTACACAATGCTACTCTTAAAGTTTAAAATTTGAAATAAAAAAACGAGTGGAGACAGGCTGCCTCTAGTCTGTTCAGTTTGGATATATGACCCGTAATAATCCTGGTCAACAAGGAGTATAATTTCTACATAGTCCCATTCAAAATCAACCGGCCATTGCAACACTATGCACTGCAATGGCTTAAAGACACCCATGCTAAAAGGCAGTGGTTCTCACCTCCTGTCCTCAGGACCCACTAACAGGCCAGGTTTGCAGGATAACTGAAATGCATCACAGGTGATATCATTTGCTGCTCAGTGATTGCAGCAGTCTGCATCTCCCCAAGGGAATACTAAAAATCTGGCCTGTTGGTGGGTCCCGAGGACAGGAGTTGAGAACAACTGCTATAAGGGGGACCAAGCCAAAATTCAGACCAACACTACAAGATTTAGCCCTTTTACTGCTGGTCCACTTCATTTTTATACATGCAAAAATGCACACACATTTGGCCTAAAAATACTTCTAACCCCAAAACATTATCTAAAGTAATTTGTAAAATGCAACATGATTTGTGCAACCATTTATGAAAACTTCATTAAAGAGTAATGTACACAACTATGGATACTGAACAAAATGTAGCAAACCCAGTTAACAGGGAAGTCCTGCATAGGTCATCAGCAGGGCCTTTCCCATCTCTGAAGCACTTTGTTAATTTACAAAGTATGCACTACTTACGCCTGTAGAGATTCTGTGACTGTTCCAATCTGGTTAACCTTCAGGAGAAGGCAGTTGCAGGCCTTCTTTGACACCGCTTGCTCAATTCTCTTGGGGTTGGTCACAGTCAAGTCATCGCCAACAACCTGGATTCCCACATCAGCAGTGAACTTTGACCAAGCATCCCAGTCATCCTGATCAAATGGATCTTCAATTGACACAACTAGAGGAAGAGTTGGCCCAGATAAAATGTCACTTTATGCATTGTCATGACACTGCCGACTGTCACTTACACTTTTTTAAAAATCACACATTACCTGGATAATTTTTAATAAAGCCCTTGTATATATCAGCTAGCTGGTCATGTGAGATGTATCTGGAAGGGTCATCTGGGGACTTGAAGTCCAGGTCATACTTTCCATCACGGTAGAACTCAGATGCAGCAACATCCATTCCAATCACAATCTTATCGGAGTATCCAGCTTTGTTGATGGAAGTTTTCAGGAGCTCCAGAGCTGGGAAAAGGGAATAAGTCCAAGTTATTTAAAAGGACAAGTTAAACTTTAAGAATATGCATTTTTTCTGAAGCCTGCAGAGCACTGTACCCACAATCCGCAGATTGTGGGTGCAATGCCAGGATCCTGAAGAACCCCAGTATAGCTGTCTACTTGTACCTCCTTGTATGGGCAGCAGAAAGCTCAATTCTCTAGGAGAGCACTCACCAGCGTACTCTTGGTTCATCAAGAACTAAACAGTGTCTCCCACTGTGGAAGATGTTAGTTGTAGTTCATTTACACAGATAGCTGTGAAGGTATAGCGCAGCTGTGGGGATGGAGCCCTGCATGTCCAAACTTTCCAAATTGTGATAGCGGGTGCAACGAGATGATCACCTGCTGTCACAGCGGAGGATTAGAGGGGCACAGGTAGGTACTCTTTAGCAACATGTTACCAAGCTGAATTTATTTTTTAACTTACATCATACAAGGTCATGTCTGAAGTTATGACAAGAAGTCTGCACTAATTAAATACCTACCAATTTGGATACTTGTACCATTCTGTTAGCCAGCAGCCATCTTCCACGACTATTTTCTCCATTGTATAAAAGGATCAGGCATGGCAGATGCAGCTGAACCTCTAGCAGAGACATATACAGGGCTTAACAGATGAAGCTGACACCAATCCCATGCGACCATTTTGCATGGGTGGCAAGTAGGTGGTTGTAACCAGCTTTTTATACTACTATGTGCAAGATCTACCTAGCTATTCTCAATAGGCATACTCTACCAAGAATGGTGAATCGTTCCGAACCTGAATTGTGAAAAGGTTTGTAATGGTGGCCACACAACATGAAGATTTAGAAAGATAAGACTGCTGTAAAATGCCCACCTAAATAATCTATGCAATTTGAAACCAAACTGGCAAGTTCACTAGTTGGCAGACAGTTTGTAAAACACAAATTGCACGGTCAACTTTATAGTTTCATGAAGAGTTGCTCATCTGGGTACAACTCACTCACTATAGTTTTGCATTTTATAGTAGCCACAGAAATACAAAGTGGGTAAAAAGGTTAATTCGTAACCAGGTTATGGAAGTGTTGTGTAAAGCTACATGCAATCCACTCAAAATAGTAAATAACCGGGGCAATTAGAGCATGCAATGAGGTACATTACTTTCCAACATGTTCGGCATCTGCAAGTCTTTACAATAAAGGAAACTAAAAAGAAAGTTTAATCAGAAACCAGCATTGCTACCACACTAGCCTGCAGTATACCAAACATCTCTAGTGCTTTTGATTTACTGCAGTACCCTAAAATTACTAGGAGGCAATTTTAAAATCAGAAATCTAAATAGCATTAGCACCATCCACAAACACCACTCTGGTGTTATGATACAAGAGGCCTAGAGAACTTAAGTCTTCCCCTAGTCTCGTTCAGCTGATCTGTGCTATTCCAACAAAAGTGGAGCTGTTCATTCAATTAACATTCCATGACCTCCACTCTCCTGCATAGTGGAGTAGCAGAGCTATGTTTAGATACTGGCACAGCACATCATCCTGCCAAGATACAGTTACAGTAACAGGCTGTTACCACTTTTCCAGTATTAACATTTCCCTATACTAGAACTCTGCAAGACATTCATTGAATAGAGAGCTTATAAGCAACTGTTTCAGGTAGTCACTCCTAGCTAAATGGTATTTTACATTAAAGACTAAATTGGAATGCTACTGCATTCTACAAGAGTAGAAAACAGGTGTTCCAACTGTAGTGTAGAGCTTGCAGCAGGTTTCTAAGTATGGAAAAGGACTCCACAGTAATAACAGTTAAAGCAGTTGAAAAATCAATTTACTAAGAGCGCTTTCACACTTAGGCGGGCTGCCCACGTGTCAGCAGTAAAGCACCGCTAGTTTAGTGGCACTTAACTGTTATAGGGGCGCTGCTATTTGGGCAGCAGCAGCAGGGCACCTTTAACCAAGACTGGGTTAAAAGCACCAGTGCGCCTGGAGTGGTGTACAGTTGCTTTGGAAGCACTGCCCATTCATTTCAATGGGCAGGGGCGGTGGAGAAGAAGTGTATAAATCGCTCCCGCACCGCCCCAAAAAATGCTGCTTGCAGGAGTTGCTCTCCTGCAAGCGTGCCGCCCCATTGCGAAAAGACACCGACTTGCATTAAGAGGCGATTTTCAGCGCTGCAGCGCCTGAAAACTGCCCCAGTGTGAAAGGGGGGCCGGTGTTAACAGGTTTATACTTGCATGCACTGTGCAATGGGATTGCACAGAGCATCCCCAAACCTCTCCTCTGGGCTCTGTCTGCCCCATAGTAACCTGCTTGCAAACAGTGGAAGGCTTTTATGTTACTGCACAGTATGCATTAAGAGATTCAGGATATGAAAAATACACACCTAGGTGGATGTAGCATCTAACCCCCACTGGCTCTGTAGTGAGAAACAAGGTAAATACCGCAAATCGCTCAGTTCTTCCCCTCTGCTCTGAGCAGAGCTGTGAATCTCGGTGGCTCTCTGCTCCCCTCCAGCACTCAATGGAGCGCTGGGCTGTGGAGGGATGGTCTGTCTCAGGTTTTCAGAGGCTCGCTGGGAGGCTGAGCCAGGTACCAATCCAGGCCTCTGGGCAGATAAACTTATGGTAGGGATTTTTTTTTTTTTTTTTTTTTTTTTTTAGAGCCTGGAGCGGTTCTGTGGCTTCACTGTAGGCTGAACAGATCACAGGAGTGCAGAATGAGGACTACACCTCTGTCAATGAATTGGGAGCAACATTAGCACAGTGCCAGCTTTCTCTACAAAATTTGGTGCAACATTGAGATGCCAAAGATAGCCACATAAGACAGTTATGAGCTCTGAAGTTAAAGACCCAATGGTGCAAAGTTCTCTTCACCATGGTCATAGGGCAGAGCCATTTTAGCCATTTCAAATTTTGATTTCCCAGAGTTGGGTTGATTGTTAGGGCAAAGAACCCAGACATCCTTACCTTCCTTATTCTCAAGGATGTTTGGTGCAAATCCACCTTCATCACCAACATTTGTGGCATC
>BLSH010438581.1:1879125-1909530 GCA_018402905.1 Glandirana rugosa | reverse complement strand
GTCCCGTCGGGTGTATGTCAATCTTGTGCGGGTCCCTTGTGTCAATTGGGAATCTTTCCTCATATTTTTGGTAAAAAAAAAAAATCGCAATCGGCATTTATTGATTGGTTTGCGCAAAAGTTGCCACGTTTACGGATGATGAGAATTCATTTCTGGGGTTTTTATTTTTTTGTTAATTTTTTACTAGTAATGGCGGTGATCTGCGATTTTTAGCGGTACTGCGATATTGCAGCGGACATGTCAGACCATTTTGACACTTTTTTGGGACCATTGGCAATTATACAGCGATCAGTGCTATAAAAATGCACTGATTAATGTGTAAATGCCAATGGCAGTGAAGGGGTTAACCCGGAGGGGGCGCTCTAAGGGTTAACTGTGTTCCCTGGGCGTGTTCTAACTGTATGTGGGCTGCCCTGGCTGGGGAAAGGGGATGATCACGCTTCCATATAGAGGAACCCTCTGATCACTGCCCTTCTCCCTCTGTCAGAACGGAGATCCATGTTTACTTACATGGACCTCCGTTCTCTCACTGCGGGGGGGCCATCGCGGGTAGCCGGCGGCGATCGAGTCCGCCCTACCTGCTTCCTGGCCCCCCCCGGACACAGTGAGCGCTCACAGCACTAGTTATTGCAGCCGCCGTCATATGACGCGGTTTGCGATAACGAGCCACTCTGTCGCCGTCAGACTGCAGTCGGCAGTTGGCAAGTGGTTAATGCTCAGTGCACTGATATGGTGCCAGAACAAAATGATCCTCTCAATGTTTTTTGCCATTTGGTTCTGATCATTTTTTGCTCCAGGTTTTGACCTTAACTTGTCCTTTGTTGTTTTTTTTTTCATCTGTCTGTTACTTGTCCTAACCGTGGTCAGTTTTCTCATGGTAATACAGTCATGGCCAAAAATATTGGCACCTGCATGTCAGATATTGCTCCACTTTTCACAGAAAATTGTTGAAATTACAAATGTTTAGGCATTGTCATGTTTATTTCTTTTGTTTGTATTGGTATGACACAGAACAAACAAAAAGCCAAATATGACACATTCCAAAACTCCAAAAATGGACTGGACAAAATTATTGGCACCTTCTCCAAACTCTAAAACCCCTTCCACACAGGCATTTTTCATCCATAAGTTGACGGATGAAAAACAGACATCAATGCATCTCTATGGAAAAACAGATGTAAATGGATGATCATCTGTTTACATCCACTTCCATCAACATATGTTTTTGGAACGGATCAAAGCCCTATTTTTCATCCGTAAAAAAATTAAACTGACAAAAAATGCATGTAAACAGACAAACAGTCCGTTTTGCATCTGTTTTTGCATTGGTAGTGGATGTAAAAAAAAACTGATGTACAACTGATGTAAACCTGGTAAGAACCTGATGAGAAACTGATGTAAACTGATCCATTTTTTTCTTTAAAAAAACATGACTGACAAACGAAAGGACCCTAAGGTTGGGTTCACACTATCTGACAAAAAAACGGTCCTACTTTGATCCTACACTGCTGTGCGATTTACGGTCCTACATGGGGTCAAAGTCGGACCGTTTGTCTGTGCACAGGGATCCGACTTTGATCCAGACAATGCCAGGCACTTTGTGCTCTGGGGATCTTGAAGGGGAACTCCACACCATATTTTTAAAGAAAAAACTGGCATGGGGTCCCCCTCCAGGAGCATACCAGGCCCTTTGGTCTGGTACGGTTTTAAGGGGAACCCCCACGCCGAAAAAACAGCGTGGGGTCCCCCCCAAAATCAATACCAGACCCTTATCCGAGCACGCAGCCCGGCAGGCCAGGAAAGGGGGTGGGGACGAGCGAGCGGCCCCCTCCCTCCTAGACCATACCAGGCCGCGTGCCCTAAACATGGGGAGTATGGGTGCTTTGGGGCAGGGGGGGCTCTGCGCCCCCCACCCCAAAGCACCTTGTCCCCATGTTGATGAGGACAAGGGCCTCTTCCCGACAACCCTGGCCGGTGGTTGTCGGGGTCTGCGGGCGGGGACTCATCGGAATCTGGAAGCCCCCTTTAACAAGGGGGCCCCCAGATGCCGGCCCCCCACCCTATGTAAATGAGTATGGGGTACATCGTACCCCTACCCATTTACCTGGAAAGAAATATGTACACAAAAAACACAACACAGCTTTTTAAAATATTTTATTAAATCTGCTCCGGCAGGTCTTCTCCCCTCTCCGGTGTCTTCTTTTCTTCGGCTCTTTTGCGGGGTCTTTCATCTTCTGAGGGGTCTTTTCTTCTCCTCTGCGGCGTCTTCTGCTCTTTTGCCGGTCTTCTCCGCTGTCCTCTTCCCTCTCTTCTTCTTCTTCTTCTTTTCTTCTTCTTCTTCCCATGTTGACACGACGCATTCTCCTTCACGAATGCCCTCGCCGCTCTATGCTGTGCCTTATATTGGCATGGGGCGTGGCCACCAGATGACATCACCTGGAGGTCCCGCCCCATATGAGGTCACATCATGGGGGCGGAGCTGTGACCTCATATGGGGCGGGACCTCCAGGTGATGTCATCTGGTGGCCACGCCCCATGCCAATATAAGGCACAGCACAGAGCGGCGAGGGCATTCGTGAAGGAGAATGCGTCGTGTCAACATGGGAAGAAGAAGAAGAATAGAGGGAAGAGGACAGCAGAGAAGACCAGCAAAAGAGCAGAAGATGCCGCAGAGGAGAAGAAAAGACCCCTCAGAAGATGAAAGACCCCGCAAAAGAGCCGAAGAAAAGAAGACACCGGAGAGGGGAGAAGACCTGCCGGAGCAGATTTAATAAAATATTTTAAAAAGCTGTGCGGTGTTTTTTGTGTACATATTTCTTTCCAGGTAAATGGGTAGGGGTACGATGTACCCCATACTCATTTACATAGGGTGGGGGGCCGGCATCTGGTTGCCCCCTTGTTAAAGGGGGCTTCCAGATTCCGATGAGTCCCCGCCCGCAGATCCCCACAGCACAAGTCGCAAAGACACTGAAGACACTGATACGACTTTGATCCGACTTCAATGCCTTTCAATGGGCTGAAGTAGGATCAAAGTCGGACAAAAGTAGTACAGGAAACTTTTTCAAAGTTGCTCCGACTTTGAAAAACACATGTCGGAGCAGTTAAGACGGCTCTCATAGGGAATCATTGTTTTTGTGACGTAATGCAACTTGTGCTCTTCATGTCGGTCCGAGAATAGGACTAGTGTGAACCCAGCCTAAGAAATAATTGCATTCCAAGTTTGTGATGCTCCTGTAATTTGTAATTAAACTCATCTGTATCCAATTAACAGGTGCTGACAATATAGAAATCCCACTGGGCAACCAGATAAAATAGGGAAAAATTGACTTAACCGTTTTGTTGAGTGTCTCCATGTGCCACGCTGAGCATGGAGAAGAGAAAGAGCAGCAAAGAATTGTCTGAAGATTTGAGAACAAAAATTGTGGAAAAACTTGGACAATCTCAAGGTTACAAGTTCATCTCCAGACATCTTAATGTTCCTGTGTCCACTGTGCGCAACATTGCCAAGAAATTTACAGCCCATGACACTGTAACGGAGTTCCCTGAATGTGGATAGAGAAAAATTGATCAAAGAATTTGCCAAAACAAACCTCAGGAAGCCATAATCCTTTTGAGAGAATGTGCTGTGGGCAGATGAAACAAAACTACAGCTTTTTGGTAAAGCCCATCATTCTACTGTTTGAAAAAAAAGAAATGAGGCCTTTAAAGAAAATAATACAGTCCCTACAGTCAAACTTGGTGGAGGTTCACTGATGTTTTGGGGCTTCTTTGTTGACTGTGTGCATGGCATTATAAAATCAGAAGACTAGCAAAGAATTCTGGGGTGCAATATAGGGCCCAGTGTCAGAAAGTGTCAGGAACCATAAACCAGGCAGAAGTGTTTTATGCACCATCCTGAGGAAGAGGGCAGTATGTTGACGGTGTTCTATACTATTCTGTGAGCAATAAATTTCAAATCAATGAAGAATCCATTTCTCAGCTTCTCCTTCACATTCAGGTGCCTCTGCTGACACCAGTTTCCTATATTTTAGGGCTCTTACTGGGGGACAGATGCCCCCCCAAAGCACCCCCCCATGTTGGGGATATGTGGCCTGGTATGGTTCAGGAGGGAGGCTGCTCGCTCGTCCCCCCCACTTTTCTGGCCTGCCTGGCTGCATGCTTGGATAAGGGTCTGGTATAGATTTTGGCCTAATAAATACTTGGGGGGCACACCCTAATAATGTATTACATTAGAGATGGTGCTGCCATAAGACGATGTGAACAAAACAGCCTATTACAGCGCACACGTGCAATAATGACATTTAAATCCTTCAAGGCTATTTAGATGTACCTGAACATCTTAAACAAAGGTATGGGGAGTCCATCGCACTATATGGCCATAGAGTGATTAGCCCACTACTACTTCACAGTCCCCCAACTCAGTGGGTCCTACAAAGGGTGTGCCCCCCAAGTATTTATTCAAGTCAAGTTGACCGGCGAGTATCTACCGAGCAGGAGCCACAGTTCTACTTAGTGGACCTGCAAACAGGGCTATGCCGTCCACAGCTGTGGAAATCCCAGAAGGCCAGATCGTGCCTGATGACTTCGCCCGATGGCAGGGTAGAGCACCAACCGAGCAGTTCCCCTGTGAAGATCAAGGATGAACGGGAAGGAGAGGCTGTCGTGGCCTGTGGCCTTGCCGGGGACCCGTGAGTACCAGTGAACAGAGGTCCAGGGTCCCTGCAACGCCGGCTGTATCCCCACCTGTAGACATCCCAGTGGGGTCAGAGTCAGTGAGGGAGGGGGAATCACTCCCTAGTGTGCCAGCTGAAGATGTTGGGGAAAGGGCCATAGACTGGGGGCCACCCAGACTGCTGGGTGAATTTGAGTCACTGGAACACCTGGTGGAGTGGTCGTCTCCAAGTGAGGGGTCGGATGTGGAGCAGGAGACGAGAAGATCACATGTCCTCTATTTCTCCGATGGGGATGAGATGGAGCCCCCTCAAGACACCAGATCAGCTGCAGGAACCCCCAATGTCAGCTACCAGACTTTCCTTAACAGGCCCTACACTACCCACACCAGAGCACCCACATACCGGCAGATGGTGGTAAGCTCCCCGGCTACTTAAGTTAGGCCTAGGACCGTGTCAGTTTACCCAGGTTCTCCAGATACCAGAGGGAAGTCCAACGCCGGGTTGCTCTGGAGTGGGGCCTGGATTACCCCTACGTCCCACCCCATGTCATGGACATTGTTGAAAGTTCAAGAGAGGAGTGGGAGGATGACAAGACATGGAACTACCTACATGTACCCAAGCCCTTGCAGGGTCCTGAGAGCAGCTGCTCGGAGAGGTTCATGGAGCTGAAAGAGGAATGGAGCCTTGGGCGGTCTATAAAGAGAGACTGTGTGCTGATCGTCAAGCCCAACCAGCCCGCAAGGAGCTATTCAATTTCAGTTCGGGGGGAGGGGGACAGATGGGTGAGAAAACTAATCTTAGAAAGTATTATTTTACTGAAAGGGTGGTTGATGATTGGAATAAACTACCAACAGAGGTTGTGAGACAGTCAACAGTAAATGGCTTCAAACATGCTTGGGATAAACATAAATCCATAGTCAGACAACAAGGTTAATGTAAAAAAAAAAAAAAAAAAAAAAAGAAAAAAAAAAGAAAAAGAAAATAAAATAAAAAGGGGCAGACTCGATGGACTACTCAGTCTTTTTCTGCCGTCACTTTTCTATGTTTCTATGTTTCTATGTTTCTATGATCCTCACTACTATGTTTAGGACTGTGATGTTGTACAGCCTATGCAGCACACTCCATGGACTGCCGGAGGAGTGTGCACTTTCCCCCTGAACTGTAGGACAAACTAGCCTGCCACCCTGTGCTCAGTGGAAGAGTCCGTTTTCACTGCAAGGACACTGGGGTGAAGATTTGTCCTGTTTCCATTATTTTAAGGACCTGTTGCTTGGGGAGGGGCCCCTCTCATCAGGAACCTTAAAAAAAAACAAAAAAAACTTTAATCATTGACTTTCTTTGTTTCTGCTCCTGCAGTGGGCTCATAACCCCTCACTGCAGGGCAGGCAGGTGAAAGAAGTACAGAGAAAGACTCTTGTTGTTATGTTGCTCTATCAGGAGGATAATAACCCCCTCCTGGTAGACTGTTCGTTGATTAGTTAGTTTTAGGTAGTTGTGTTCTTCTTCTCTTAGGATTCCTGGGATGGAACGGCTGTTCATCCCCATCCATTGAGAGTCAAGACAACGCCAACTTTCCACTACTAACTAGGCGAGTAGAGGGCTCCTCCTTCGGGAGAAGTGCTCTGACTCAGAAATATATAGTATTTGTATTTGATTAGCTGCAGGGCTATGTAGTCAGGAAATGTGATAAACTCTATAGTGTAAATAATTACAAAAACAATGGCAGTGATATATTTTTGTAACTAACTTATTTGTACAGTTTTGTATGCCCCTTTTCCAAGTTTGTTCCCTTGTCCCCTCCCTCTTTTGATTATGGGATGCCCACGTTCCTGGGCCCAGGAGCTATTCTCTTTTTGTTAATTTTCAGCTGGGGACCAGCTGATGTTTAGGGGGGGTGGTGGTGAGTGTAGCGCCCCCAAAGTGTAGGCGTTGTTTGTGAGGCCTTTTTGCTAGGAGAGGCAAAATGTAGTCAGGCCTGACTGTAGGTGCAGGCCTGAATGTTTTGATCTTGGCTGGGGAGTGGCTCAGGGAGTGGCTGGAGATGGAAGGAAGGAACACCCCTTGGAGTTTCCTCCCCTTTGAGCAGAGAAGGCTCTGGAGAGGGGGATGGATGAGGAGGTGTCACTTCCTGATGTATGACAAGGAGCCCTGACCAATCTACAGTCTACAATCTACAGTCTGGCTTCCTTAAATACAGCAGTCTGCCAGCAGGGGGGAGGAGAAGTCAGGTGGAAGTGTGGAGAATGTAGCAGAGGGGCTGTGGAGGTCACTAACCGGGAGGGACCCCCCAGTCTATGACCTTGAGGCCTGGAGACTCGGGTGAGTAAGAGAACAGCAGAGGTGCTACTGAGAACACTTTAAAGTATCCACTGTCCACTATCGCACCTCGCATAACATCACATATCCCCCCCCTGCTCAAGCCCCTGAGCAACTGTTACCCCCATACAGTGGACCCAAGAAAGGGCATCTGCATTGTTTTGCAGCTTTCCCATCCTATGTTCCACTGTGAATTTATAGGGCTGTAGGGCCAAAAAACCACCTTGTCACCCAACTATTCTTTTCCCTGTTGTCGCACTTCCACTTTGTCGGTGACGAGTCTAAATGGCCTGCCCAATAGATAATACTTTAGGCTCTCTAAGGCCCATTTAATCGCAAGACACTCCTTCTCAACTATGGCATAATTTTTCTTGTGCCGGTTCAGCTTCCAGCTTAGGTACACAACTGGGTGCTCCTCCCCGTCCTGATCTGGGACAGTACCGCCCCTAGACCCACATCAGAGGCATCGGTCTGCACCACAAATTCTTTGGTGAAGTCCAGGGTCACGAGCACTGGTTGTACACACAGGGCTTGCTTTAGCTTCTGGAATGCTTTCTTGGCTTCCGGGCTCCACTTCAACATAACCGACCCTCTGCCCCTCGTCAGGTCTGTCAGAGGAACGGCAATGGTGGCAAAGTCCGGTATGAAGCACCTATAGTCCCCAGGGAACGCACGCACCTGCTTTTTAGTTTGGGGTTGGGGCCACTTTTGGACTGCCTCTAGTTTGTTGGTCTGCGGTTTCACGAGTCCCCGCCCAATAATGTGGCCAAGAGATTTGGCCTCCTCGAGACCGATGGCACACTTTTTGGGGTTGGCTGTGAGCCCTGCTTTCCTGAGGCAATCCACAACTGCTTGCAGTTGGGGCAAATGGGATTCCCAATCAGGACTGTGGATGATCACATCCTAATAAGCGGCTGCATAGGGGCGATGTGGCCTCAATGTCTTGTCCATCATTCTCTGGAATGATGCAGGAGCCTCATGCAGACCAAAAGGCATCCATTTGTACTGGAAGGAGCTCTCGGGAGTAGAAAAGGCCATTTTCTCCTTGGCTGACTCTGTTAGGGTTATCTGCTAGTAGCCATTAGTTAGGTCCAGAGTTGTTATGTATCGGGCCCCTCCAAAATGATCCACAAGTTCTTCAACCCAAGGCATTGGGTACGCATTAGGGGTGCTGAAATTAATTGATGCATTGTAATTCGGCCGTCCCCGATTGCGGCATCAATGCAGCGACTGGCCATAATTGATTGCCGGGTGACGTCATCCGACTTGCCCACAGACGACTTGTCAGGCATGTCGCCTCCTTGCAGTGCAATGGAACCGTTCTAAATAGGAGCGACTCAAGTCACTCCTACTTAAAAAAAGGTTCCTGTACCACTTTTGAGACGACTTCAGGCATTGACTTCTATTACAGAAGTCACCTTCAAGCCGTCCTGAAGTCGCCTCGATATCCATGGATTCCTCCATCTCCATCCCCAGACCTCCCCCCCAACCTTCGATTCCTGTCCATAGATTCCTCCATCTCCATCATTAGACTCCCCCATCCTTTCTTTCTTATTCATGGATTCTTCCATCCTTCAGTTCCTACCTTCCATTGTATCCTAATTGTGATGCATCATGATGCATCGTGGAATCGAATCATTGACCAGATAATCGTAATCGAATCGAATTGGGAGACCAGTGAAGATGCGCACCCCTAGTACGCATCAAACTTGGACACGCTATTCAGTCTTCTAGAGTCGTTACAGAACCAGATAGTGCCATCGGGCTTTGGGACCAGCACTATGGGACTTGACCAGTCACTGTCGGACTTCTCTATCACATCCCACTCTAACATGTTCTGTATCTCCTTTCCTACTGCCTCTTGCCTAGCCTCAGGTATTCTATAAGGTTTCACATTTAGGCAAACACCTAGCTCTGTGATTAGAAAAACAAGACCCTCTGATAGGACTTTAAAGGGCATATACTCCACTCAAACAGGAATACAAAATGGTATAAAATAATTTCTAGTTTATTACAAAATTGTAGTTAAAATAAAAAAGGGAAAAAAGGGGTACATGTAACCCAATAAACAAGGTGATATAAAAATGCAACAGTACATATAGCAGAACCACTTATTTAATGCACTACTGTGTAATTTTAACAGAGTGCAACCCAATGCATTTCAAGATCGTGCATTGTTCCTCTTCATCAGGGGGAAGTGGTGGTATAACTCATATCTATCGTTCAGGCATATATATAGCATAAATGTAGGTTCTCGTATATAACTAGTGAAGATTAAAAGCAGGAATGAAAGTTGCTGCTGCCACTGGTATCAAAAAGTCCATGAAGGTAGGTAGCGATGATCGACCCCAACAGTCTGCTGTATGAGGGCGCTGGGAATGAGTGAGCTGCACATGTAGAGATCCTGCATGTGCATTGAGGCTTTCATCCACTCCTCTTCCCGCCATCTGATGTACGGTTGGAAGAGCTTGTCTCCACATTGTGCCTTGCTTAACCTGTGGACTATACCTATAATGAATACACCATATCCATTGGCATTTGCTCTATTCCCAAGCAGCCCTCCTACTGCCCATACAGTATTTATACACACTATAGACGGCACGGGTTGATTCATACCACTGGGCAGCCCACTTTCAGTGAGTCTTTCCTCCTGGAATCCAGCCGTGGGTGGGGAGGTTCATTCCCCCCCCACAACCCCTCCCGCCTTCCCTTTACAAGTGACAGTGTTGGGATCGATCATCGCTACATACCTTCATGGACTTTTTGATACCAGTGGCAGCAGCATCTTTCATTCCTGCTTTTAATCTGCACTAGCTATATACGAGAACCTACATTTATGCTATATATATGCCTGAACGATAGATATGAGCTATACCACCACTTCTCCCTGATGAAGAGGAACGCACGATCTTGAAACGCGTTGGGTTGCACTCTGTTAAAACTACACAATAGTGCATTAAATAAGTGGTTCTGCTATATGTACTGTTGCATTTTTAAATCACCTTATTTATTGGGTTAAATGTACCCCATTTCACCCCTTGTTCCCCTTTTTTCCCTTTTTATTTTAACTACAATTTTGTAATAAACTAGAAATTATTTTATACCATTTTGTATTCGTGTTTGAGTGGAGTCTATGCCCTTTAAAGTCCCATGAGAGGGCCTTGTTTTTCTAATTTGCATTCAGGGGTGTGGGCATATTCTCCACATATCCCAAGGAGTTAAAGCGTACCCATTGAACTGTGGCTCTGTGATTATGTCATGTTGAATCACTGTAGTCAGTCCGGGCAAAGGGGAGAAAAGGTCTCTATTTATGTTCACAAACTCTTTAACGTCCTGTTGTTGGACTACTGACTAGGATTCCATCAGGGGGATGTCTGGTGTCATTGGTACCCTATCTTTTTGAGGAAGTGGTACGGCCAACAAAGCCTCTCTGTCCTTCCATGGTTTTAAGAGGTTTACATGATAGATTTGTTCTGGCTTCCTTTTCCCCGGCTGGTAAACTTTGTAGTTTACTTCCACTACTCTTTCCTTAATCTCAAAGGAGCCCTGCCACTTTGCAAGGAATTTACATTCAACAGTGGGGACAAGCACCAGTACTCTATCCCCGGGGTTGAAAGTTTGGGTCTTAGCACCCCGATTATAAACCTTTCTCTGAGCCCCCTGGGGTCGCACCATATGCTCTCGTACCATTGGCAGGACCGCTGCAATTCGATCCTGCATCAAGGAAATATGCTCGATGATGCTCCTATGAGGGGTGACCTCTCCTTCCCACGTCTCTTTGGCAACATCTGACAATCCCCAGGGATGTTTACCATACAAGAGTTCAAATGGGGAGTACCCCTGTAGATGCCTGTGGAACCTCTCGTATGGCAAACATGAGATACGGCAGCAACATATCTCAACCTCACCCATCTTTTTCCACTACCCTTTTCAACATGCTTTTGAGCGTTTTATTAAACCTCTCCAGAAGTCCATCCGTTTGGGGGTGGTAGACCAAGGTATGGAGATGGGAGATTTAATACAACTTGCAAAATTCCTTGGTTACACGGGACATAAACAGGGGTCCCTGATCCGTTAAGACTTTTTTAGGGATCCCCACCCGACTAAATACCTGGACCAACTCCTTGGCGATAGTCTTAGCGCAGGTGTTCCGCAAGAGTATGGCTTCAGGATAGAGGGTCGCATAGTCTAGTATTACTAGGATATGCTGGTGTCCCCGGGCCGACTTTACTATGGGTCCCATGAGATTCATGCCAATTCTTTTGAATGTTACTTCAATTATGGGCAGTGGAACAAGTGGACTACAAAAATGGGGCAAGGGCGCAGAGAGATGACACTCAGGGTAGGATTCACAATACTCTGACAACTGCATGCAACCCGGGCTAGAAGAATCTCTGGGTTATTCTCTCCCTGGTCTTCTTCATACCCAGATGTCCCCCCATTACATGTCCATGGGCCAGATCTAGCACCATCCTGCGAAAGGGTTTGGGAACCACTAGCTGTTCTACTTCATGCTCCCTGCATTTTACCACCTGATACAACAAATTATTTTTAAGAGCCATGTAGGGAAAAGACACCCCCCTAATTAGGGTCCACCGGTTCCCCATCCGTCACCTTCACATTTTCTCCGGCTCTAAGGAAAGTGACATCCCGTAGCTGCTCTGTACAGAAGTCCTCTCTCTGGACCTCTAAGTCAGGTACTACATTCTGTTCACTCTCTCGGTCAGGGTCAAAGACATTTTCTGGGTCATTAGCCACCAGCTAGCAGCTATCTTCTTGCTCCTCCGGCTCCCGAGCCATTACAGGAAAAGGAAGAGGGTCTCTTCTTTCCTCGGTCCTGCCACCAGTCTCCCCTTCCATTCTGCAAAAAGGGTCTGGTGAGAGTTCCCGTGCTTCCTCAGCAGGGGGAGCACTTTCCTCCAGACTCGGTGCCTTCCCATAACCTCCACTAGGGCTTCATGAAGCAGTGAAGGTACCACCCCCACTGAATGTGTCACACTGCCCCAAGGGGTGTCAGTCTCAACCACGGCCATCTGGTAGTCCCGAGTGTCCCCATGGATGCAAATGACCCCGACAGTGTTAAGGTGTAACCTTGCAGGATTTATACAATTGCTTTTGACCAACATTACCACACTACCCGAGTCAAGCAGTGCAGTGACTGGTTTCCCATCAATAGAAATCACACGCATCTGCTTCTCCATCTGCTTCTCCATGCTACCTGAACATTATGCTGTATATGCAACCTGTGCAAAAAGAGAAAGGCGTCTATTCACATAAGTATAATCGCACTGCATGGGTTCATCATTCAGGGGACAATTGGCAGTAATATGGCCCAATGCATGGCATCGGTAGCACTGTATGTGCTCTATACCCCGTCCTCTCAAGGGTCCCCAAGACCTTCCTGGCTTCTTTGGCCAGTCTCCAGGTCTAGAGCCCATAGTCTCGTTAGTCATTACAGCAGTTTTATTACTCTTCCCAACGCCCTTGAGCATTGAGACAGTCCGCTGGGGGGGCCATTTCCCCCCTAGGTACTCTGAATCGGGGTGCAGTTGGGTTCAACAAGTCCTCAGCCACCGTGTATCTCTCTACGAGGTCCACGAGTTGGTTGGCGGTTTTGGGGTTCCCATGACTGATCCATTTTCTCAAAGCAGCAGGGAGTGCACGTAGATAGCGGTCCATGACCACATGCTCCACAATCTGGGGACCTGGCAAAGTCTCCGTCTGTAGCCACTTCCTGCTGAGTGGACCAGGTCGAACATCTGCGAGTGGGGTGGCTTGTCGGTGCGGTAGGTCCACTGATGCACCTGATGGGCCCAGACTGCCATGGTGACCCCTAGGCATGCTAGTATCTATGCCTTTAGAGTCTGAAGTTCCTCCCAGGTGTTAATGTACTCCCAGGTATTGAGTTACTCCTGGGTACTAAGTTACTCCCAAGTAGTAAGTTACGCCTGAGTATTAATTTACTCTTAGGTGTTAAGTTACTCCCAGGTGTTAAGCTAAGTTACTCCCAAATATTATGTTACTCCCAGGTACTAAGGCACTCCCAGGTACTAAGGTACTCTCGGGTATTAAGTCAAGGTACTCCCAGGAATTAAGTTACTCCCAGATCCTAAGGTACTCCCAGGTATTAAGTCAAGGTACTCCCAGGCACCAAGGTACTCCCAGGTATTAAGTCAAGGTACTCCCAGGTATTAAGTTACTCCCAGGTATTAAGTTACTCCCAGGTACTAAGTTACTCTCAGGTACTAAGTTACTCCCAGGTACTAAGTTACTCCCAGGTACTTAAGGTACTCCCAGGTATTAAGTTACTCCAGGGTACTAAGTTACTCCCGAGAATTAATTTATTTACTCTTAGGTGTTAAGGTACTCACCGATGTTAAGTTACTCCTAAGTATTATATTACTTCCAGGTATTAAGTTAACCACTTAAGTACCTGAAGGATTTCCCATTGTAGGACCAGAGCAATTTTTGCGATTCGGCACTGCGCCACTTCAACTGACAATTGCGAGGTCATGTGACGTTGTGCCCAAACGAAATTGGCATCCTTTTTTCCCCACAAATAGAGCTTTCTTTTAGTGGTATTTCATCCCCTCTGCGTCACTTCTGATCACCGCTATTAACAAAAAAAAAAGCGTCAATTTTGAAAAAAAAAAACAATATTTTTTACTTTTTGCTATAATACATATCCAAAAAAAATGTATTCATCAGTTTTGGCTGATATATATTCTTCCTCATGTTTGTGGTAAAAAAATTGTGATCAGCGTTTGTTGAACGGTTTGCGCAAAAGCTGCAGCGTTTACAAACCGTGAGAATTAATTTATGGCGTTTTTACAAATTTTTTTTTACAAGTAATGGCGATTTTTATCGGGACTGCAATATTGCAGCGGACATGTCGGACATTTTTGACACTTTTTTGGGACCAATGACATTTATACAGTGATCAGAAATTTAAATAGCCACTGATTACTGTGTAAATGTCATTGGCAGTGAAGGGGTTAACCTGCAGGAGGCAGGGGTTAACTGTGTTCCCTAGGTGTGTTCTAAGGGTGAGGGGGCTGAGCTACCAGGGGCATAAGAGATCTAACTGATTCCAGTGACAGGGATCAGTAGATCTCTTACATGCCATCTGACAGAGTGGGGAATTGTAGTGTTTACATCAACAGTTCCCTGTTTTCCTTCTCTGCCAGGCAATCGCAAGTAGTCGTCGGACATCGAGTCCGATGGACCTGTGGCCATACTGCTGCAGAGTGCAGCGGGCACGAGAGCGCAGCGCCGGCGGTGCGCTCCTGCCCGCTAATCGCGCACGAGCGAACTGCCGTTTATAGACGGCGATTCGCGCTACAGCGCCACTCTGCAGCAGTAAATGTACGCAAGCCAGTCCGGAACCGGTTAAGGTACTCCCAGGAATTAAGTTACTCCCAGGTTCTAAGGGTGTGTTTTTTGAAGCATTTGATTAGAGCCAGAGGCTCTAATAGGCTTCAAAAAAGGGTGGGCTCGGGGCGCAGAGCATTGCTCCCTGAGCCCACCCAGTTGTGTTACAATAGCAATGGAATATTCACTATTGTAACAATGAATCTCCTCCCAGCCAATCATTCAGCGGGTCATAATACCCATCACCCAATTGGGTGAAAAGAGATCTGATTGGATTGGCCGGCAGGAGACGCACGGCGCACGGAGGAGAGGAGGGAGAAGATGCGCGTAGGCTAGCAAACAAGCAGCCCGCAGCCTGGAGAGAAGCCGCCGCTGCCCACCACGCTGCCCATGAGAAGGGATAAGTGCGGGGCACCGACTGACTCACTGACTGGGGGGTTGCTGCCCTTGACCCGACCGACGGGGGTGGGTAAAGTGGCGGCGGGTGGATTGTTTGCCGCCCCCCCGCCCAGAAAAAAAATCCCACCAGCTGCCACTGCTTTAACCAGTATATTGAAATCTATGTACATTGTAGATTGTTGAGAAAACGAAGGTAAAGATGAAGTCAAATGAATGGCACAATTCAGTGCCATGATTAAAGTAAAGTGAGTAGTGTTCTATGGCAGGATGCAAAATTGTAGCTGTGTCACTGCTGTGTAGCACCCTGAAAGTTGAAGACAACCCAAGAAGACGGCATGCAGACGGGGCAACAGAATGGGCACTCCAGATGTAGGAAATCTATGTAGTCTACTGGAGATTGTGTTCACCACTGTGCTGAACCAATAGGTTATGAGTGAAATTACTGTCTAAGCAATGTTTTCTCCTGACACCAGTTTGAGTCTGATGTGAAGAGACATTGCCTAAAATCTGTAGACAGTTGGCTGGCACTCGTATTCTCAGTAAAATACACTCCTATTTAGGGCACATTCCTAATCTGCTGAACTCCCTTTCTTTGTAGCTACAGCTGACAGCTTTTATAAGCCTCAGATAAATGAACCATATTGTTGAGAAGAAAAAAGGGGATGTTTATAATATTTGAGTTCATTTGCTTTTTTTCTTTTTTAATTGCTGAGGTTTTTCAGTTAATCACAAAAAAGCAAATTGGGGTTAACAGATCAGAGCCTCCAGAGTTTATAACTGCAGCCGGAACAAA
Source organism: Glandirana rugosa (assembly GCA_018402905.1). Taxonomy (NCBI): domain Eukaryota; kingdom Metazoa; phylum Chordata; class Amphibia; order Anura; family Ranidae; genus Glandirana; species Glandirana rugosa. The sequence goes on along the minus strand of BLSH010438581.1, from coordinate 1,893,978 downwards.
TAATGGTTTATTAATGAAATGCATTAGAACCCAGTCTGTTGTAAAATGATGGTTGTATCAAAGAGAACCTTATAATACAGCAGATAGGTCAAAGTAAATCCCTTCAACAGAAAGCGTCCCGCCTTGTCATGCAAGAACTACGTTCATTAGACACTTTTTTCGTCACTGCAGAGCAATGGTTTAGCAATAGGTGTAACAGGCAAGACTGCTTAGCTCAAGGCACCTGGAAGCTCTCTCTAATTTACAGTATATTGCCAAATGCTTGTGGACACCAGACCATCACACCTATTTGAGCTTGTTGGACATTCGAACCCAATGATATTGATAAGGAGTCCTCCCCCCATTTTTTTGCTATAACAACCTACACGCTTTTGGAAAGGCTTTCCACACAATTTGCTCATTTACAGTGTATGGAAAAAGTATTCATACCCCTTGAACTTTTCCACATTTTGTCATGTTACATCAAAAAACACAAATTTCATTTATTGGGATTTTATGTGATAGACCAACACAAAGTGGCACATAATTGTGAAATGGAAGGGAAATGAAAAATGGTTTTCAATTTTTTTTTTTACAAATAAATATCTGAAAAGTGTGGTGTGCATTTGTATTCACACCCTTTGAGTCAATACTTTGTAAAATCACCTTTCGCTGCAATTACAGCTGCAAGTCATTTTGGGGATGTCTCTACCAGCTTTACACACCAAGAGAGTGAAATATATGCCCATTCTTCTTTGCAAAATAGCTCAAGCTCTGTCAGATTGGATGGAGAGTGTCTGTGAACAGCAACTTTCAAGTCTTGCCACAGATTTTAAATTGGATTTAGGTCTGGACTTTGACTGGGCCATTCTAACGCATGAATATGCTTTGATCTATTGTAGCTCTTGCTGTATGTTTAGGGTCTTTGTTCTGCTGGAAGGTGAACCTCCACCCCAGTCTCAAGTCTTTTGCAGACTAACAGGTTTTCTTCTAAGATTGCCCTGTATTTGGCTCTATCCATCTTCCCATAAACTCTGACCAGCTTCACTGTCCCTACTGAAGAAAAGCATCCACACAACATGATGATGCCACCACTATGTTTCACGGTGGGGATGGTGTGTTTAGGGTGATGTGCAGCTTTATTTTTCTGCCACACATAGCGTTTTGATTTTAGGCCAAAAAGTTAAATTTTGGTCTCATCTGACCAGAGCACCTTATTCCTTTCCCCCCCATGGCTTCTCGCAAACTGTAAACAGAACTTCGTATGGCTTTCTTTCAACAATCTATTTCTTCTTGGCAGGGGCGTAATAATAGGGGTTGCGATTGCAACCGGACCCCATACTCCAGGGGGCCCGTGTGCCTCCCTTGTACACCTGGATAGGAGGGATGGCGGGGGCGGCATTTAGAGGACCCAATCTCCTCCATTTTCCTCCTAATGCAGGCGATAGGTTCCTCTATATGCTGCCCCCGCTGCCCCTCCTATCCAGTTTACTTGTCTTCTGCTGTTCCCAGGGCCCCTGTGTACTTCCCTGGTCCCCCCCCCCCCCCACAGAGCTGCTGTCTTCCCCCCTCCTGTAGAAGATGAGTCATGATGGAGAGATGGGAAAGGTTCAGTAAATGTGTCATTTACCGGCTCCTTCATTTTCTGAATGTACAGAGTCAGTGATTGGTACCAATTGGTTCATTTATAACTGAAGAATAGTAAACTGTTTTTACTATACTTCCGTTTCCGAATGAATGGGAGGCTCGGTGTACAGCTATTCCTGTCCATTCATTCTGTGCAGCTGAGGTTACACAGATGGAGATTGAGGGCTGAGGTTTGCTTTGACCCCTGATATCTCATCAAAGCCCCCCAACAGAGCTCCTAAAAAAAATTGTAAAAAATAATAAAAATAAAATTGTAACTAATTGTGACTGGGCCCTGGCATTTCACCACCATGGGGCGGCCCAAAGAGGGCAGAAAGGGGCCCCGCTGCAGAACTTGTGCATCCTATCATGTACCAGCCGTCCTGAGAGTAGGTGGAAAAAGAGCGGAGGTATTGTTCCAAGGTCTGGTTTGTCCTTTCGGTCTGGCCATTGGTTTGGGGATGATAGGCATGCACAGGAGTCCACCAATGGAGAGGGCAGCCAATGAAGAAAAGTCAGAATCTTGAAGCCAGATCTCCGTAATTGCAAGTAGGTTGAAGGAGTTTGTGATAAATATGTCATAGACAGTGGCAAGTTTGTTACAAACAGAGCGGGCATTCCAAAGGGCACAGGAAAAGGAGAGGCTGATTCTAGGCAGAAGAGGAATAGAAATTAGATTGTGTGGATTGTGCCTGCTGTCAGAGGATAGGGAGTGCCGGGTATGTTGGCCAAAGGTAAATGATGGTGGTCCTGGATTTGGGGAAATATCTCCAGAAATTAGGAGAAGCAGAAGGGTGAGAGAGGTGATATGGGAGTGTGACTTGGGAGGGGGACACTTCCCAGTGTCCTGGAGGTTTTATTGGTATGTGGGTTCAGAAGTAGCAGGAGCTGATGAGTGCAATAATAAGGTGAAGAGAGGAGTGAGGGTGATATATATAAGTGGTGGGGTGGAGAAAAGGGGTGAAGGAGAGAGAGTTTAAGGAGAGAGGATGCAACTGTGAAAAGAAAAAGTAGAGAGTGCATGATACAGAGTGGGAGATTAAGAAGCAGACTGGATGAGAGATGAAAAAGTTCTAAGAAGAATCAGGTCACTTGTAGTCTGTTTCTGCAGTATTATGTTGTTTTTTGCTTTGTGCATTCGCTGAAGTGCTGAGCAGAAGTGTAATACTTAATCCAATATGAATACTTTATCCAAGATGCTAGTTGCCAATGCAATCCCTGCCTGTGCAAACCCATGCCTGTGCATTCCTCAGAGAAGGCCTAAATTTATACTGAGTTGGGTGGGGGTATTGCCAATTAATCAATCAGGATTGCATAGGAGGGGACACATGGCTAAAGAACACCAAGTGCAGACTACAAGACACAGCAACAGATCATAAGGGCATGGTAATAAAGATAGCATCCGCTCATAATTTAAGTATAGACAATAAGAAAGCAAAATAAACATCACAGTGATATGGGCAGAGGCAAAGAGTTTGAAAGCAGCATAGATTACCATTTAAACATTTTGCAAACAATGGATCAGTTGCAGTAAAGGTGCAAAATTGAAGGCAGCATAGATTACCATTTAAACATATTACAAACAATGGATCAGTTGCAGTAAAGGTGCAAACTTGAAGGCAGCATAGATTACCACTTAAACATATAAAATGTGGAACATTTTAAGGGGTATGAATACTTTTTCAAGGCACTGCAGTCAAAGGAACATTTGTGAGGGGAGGTACTGATGTTAAGAGGGAAGACCTGGGGGGCATGGCCGGCATGTGAGAGTGAGCAGACGTGCCCTGTACTAGCTCTCGCCATCTGTCCATTTAATCCGTCTCCATCCTGGGTTCTACCCAGATGCTCAATAGGGTTTAGGCCTGGAGACATGCTTGGCCAGTCCATCTCCTTTATCCTCTGCTTCTTTAGCAAGGCAGTGGTCGTCTTGGAGGTGTGTTTGGGGTTGTTATCAAGTTGAAATACTGCCCTGTGGCCCAGGGGAAGAGAAGGGATCATGCTCTGCTTCAATATGTCACAGTACATGTTGGCATTCATGGCTCAATGTACTGTAGCTCCCCAGTGCCAGCAGCACTCATGCAGCCCCAGACCATGACATTTCCACCACCATACTTTACTGTAGGCAAGGCACACTTGTCTTTGTACTCCTCACCTGGTTGCCGCCACACACGCTTGACACCATCTGAGCCAACTACGTTTATCTTGGTCTCATTAGACCACAGGACATGGTTCCAGTAATCCATGTACTTAGTCTGCTTGTCTTCAGCAAACTGTTTGCAGGCTTTCTTGTGTATTATCTTTTAGAAGAGGCTTTCTTCTGGGAAGACAGCCATGCAGACCAATTTGATGCAGTGTAGGGCGTATGGTCTGAGCACTGAGAGGCTGGCCCTCTACCCCTTCAACCCCTGCAGCAATGCTGGCAGCACTCATACATCTATTTCCCGAAGACAACCTCTGGATATGATGCTGAGCACATGCAGTCAACTTCTTTGATTGACCATGGCAAGGCCAGTTCTAAGTGGAACCCGTCCTGTTAAACCACTGTATGGTCTTGGCCACCATGCTGCAGCTCAGTTTTAGGGTCTTAGCAATCTTCTTATAGCCTAGGCCATCTTTATGTTGAGCAACAATTATTTTTTTCAGATCCTCAGAGTTCTTTGCCATGAGGTGCCATGTTGAACTTCCAATGACCAGTATGAGAGAGTGCGAGCGATAACACCAAATTCAACACACCTGCTCCCCATTCACACCTGAGACCTTGTAACACTAACGAGTCACATGACAGTGGGGAGGGAAAATGGCTAATTGGCCCAGTTTGGACATTTTCACTTAGGGGTGTACTCACTTTTGTTGCCAGCGATTTATACATTAATGGCTGTGTGTTGTTATTTTGAGGGGACAGCAAATTTACACTGTTATACAAGCTGTGCACTCGCTACTTTACATTGTAGCAAAGTGTAATTTCCTCAGTGTTGAAAAGATATAATAAAATATTTACAAAAATGTGAGGGATGTACTCACTTTTGTGAGATACTGTACCTGAAAGGCTGCCAGTCGTTGCCCATAGCAACCGCAAGAGAACTGAGCCAGGGGAATGTGATCATCTGTTTTATTGTCGATGCAGACTTAACTGTGGAGAAGGACTTGTGTGCTTTGCTCTTTGAACTGTGCCATTGTCCATAGCAACCAGCGGGAGCCATCACCAATTTGTGGCCTGCTTACCCAGTTGCTCCAAACCAGCGCTGGGGATGGACATTTAAATACTAATCCTGCAATTCAGTGACTCTGTACCATGTGTCGTAACCCATGGCAGCCACGGCAGGCGAACACACCCATGGATTACAAATACCGTCAGGTCCATAAATATTGGGACATCGACACAATTCTAATCTTTTTGGCTCTATACACCACCACAATGGATTTGAAATGAAACAAACAAGGTGTGCTTTAACTGCAGACTTTCAGCTTTAATTTGAGGGTATTTACATCCAAATCAGGTGAAAGGTGTAGGAATTACAACAGTTTGTATATGTGCTTCCCACTTTTTAAGGGACCAAAAGTAATGGGACAATTGGCTGCTCAGCTGTTCCATGGCCAGGTGTGTGTTATTTCCTCATTATCCCATTTACAAGGAGCAGATAAAAGGTCCAGAGTTAATTTCAAGTGTGCTATTTGCATTTGGAATCTGTTGCTGTCAACTCTCAATATGAGAAGAGCCGTCACTATCAGTGAAGCAAGCCATCATTAGGCTGAAAAAACAAAACAAACCCATCAGAGAGATAGCAAAAACATTAGGTGTGGCCAAATCAACTGTTTGGAACATCCTTAAAAAGAAAGAACGCACCGGTGAGCTCAGCAACATCAAAAGACCACGGAAAACAACTGTGGTGGATGACGGAACAATTCTTTCCCTGAAGAAAACACCCTTCACAACAGTTGGCCAGATCAAGAACACTCTCCAGGAGGTAGGTGTAAGTGTGTCTAAATCAACAATCAAGAGAAGGCTTCACCAGAGTGAATACAGAGGGTTCACCACAAGATGTAAACCATTGGTGAGCCTCAAAAATAGGAAGGCCAGATTAGAGTTTGTCAAACAACATCTAAAAAAGCCTTCACAGTTCTGGAACAACATCCTATGGACAGATGAGACCAAGACCAACTTGTACCAGAGTGATGGGAAGAGAAGAGTATGGAGAAGGAAAGGAACTGCTCATAAACCAAAGCATACCACTTCATCAGTGAAGCATGGTGGTGGTAGTGTCATGGCGTGGGCATGTATGGCTGCCAATGGAACTGGTTCTCTTGTATTTATTGATGATGTGACTGCTGACAAAAGCAGCAGTATGAATTCTGAAGTGTTTCGGGCAATATTATCTGCTCATATTCAGCCAAATGCTTCAGAACTCATTGGACGGCGCTTCACAGTGCAGATGAACAATGACCCGAAGCATACTGTGAAACAAACTAAAGAGTTTTTTTTAAGGGAAACAAGTGGAATATTATACAATGGCCAAGTCAATCACCTGACCTGAATCTGATTGAGCATGCATTTCACTTGCTGAAGACAAAACTGAATGGAAAATGCCCCAAGAACAAGCAGGAACTGAAGACAGTTCCAGTAGAGGCCTGGCAGAGCATCACCAGGGATGAAACCCAGCGTCTGGTGATGTCTATGCGTTCCAGACTTCAGGCTGTAATTGACTGCAAAGAATTTGCAACCAAGTATTAAAAAGTGAAAGTTTGATTTATGATTGTTAATCTGTCCCATTAATTTTGGTCCAAACTGTTGTAATTCCTACACCGTTCACCTGATTTGGATGTAAATACCCTCAAATTAAAGCTCAAAGTCTGCAGTTAAAGCACATCTCGTTAGTTTAATTTCAAATCCATTGTGGTGGTGTATAGAGCCAAACAAATTAGAATTGTGTCGATGTCCCAATATTTATGGACCTGACTGTATGTCCCGAGCCCTGCCAAGACCGGACATTCATCACTGGATGCCAAATATGCCCAGCGCTCTGCTAATGCTGGGCACATTGAACTTGTGCTCGAAAATCCTGCTTGCAATGATAAAGTGTGCCTGAGACGGTCTACTGTTGCTAAGAGTGATCAAGGTAAACTGGCGGGAATGCAGCAGAGAGATTGTGTTAGAGTGGGCCCTTACAGGAGGGCCAGGGGCATTGCTAAAATCCTTGTTGCTACCAGCAACCACCGTAAGGGCCGACATGCCCGGGCAAGTTCTGCAGAAGACAGCGTGTCTGCAAGTTTCTGTCCTGCACATCATGGTTTACAGCAGCGTGACCAGGAAAGAATTGGCCTATCAGATCCCATGGTGCCAGCCCATCTGGAAGTGAGGAGGCGGAGCCACGTCCTGAAGGAGACAAAAGTTTCCCTGAGCCCAGCAGATGCCACAAGGTTGTGTAAGATGGCGAAGGTAGTCGCTTGCTACCAGCCCTTACGTGGCTGCCGGAAATGCTGGAACGAACACTCATAGACACAGGTGTCCGACTTGAGCACCGCGGGGGATTCACCCTTGGGGTGCTGGATGGGATGGAAAGATTGTGTTTGCTTTGCCCAGGATGTTGGATGCCAGCAGCAGCAGTGGAAGCATGGGCAAGATGTGGGCATTGCTATGAGCCACTTTTGCGGCGGATGGACACCCAGCAGGATCCACGCTACTTCAACGTGGACCTGCGGTCAGGACTTTGTACGCCACAGCCTGAGAAGTCCCAGAAGGCCGGTGTGGGCCTGGAGCCACCTCGTCAAGGCGGGGAGGAGTTGCGTCCTGCCAACTCCTCCACGAACACCAAAGAGGGAAGGAAAGAGGGAGATGTGGTGACTGAAGGCCCGGCCGGGGACCTAGGACCTGTAAGTACTGTCCAGCAGGAACTAGAGCCCCCAGCCCTAACGGCTGCCCATAGCTGTTCCCTGTCCAGCGAAGTTAGTGCAAGAGGGGTTGTGCCCTCTGGTGAGCTGGAAGAGGTGCAGAGACAGACTACTTGATTGGGGCTCCCCCAGATTGCAAGCTGAGTTTGGATTCCTGGAAAGACTTGCAGAATGGTCGTCCCCTGATGAGAGTCCCGATGAGGAAGAGTAGAAGACAGGAGAGTCCCATGGGATGGACACTGCACCAGAGGACGGGAGAAGACCAGAGTCTGAACCAGACGCAGACGGAGCTGCAGGAACCCATATCACCCTCAGTCAACTTTTCCAAATAAGCCCTCCACTACCCAGACCAGGGCAACTACCTTCCGGCCACAAGTGGTCAGATCCCCTTACACTTTGATCCAGCCGGGGAAAGGGAATGTAAAGGAGTTACCCAGGCTTTCCCGGGAGGTACAACGCAAAGTTGCCTTGGAGTGGGGCCTAGACTTTCAATATGTCCCTCCCCATATCATGGATGTCGTAGGGAGCTCCAGAGGTGAGTGGAGGACGAAATGATATGTGAATACTTGCATGTTCTCAAACCTCGGAGAGGGCAGGACTGTGACGCCAGGAATTGCTTTGTGGAGTTGAAGCAGGAATGGGGACTGGGACGTGCCATTTATGGAGACAAGGTCCTTGTAGTGAAGCCAAACCAGCCTGCAAGGAGCTACTCCATTTCAGTCAGGGGAGAGGAGGAAAGCAGGATAAGGCAGCCTGGTCCACACTTGTACATTTGAAATAGGCTCTTGGAGGACTATAGCTTTCTTTGTAGGAGCCAAGAAAACACCAGCGACTGCTGGAAGACTGCAGGGGTTGTGTTTTTTTTTTCTCCCCTAACCTTGCTCAGAACATGCCAGCCTGCCACCCTGCATCCAAGGTCAGAGACTTGGCTCATTGAAAGAACGCTGGGGTGAGGCGTGTTCTGAATTTTCAATCTTCTTTAAAACCTGTTGTCCAGGAAGGGGCTCCTCCCCTCAGGAACCTTAAAGAAAAACTCTTCATCATTGACTTTCTTTGTTTCTGCTCCTGCCATGGGCTCATAACCCCTCACTGGCAGAGCAGGCAGGTGAAAGAAGCACAGAGAAAGACTCATTTTATTATGTTGCTCTATCAGGAGGCTAATAACCCCCTCCTGGTAGATTGTTTGTTAATTAGTTTGTTTTAGGTAGTTGTGTTTCCCTTCTCTTAGGATTTCTGGGATGGAACGGCTGTTCATCCTCATCCGTCGAGAGTCAAGCCAACAGAAACTTTTAACTACTAATTAGGCGAGTAGAGGGCTTCTCTTCTGGGAGAAGTGCTCTGACTCAGAAATGTATGGTATGTCCTATGTGATTAGCTGCAGGGCTCTGTAGTCAAGAAATGTGATAAGCCGTATAGTGTAAATAATTACAAAAACAATGGTGGTGATATATTTTTGTAACTAACATATTTGTACAGTTTTGTATGTCCCCTTCTCCAAGTTTATTCCCTTGTCCCCTCCCTCTTTTGACTTAGGGATGCCCTGCTACTGGGCTCAGGGGGTATTTTTGTAAATTTCAGCTGGTGTTTAAGGGGGGGGGGGTGAGTGTAGCACCCCAAAGTGTAGGTCTTTTTACTAGGAGAGGCACAATTTGTAATGTAAATTGTAGGCCTGAATGTTTTGATCTGGCAGGGGAGTGGCTCCGAGAAGCTGGAGATTGCAGGGAGGGACACCCTTCGGTTACTCCTCCACTTGGTTCCAGAACGTCCTAGAAGGAGGGATGTATGAGGAGGTGTCAATTTCTGTGTATGTTAAGGAGCCCTGACCAATCCCCATCTGAGATTGGCAGAGGGCAGGCCTCCTTAAATATTGTGATCTGCCCAGCAAGGGGAGAGAGTTCAGGTGGAAGTGGTGAAGATGTAGCAGAGGTGCTGTGGAGGCCTCAACCCGGGAGGGAGCCCCCAGTCTGAGGGGGGGTGACCTTGAGACCTGGAGACTCGGGTGCAGCCAGGAGTGGAGTTGATTCCTGGAGCAGCACAAGGGAGTAGGAGAACAGCAGAGGTGCTACTGAGGACACTTTAGAGTATCCACTGCAGTCGGTGGGTGACAGACCCTGGGAGCTGGAAGAAAGGCTGGAGCAGGCTCGGAGAGGAATAGTGGACAGTCTGTGGAGGTCTCAGGAGCCAGTCAGGGAATGGAGTGTCACTGAGAGGAAAGCAGGCCGTGTGGCCTGGAAGAGAGATGGGATGGGAGTTGTAGTCCATCAAAGGCCCAGCTAGCACCAATGTATTAAGCTACATTTGAAGGGTCCTTGACCCTGGCCTATAATGGGTGGTCTGGAGGTCCTGCTGACTGAGAGTAGGCCTCACCATGTGCTAGTTGCGGTGAAGAGAAAGGAGGTATGTGAGCCTGATAAATTTCCCTTCAGGTCAGGAAGCAAGTGAAGTGCTGGAGAGATGTGAGAGGAGTAACAGTCTGCAAGTGAAGTGCTGGAGGAAGTAGAGTTGTATATACGGTCCTGTATATAGGTAGTCCTGTAAAGCAATTCTTTGGGGCATTCCACATTCACCCCTTTTCCCCATCCAAGTTACTATCCTAAATAAAACAAACAAAAACAAGAACCGGCCTGTTCAGTGACTCCAGATGTGTGAGATATGGTGGGATTGAGGGCAGCCAGAAGGTGAACCACAACTACCAGCCACCCCTGAGGGGGCACATGGCTACATGTTTTTAACCTCTGACCTATCAATAACTGTTAAGGTATATCTAAAAATAAATCTTTTTTTCGCTTTGATAGAATAAAGTAAGGTTAAAACTAAGCTATTTTTTTTCCTTTTTTTGCCATCAGAGTCTCACGCAGGAGATTTTCTCCTTCACGTCCTGTCCCAAGGATACAATGGGAAATTGTAGGATACTGTATCTTTCCAATGTGATAGAAATCCCCAATTACTTGTGTCTGCTCTCCATAGGAAGGTTTCTCCTATATTCTTTTCCAAGTGGCAACTCAAAGTTTCTGATTTACCCTCATTTTAATTTTTAGAGTAAATCTCTCTAACAGGAGCACAAACAGCAATAAAAACAGTTGCTCTTATACCCCCTTTACTCTATCCAAATCTAAAGGAATTTTTCCCTTAAGGTATACTTTAAAGAGGTTCTAAAGTCTAACTGTTTATACTTTAATGCATTCTCTCCATTTAAGTAAACAAAAGCCGCACTGCCTGCAGGGCCATCTTTAATATTGATTGGACCCTGGGCAAACATTTTCTGGGGCCCCCCCATACAATTTTGCTCTCCACCTGCTCTGAGACATACAATAAACAGTAGCTAGACTCAAAATTAGTTTACTGAATCAGATCAGACAGTGATTGCGATTACCGCTTACTGACTGGTTGCTAGAGGTTATAGCACATGATTTCTGCTTGTTGATTGGTTGCCAGAGATTACTGTATATCAATACTGCTCACTGATTGGTTGCTAGAAATTTACTGCACATCATTACTGCTTACTGATTGGCTGCTTGAGGTTACAGCACATCATCTCTTCACTGCCCGCACACCATGTACTGGGGAGGTGAGGGGATTTATCAATAGACAGAAAGCTTCTAGGGATCCTAGAACTCCTGGGATCAGTGGCAGTGCTGGGGGAGGGGAGGGTGTGATCAATGGAAATGCTGATTTTTTTTACTGACTATCAATATAAATAGGAGTTACAACACTGGCCACCAATGTAATAGGGGTTTACACTGACCACTAATGTAATAGAAGCATTCACAGTAATCTCCAATAAAAGGAGATATTTACACCAACCACTAATGTAAGGGGGACATTCACACTGGTCACTAGTGTGAATGACAGGATTCTACATCAAGCCCCAAAGTAATGAGAAGATTTACACTGACCACCAATGTAACTGAGACATTTAGCCTGCGTATACATTTGCAGTGCCATTAATTGTTAATGACACCCTCACACACCTGCTGACATGTGTTGTGGCACCATGTGATTGTGAAAAAGGGTTAGGGAATTTCTTCTGCATATCTAGCACATAGAGCAGCCCATTGAAATGAACGGGCCATCCTACACATGAACTACATCTTTATCAGCCCTGTCAGTACACCTTTGCATCCTAAATCCCTGCTAACTGCTGCACCCCAAACCTCCCCCACCCTCTCCACTCCACCCCCCCCCCCTTAAACTCTACCTGCCTTCTCTGCTCATCTCTGCATCCACCTTCCTTATTTCAATACATCCCCTCCTTGCTCACCTGTGCACCCCAAACTGTAATTTCTTCTCTGCCTACCTCTGCACACCCCACACTACCCTCCCCCCACCCATTTGCTTACCTTTTCAGAACAGGCTGATGTTAGGCTTAACGACCACAGTTGCAGGCAGGACTTTACTCCTTTACCTTCACAGTGGCCAGCATTCAGTATAGGTGATAGTGGATATGACCTCAGGGGAGCATGATATACATATGAATGCTGCATTTATTTACATATGAATGCAGCTAACCACCACTATTTACATATGAATGCCGGTTATTTACATGTAAACACAGGGTCTGCAGGTGAGTCATCTGTACAAAACAATATGGCAGAAATGGGCAGCATTAGTAGCAGCACTTTACACTGAGATATCGGGACACAGGACAGGACTAAAACTTCAAGGGACAAGGGAATTTAAACTGGGATAGTTGGCAGGTATAAGGCAGCTGCTTTGGGCCCCACAACAATGACAGGGCCCAGGGCAGATGCCCCTTTTGCCCTGCCTTAAAGACGGCCCTGACTGCCTGTTCCTCTTCCCACCCCATCCCTAAGCACTTACCTGACTCCTGTCACTGGCCCAGTGCTGCATTGCCTGCAGCACCACTCCTCTCATTTCCTGGTCTCACAAGGAGTCACTGAGAGCAGCAGCAATCATAGTCTTCTGCTGCTGTCAGTCAAACTCCTGTGATGAGGGCACGGGGGGCTTGACTAACCAGCACTGTGCGTGTGTCAAGGGATGCACACAGCCTGGCTCGGGAGCATGCCTGTATGGGAGCCCCCATAGCACACGGCTTGTTATGGAGGCACCCACAGAAAAAAGGAGTGGACAGCGCTGGCGGGGAACCACCAAAGAAGAGGTAAGGGACCGTACTGTGTAATATCATTATACAGAGAACGTAAGTATAATATTTTTTATTTTAATTAAAGAAATAACATTTAGTAACAGTTAAACTTTAACTTCTTAAACCTTATCCTTAACTTCCTAACCCTTTATCCTAACATTAACTTAACCCCAAATGGTAAATTAACCCTCTCAAAATCATACTCATATTTTTTTATATATTTTAAAAAGCACATACTTATTTTAATTGATGCGTGTAACAGCAAAGATAAAAAGCTACTGTTCCCACATCGGGATCTAATAGCGCCTACGTATCCATGTATATGACTGCTCCTTTTGCTGTGTGTGAAACCCAAGTATATTAGATTGATGCACAATCCAACTGCTTAGGATGGCCAACTTGATTTGTCTCTATGTAGCATCAAACACTGTATAATACCCTCAGCATTCACTCAAAATGAAACCACAAGCGGTTCTGCTCTCCCGAGTGGGGAAACTCCAAAACACTAGAAGCAAATAAAAAGTAGGGACTAGCTCTGAGGAAGGGGGCTTGTCTCCCGAAACGAGTTAGCTGTCCAAAGTAGAGAAGTGTTGCTCCTGAAGCTGGAGACACACACCATTTGTGATATGCCCTTTGTTTCATTTTCGTTTGTGAGTATGTCTTTGGCTTGTTTTTAATGAACATTTTTGAAGGTGTCAAAGATAATGCACTATGTGTTTGCGCCCTCCTTTTTCTTTGTTTCTATGTAGCATCAGTCTATACTTCCAAGTGGGGTTAATAGTGAAGAACAGACACTTTTAAGGCCCTGTACCTCGGCATAGTTCACTGCTACCTCTGTAAAGATCTGTAGCTTACGTTAACCACTTGCCGACCGCAGTCTGACGGCGACAGAGTGGCTCGTTATCGCAAACCGCCGTCATATGACGGCGGCTGCGATAACTAGTGCTGTGAGCGCGCACGCCCCGCTGGAGGCGTGCTCACTGTAAAAAAAAAATAAAAACCCCAGAAATTAATTCTCATTGTCCGTAAACATGGCAACTTTTGCGCAAAGCAATCAATAAACGCAGATTGCAATTTTTTTACCAGAAATATGAGGAAGAATATAAATCGGCCAAAACTGATGGAAAAAAAAAATTTAAATTTTTTTTTGGATTTGTATTTTAGCAAAAAGTAAGAAATTTGGGTCAGAAATGACGCAGGGGGATCAAATACCACCAAAAGAAAGCTCTATTTGTGGGGAAAAAAAAGGACGCAAATTTCGTTTGGGTACAACGTCGCACAACCGCGCAATTGTCAGTTAAAGCGACGCAGTGCTGAATCGCAAAAAGTGCTCTGGTCCTAAAGTGGGAAATCCTTCCGGAGCTGAAGTGGTTAAAACCAGGCACTCATTTTGATCTCGTCAACCTGACTGAAGGTTTTATGTCAAATCATATGCTCCCCTGTGAATTCACTTTACCTTGTTTTGCTAAGAAATACTCTAACCTAGCAGCTGCTGTGCCTTGAAAAAACAGACAACACATGAATAAACATCTATCTTATTTTTGGGTACACGGCCCTTTGTACAGAATGTGTAGCAGTAAGGTCAGCCCCTTTGCTTTACACCCCGAGGTTACACCTGTCACTTATTCTGAGTATGTCATTGGGCCTGTACAGAGGGCAGTGTTCAAAAGGCAAAGAAACAAGCAGCACAAAGGTGTGACAACAGAAAACCCAGGCATTGAAAAACCTAGGCAATAAATGGTTTAAAAAAAAATAAATAAAAAAAATTGAACAGCGTGTACTTTACCATAGTAAGCAGTCTGAATTTTTGTTTCCTTTTTTCCAGAGGATAAAAACTGAAACCTGATTTATTTTTGTATTTTCTCAAGTACTCTATTATGGGTATTCCAGTTTGTGCTTTTGATAGATTGACTGAGTATGTTTGTTTCTCAAATCAAATTCAGCTATTTTTTTTTTTATTACAGGTATTTTTTAATAGCGCCAACAATTTATACATCACTTTACATATTGTTCATCCACATCAGTCTCTGCCATCAAGGAGCTTACAACTTAGGTTTTGACATGAATATACGCACGCACAAACATACCAGGGCCAATTTGTATAGGATCCAATTAACCTACTAGTATGTATTTGAAGTGTGAGAGGAAACCCAGCCAGAGGGAGAACTGCAAATTCCATGCAGAAAATCGCTTGATTCCCCCAACACTGACTGGCTGCGGAGCCATTATGTTCTCCTGGGGGGGGGGGGGGGGGGGGG
>BLSH010438581.1:1846129-1869995 GCA_018402905.1 Glandirana rugosa | reverse complement strand
CCAGAACCCTCCTCGCTTCTCCTGTCAATCCAACCATATAACTATGATCCAACCACTACATCGACCCTCGTCCAAAATACTAACAATGAGCTACAAAGCCATCCACAACTCTGCTCCCAGCTACATCACCAACCTAGTATCAATATACCAACCTAACTGTCCTCTTCGCTCCTCCCAAGACCTCCTGCTCTCCAGCTCCCTCATCACCTCCTCTCATACTCGCCTCCAAGACTTCTCCCGAGCCTCTCCCATCCTCTGGAACTCCCTACCCCAATCGGTCAGAATGTCCCCAAATCTATCCACCTTCAAGCGATGCCTGAAAACTTTTCTCTTCAGGGAAGCCTATCCTGCCACCACCTAAACGACACTCCTTATTTTCTCAATCAGCTCATCCCCCGCAGTTTACTGCCCTTTCGTATCATTCAACCCTCCCTCTTAGATTGTAAGCTCTAGCGAGCAGGGCCCTCTGATTCCTCCTGTATTGAATTGTATTGTAATTGTACTGTCTGCCCTAATATTGTAAAGCGCTGCGCAAGCTGTCGGCGCTATATAAATCCTGTATAATAATGACTGTACACAGTGGTCGCCTCCTGATTTTAATCTTTAAAGTAATTTGAAAGGTATTTTTTTAAAATAACAAACATGTCATTTTTACCTGCTCTATTCAATGGTTTTGCACAGAGCAACCATGTTTCACTTGCTTCTAGATAGCAAGGTTACTTTGTGGTATAAGCAAGGAAGCTCAGACCTGCGCAGTGTATAAATGTGCTTTTACTGAACAAAAATGCTGTACATTACAAAACAGTTACAATATTAGGAATACAGTACACGACTGACAGATATTTATAGCAAATTAACAACTTAGCAAACAAACTATAAACAGTAGAATATGCTTAAAAATTACGTAACTCTGGTTAGTTACTGTGTATACGTGATCTCCATTGGCAACGAGGACCCCAAAGCTTCTATAGCAGTTGCTGGTAGATCAGGCGAAAGCGTCTTGGCTGGTTGCAAACTGTCCCTGGTGTTTAAGGTATAAGAGTCCTGTGGTGTTATGCCTGACAACTCCTTTTATATGGGCTTCTGTTGACAATGGTTACAAACTCATTTACCTTCACAACCAACAGCCAACTGTCCCTTTGTTTCAGGACAATCTGTGTTATCAAGGCATTAGCTTGAGAAGCATCTTCAAACAAACCTGCAGTAACTTAAATTCTATTCTGAGTGTTATAGGGAAATCATATTTTATATCAAACACAATACAAACCCTGATCCTCCTCCTCTCAGATCCCCCACAATGCTGTAGCTCCTCCTCCCCACCGAATGTTCCAACAGAAAGCAAATTTCTAAGGGGGTACTCATGCGGGCTCGCTCTTGAACTGCCCTGGCTGTGTCTGCCCTGCCTCTCCCTCCCTCCCAACTGGCTGTGATTGACAGCAGCGGGAGCTCCCACTTCTGTCTCTGAGCCAATGAGGAGGGAGGGAACCGAGAGAGGCGCTGCTCTCTTGCACATCGCTGGATTGAGATTGTGCACAGGTAACTATAACGGAGGATGGGGGGGGGGGGGGGGATCCAGAAGGAAGGTTTTTTACCTTAAGGCAGAGAATGTATTAAGGTAAAAAATCTTCTAGCTTTAGCACCGATTTATTGTGTCCAGTATCTGTACTAATTCTTTTTACCATAATAGACTTCAAGCTTTTGTATGGCAGTCACTACATTAATTTCAAATTAAAGGAAAAAGTATGGAGGCTGCCCTTCCTTCTGAAAATAAAAGTTTTCTCAATATAATGCTGGTCTTTCAACTTCAATACTGTCTAGGTAATGGACTTGGAGCCATTATGCAGATTGGGAGTACTGACTGATGTGCATGATTATTATGAGTCAGTCCTAGGTTAGTTTCCATATTTCTCTCCATACAGTTCCTTGAAAGAGACACACCTGATTACTGTTACATGGGAGAAAGCCACATGCCCCCATAACAGAAAGCACTGGGTAGGGTTGCTGGAGAGGTGAGTATTTTTTTAAAATAAAAAAAAGACGATTTACTTTTACAAGTGGGTGGCTGGTGATCTCGGGCTCTCCATATTACACTGGAAAAAAACTGGTACATACCCCAGGAGTCCCAATATTGTACAAAATAGTAAAATAGTATAGCTGGAGGCTCTGATATATTAGGGCTTTATAAATAAAAAGTAACTTGTCTCAGACCTTAGACGTGCTATGTATTGCCCTAAAAAAATTTTATCTAAGTTCAGAGGGCATATTTAGTGTGCCCTGTCCTTCTCTTGGTGTTCCCACCCCCTGCTGCTCTTACTAATAATTTCCAGGTGTCAAAACGACAGCAAGAACTTGATAAGTAATAAGAAAGAACAGTGTTTGTAAACACGTTTCAGAAGTGATTCAGAGATACAGTATACTGTAAATTAACATTATTGCTAGATTGTATTTGCTCTGTTACATTCATATGAAGATCAAAGGGATGAACTGTAATCTGCATCTGATGTCAGTAAAATGAACCTTACAAGTAAAAAACAAACTTTTTTTTTTTTTTAAACATTGTTCATATTTAACCCCTTATTGCCCCCTAAGTTAACCACAATTAGCTATAACTACCCTACCCCTTCTTTTTTATTTAACCAATTATAATAAACTTTTTGTTTTCTTTCTTTCTTTCTTTTATTTTTTGTGTCATAAAAAAAAATTGGATTGGATTTCATTTGCAAATAACTTTGCAATGCTTCGTACCAGAATAAGAATTTTAGTGTAATTGTACATCAAACATAATAAAATCTATACATTTTATTAACAGTAACACTATTTTTTTAAACGGTTAGTGACCGCGCCATGCACATATACTGCTGCAGGATGGCCACTCTGTGACAGATCATGTACCTAGTATGTGATCTGACACTTCCGGGTCTGGGGCACGCGCAGCCAGCAACCCGCTCCTGCTGTGATTGGACACAGCAGGAGCCAATCAGCGGGACCGATCATTTGTGAGGAAGGCAGAACGGGGGTCTGTCTATGTAAACAAGTACATCCTCCACAGTTGGTAATCACTTCCAGGGAACACATTTAACCCTTTGATCGCCCCTAATGTTAACCCATTCCCCCTTAGTGTCACTGGTCCCCAAAAGTGTCAAAAGTGTCAATTAGGTGTCCGAGTTGCCTGCCATAAGTCCCTGATCGCTGCCATTACTAGTAAAATAAATAAATAAATAAAAATATACCATAGTTTTTAGACACTATAACTTTTGTGCAAAACAATCAATATACACATGTTGAGTTTTTTTTACCAAAAATATGTAGCAGAATACATATTAGCATAAATTGATGAAGAAATTAGATTTTTTACATTTTTTTTTTTATTGGGAATGTTTTATAGCAGAAAGTAAATTTTTTTTTCTCAAAATTGTCAGTCTTTTTTTGTATATAGCGCAAAAGATAAAAACCGCAGAGATGAGCAAATACTACCAAATAAAAGCTCTATTTGTGGGAAAAAAGGACATAAATTTCACTTGGGTACAGCATTGCACGCCCACGCAATTGTCAGTTAAAGTAACACATTGCCATATCACAAAAAGTGGCCTGGTCATGAAGGGGGTTAAACCTTCCAGAGCTGCAGTGGTTAAACTAATACTGATCAAAATATAAAAAATAAAACATTTTTTGTGTATAGATCACGCAGGGAAAAAAAACAGAGTTAGGCACTTCAGCAAAATAAGTAGTTACCTTACTTTCTAGGAATTTCCAGGGCAGCATTGAGAGAAGGCACCCCCCACCTAGAAACTGAAACCATATCATCCACCATTATAAAAAAGCAACATATCCCTGAGCTTCATATAACAGTATCGAGGAACAACAGGTAACCATTCACAAAAGGCTAAATAAAAACACTAAAATTAATATAAGTATAGGGGCAGGAAGCTGTGCTGCACTGGAAGATTCCTAGAAAATGACTTACCGGGTACCTAACTCTGTTTTCTCAAGTCATCTTTCAGGGCAGTGTACAGGACACCTGGGATGTGTCCTAGAAAGCAGGTACATTCCACCCGATATTGGAGCCATGGTCCCTTTAGGAAAGGTAGCAGAGACTCAGTGCACTTGTGTCAAGGAAGTGAGAGAGAGAATGAGAGCTCACAAGCTGGACATTAAGCGTGAGCTCTCTGAATCAACTGAGACACAGGCTGCTGAACCCCTCTGTCTGGCCGGCCTGACACCCTGACTCTGGAGGAGCCTAACCAAGCTGTGGGACTGGAGACTAGCGGTGAGCCTGCTGTTTTAGTTATCAATACCAGGATGCTGGACTATGTATTTACTTTGGCTGAAGAAAGCTGTCATTTGATTTTGTTTGCTTCAAAATAAATGGACTGTTTGCTTCAATAAACTGGCTGGCGGTCATTACGGAGCTACCCCCAGGTTACAGCAGCAATGAGAGGATTAGCAAAAAATAAACTCTTAATATATTGAAAGTGATGCATGTATAAGGAACTGACTCTAATGCCATTCATATAAAATACATAAAGTTTAAAGTGGTTTTAACCCCATTCATGAAAACTGACCTGGGCACATAGCTGCAGTGTTTACATATCCCTCACCAAAGCTCTGAGTGTCGAGTCTTTCTGCTGCTCCGTTCCTCTGTTATTAGCATGATAACTTGTGACAAGCTCTCTGACACATGAGATAAAAGAAGATGGAAAATGTGTGTTTAGGAGGAAACTTAGAGCTAGATAAGCAGAGTGTCACGTACATGGTGGATGAGTCTGACTTATGTAGTGGGTAACCTCCCTTACGACCCTGACTCAGGAACCCCTGGTAGAGTAGACAGGTGGCTCGGGAGTACAGGATGGCACAAGGGTCGGACTGGGTCACTGGTGATGGTAGGAGTCCGTTGGTGCACTCGTGCACTTGAAGAATAGTCGTACAGGCTGGGTCGTGACAGAGGAGCAGGCAGATGGATGGTCGAGTTCAGGCAGGGTCGTTAACAGGCAGGCAGGCAGGCAAGGTGCAGAAGGGCTAGGCAAGAGAGTCCAGGGGTCGGTGCAGGCAGAAATCAGCAAAGTCAGGCAAGCCGGGTCGCAGGAACAAGGAATCAGATCCTGGTTGCTCAGAAATACACACTACATGCTGTAGATCAGACAGCACTTGCTGCAGGGTGTGCAGGGTTGAAATAGAGACGTTTAAGCAGGAATTCCTCTAACACAGAGAGCTTGTCTATTCACAGTACAACTCTGCAAGTTTCTTCGTTCCTCCTCCTATGTGGAGGGAGGGTGTGCCTTGCCTCCAATCAGATCTCACACAGTGTATGTCCAGATTCCACACCCACCGCTGAATGAGGAAGAAAGATTTGTAACATGATGTGCACTTTCTAAAGAATGACATAGGGGGCGCATTTTGTGCCCACGTACATGGGATAGCGGCCGCTTCCCCCCCACCCCCCTGTTTATATAAGTAATTTTTGTACTAATGCTTATTACAGATTTGGTGTTTAACGTTGGTACTGTCTCTTTAAGAAACATGTTCTGAGGTACCTGTTCAGGCATCACCTGAATGGTCCAGGTAAGTCAGGTGACCGCAGGAGATTCCAGAACTCACCTGTCAGGTTATATAAGGATGTGCTTACCTGAGGCTCCTTGCAGTTGGCTGGACACTGGACTCAGATCCTGCGGGTCCGCCATGAAAACTCTCATCAGGCAGTTGTTGGAGCAGGCAGAGAGCGCGGGGGGAGAAGAATGGATTCGCCAGTGCCTCTCAATGCAAGTGGGAACGGATGGAAGGCAAGAAGAAGCGGTCGTTCTGCAGGGACCGTCCAGCGCTCCTCAACCAACACCAGCCATGTCAGGAGAGCCGTCTCCAGCTCGCAGCCTCCGGCGCAGCCGCGCGGTGGAAAGAACGGCTATTGTGGAAGAGCCTGAAGAGGAGGAGGAGGATGCTATCGTCGCTCCCACAGCATTGCGGAGCGGTGCGAGGCAGAAGCGTGCATTGTCACGCTCACCGAGGAGGCGCGGCCATGGTCGGAGCCGTGGGCGGTGCCCAACACAGACTCCTCCAGCTGCCACTCAAGCATTGAAGGAAGCAAGCCAGACCCAAGAACAGCCGTCCAGGCGCCCTCTACTGGAAGCTACAGCAATTGCACCTATTGCTGTGCAGGAAGGTATATTAACTCCTTCCGCCCCTCATGTCAACCCTTCTCACTCTGTTCACGTGGGTTCCCTGCCTCTGCTTGATTCTTTAGTATCCTCCTTTTCAAAGATAGCAGAGGCAGTGATTTCCCAGCGGTCGTCACTTATTCCCAGTGTGTCAACCCCTGTTACTAGTCCGTCTTCCTTGTCTAACTCTACACATGTTTGGTCTTCTGGCAGTGTCCCTGTTACACATTCAAATACGGTCATAATACCCCCTGTGATTGACCTTACTACCCACGCTGTCCCTGAAACCGCTATTAGGGAAGTGTTGCCATGTGACATGTCCCCTTTGGGTTTTCACCTGTCACCTCAGGTAAAAGAAAAAATTTGGAAGGGGGAGTTCATTGACATTTTGTCACTACTTCCCTCCTCAAAGGAATTTCTTAAATTAGAAAAAAAATTAGAGGATAAATCAGAAGAAGACAGAAGGAGACCTGTATCCAGGACCTTTTTTAATTGGTTACTTGGTTAATAGGCTTTTTGTATTTTTTCCAGCATCATGGGCGAAAAATTTCCTGATCGTTGCAGTGGTCTTTTTCAGCACTTAGAGATAATTCTCGAAGCCTATAAGAGTTTTGGGGGACTTGGTTGGTTTTATTACGACGAGTCATTTCGCCAGAAGATGGCGGTTTATCCCACTTTAAAATGGGGAATGAAGGATGTGGGATTATGGCTCAATTTGATAATTCCCCAAAAAACTTTACCAAGCAAACAATTGCCGATCAATAATACTAGCAGTTCTCAATCTCCGTATAGGCGCGGTTATTGTTTTGCATATAATGAGGGTCAGTGTAAGTGGGGCGCTTCGTGTTGTTACAAACATGAGTGCTCCTTTTGTTCTGGCCCTCATCCGCTAGCTAGGTGTTTCAAAAAACCCACCCCCAATGCGCATAAGGATATTTTTTCAAAAGGCCTGCACGCCAGTGAGGCTGGAAAGAATGCTACATTGGTTAGTAATGTACCCAGACAAGGAGAGGGCCAACCTACTAATTAAGGGTTTTTCTAAAGGTTTTCCTTTACCTTCATTTGTTGGTTCTGGTTGCTTCCCTGTTAAAAATTTAAAATCGGTAGACAAATACAGTGACATTGTTAGAGAAAAAATTTTGAAAGAGATTTCGGAAGGGAGAGTGGCGGGCCCCTTTAGTTATCCTCCTTTTGTCAATTTCCGTTTATCTCCCTTGGGTATTGTCCCCAAAAAAGAACCAGGTTCTTTCAGGTTAATCCATCATTTGTCCTTCCCTAAGGGTGGTTCTTTAAATGATGATATTGATTCTTCTCTCTCTTCAGTATCATATTCGTCCTTTGAGGATGCAGTCACCATTATAAAAGCCTGTGGGAGAGGTGCTTTATTGTCAAAAGCTGATATCAAGTCTGCCTTTAGACTGCTGCCTATTTCTCCTTTATCCTTTAACTCTCTTGGTTGTCTCCCTATGGGATGTTCTTTGTCTTGCTCCTATTTCAAATCTTTTTCTTCCTTTATACAATGGGTTGTCACCATGGAATCGGGCTTTGACACTATCATTCATTATCTCGATGATTTTTTGTTTGTTGGTCCAGCAGATTATGGGGTTTTGTCTATCTCTTTTAAATTCCTTTATTGGCATTTCTGACTACTTGGGCATCCCTTTGGCATCTGAAAAAACTATTTTTCCTGCCACATCCCTGGATTTCCTGGGCATCACCATTGACTCATTGGCCATGGAATTTAGGCTTCCAGAAGCGAAGCTTTCTAGATTAACGGCTTTGATTTCCGTTATGCTTCGAAAGCGCAAGGTTTTGCTTAGGGAGCTTCAATCTCTGCTGGGTCTCCTGGCCTTCGCATCAAGGGTGATGCCGGTAGGTCGAATCTTTTCTCGGCGTCTGTCCTTAGCAACTGCCGGGTTAAAATCTCCATTTTCGCATATTCGACTTTCGAAGGATCTCAAGGAGGACTTGTCAATGTGGCTTCAATTCTTTGGCCAGTATAATGGGAGATCGATCTTTCAAGACGATTTAGTTTTTGCAGCGGAATTGGAGCTTTTTACTGACGCAGCCGGCTCGAGAGGTTTTGCAGCTGTATGGCGCACTCACTGGCTGTGCGGTTCCTGGCCCGAAGCTTGGATCAAAAACAAGGCCATTAAGAGTATCGTTTTGCTGGAACTGTTTCCTGTAGTGGCAGCCTTTGATCTTTGGGGTCCTCATTTTGCAAACAAGAGAATTCTGATTCAGACAGATAATAAAGGAGTTCTTTTCGCTGTCAACTGTTTGTCATCTAAGTCCCTTTTTGTTATTAATCTGATTCGGCATTTTGTCCTGCTTTGTCTAAAATTTAATATTTGGGTAAAAGCCTTATACATCCCTGGCAAATCTAACTCCGTCGCGGATGCTTTATCCCGTTTCCAGATGTCACGTTTTCGCCAGCTTCATCCACAAGCGGATCGCGAGGGTTGGGTTTGTCCGGATCATCTGTGGAGTCTAATCTAGACACTCTGTCTGCGGCAATCAATAATTTGCTGGCACCACATACCTGGTCGGATTATTCTGCAGCCTGGAAGAAATGGCTGGCATTCTGTAGGGATTTTGACTTTCACCAATTTGGACACTCTGAAAACGTAATCTTTTCCTTTTTATGCTTGTTAATGCATGATCACCTGTCCCATGGTCAGATAGTCAAGACATTGGCTGGGATATCTTTCTTTTTTAAGTTATATGGTCTACCCCGGTGAATGCATTCTTTTCTGTAAAGCAAGCGTTAAAAGGGTATAGGAAATATACTTACTCTCCTGATTCGCGTAGACCTGTGACCTTGGATATTTTGCAGCAGCTTTGTTGGGCCACGCAGGCAATATGCTTTGATCATTTTGAGGTGCTGCTTTTCCAGGTAGCCTTCTGCCTGGCCTTTTTTGCAGCCTTGAGAGTATCCGAATTAGTCCCTCCCAACAAGCAAGGCGCGTCCGGGCTAAGACTGCAGGATGTTCTTTTGGGGGATACAGGTGTCCGTATATATATACGTCAGTCCAAAACGGACCAACTAGGCAAGGGATGTTGGATCCAGTTATATTCCTGTGGTGACCCTATAATGTGCCCCAAATTAGTGATCAGTAGATATTTGTCCGTTAGGCCTAGCCTAGCCGGTAATCTTTTGATCCATCAATCCGGTCTCCCTCTTACGAGGTTCCAGTTTTCCGCTGTGTTTAAAAAATGCCTTCAAGTCATTGGTTTGTCCAACGCTCATTTTTCGACCCATTCTTTCCGTATCGGTGCGGCCACTGAGGCGGCCAGAATTGGTCTAGATGAGGCTTTAATTAAAAGACTGGGGCGGTGGGAATCAGATAGATTCAAAGTGTATGTAAGACCTAACCTTTCTATTTGATTCTTCTTTAGGTCCTAGAAAGATCGTTTGGATAATCGGCCACTCCTTTATTTTCTGGGCACGTAGGAGAGCTTCTCAGCGTTGCTACACTGAAAACCTTTCTCTTCCCAGTGACTCTGTATCGATATTTTGGAAAGGTATTAAAGGGTTACGTTGGAGCCAGCTGTCTTTTCACTTAGCAAAGTTATGTGCACACTGGCCCCCACCTTCAATAATTTTGATACATGCGGGGGGAAATGATATTGGCCGAATGAAATCGTTAGATCTGTTGTTTTTGATTAAACAAGACTTTCAGCGTTTTAAGCTTTCTTTTCCACTTTGTACGTTTATTTTTTCTGAAATAGTCCCCCGCCTCCTTTGGTTCTCCTCGCCGAATTTGAGAGCGCTGGAGAAGGTTAGAGGGGGATTAATAGGTCTCTGGAAAAATTCATGCCAGTGATCGGTGGAATGTCATATCGCCATATTGATCTGGAGGGAGGTATACCTGGATTTTACAGGCCGGATTCCATTCACCTGTCGGACGTGGGTCTTGACCTGTTTAATCTTGGTCTTCAATGCAGTTTAGAAATGGCCGCGGCTATTGGGTAGGCCAATCCAGTTTTCAACTGGATTGGCTGGTGGGGACTATTGTTGAATTTGTTTAATTTTCTGCTTGAGTCCTAAGACTGAGCAGGATTTTTTCCATTATTTATAGTTCGGTTAAGTCATATGTCTGATTTTGGTATTCAATTGAATGAAATATTTAAATATAAAATAAAAGAATATGTTATGTATTTACCAATAAAAGTGCCGCGGCCATTTATCTAGCCATATATATTGTCGTCAGTGTTTTTATTTTTGTATAAGTGGTTTTGTCTTGGGGGGGGGGGGGCGGGGGAGTGGTGTGGCCTGCGCTCCCATGTAGAAAGGGAAAGACTGCAGATATACATGTAAAACATATGTAGGGAGATTTGTTTAATCTCTGTGTATCATCTGAGGCTATTCACTTCACTGGGTATAAGAAAGGATTTACAACCACTTTACGCATTCTGTATAAAGTACAAATCACACAGACCCTTCTGCAACAAAAGAATATTTCTTAATATCATATAATAAAATGATAGGTTATGTATTTAAAAGAGAAGTATGGAATTTTTAAAATTTTACAATCATACTTATTTAGGTGGATGCAGCATCGGCTCTAAGGCTGAGAACCCAAACATCGCGATCACTCGGTTCTCAGAGCTCCCTGTGCAGAGAGCTGGTGACTATCAGTTTATCAGACACCGCTGTCTGCTCTGCCCCCCCCCGTGCTCACTGCAGCACTGGGCTGTAGAGGGGGCAGGAGCTGGCAGCTCAGGCTCTCAGCGGATCGCTGAGAGGCTAAACCGGGTGACCGTCCAGGCATGTGGGCGGATCCCAACCATATGGTTGCAACCTTTCCCGAGTTTGGACTGGTTCTGTGAGGTCAGCCTGCTGTCTGCTGAAACCTAACTGCGCTCCTGTGATCCACAGGGGAAGTACAGCCAAACAAGCTTTGGCTGTATCTCTCCTTTAGACCTCGTTCACACTGGGACAGTTTTCAGGTGCTTTAGCACTAAAAATAGCTTCTGTAAAGCGCCTGAAACCCCCCCCCCCAATCCACCCCAGGACAGGAAAAAAAATCCTGCATGCAGCATCTTTGGGCGGTGCAGGAGCGGTGTATACACAGCTCATGCACCACCTCTGCCCATTGAAATGAATGGGCATTGCTTCCAAAGCGGCTGCATACCACTTCAGAAGCGCAGTGCGCTGGCGCTTTTAACACCTTTTAAAACCCGTCTGAATAGTGACGCCAAAGCGCCGCTATAACAGCGCTTTACCGCTACCACCCCCACTGCCCCACTATATAGGGATGGGCCATCCCATAAAAGGTATCTTGGTCAGACCTCTGCCCATTCACAGAGTCTTTGGACTAGGAATATTGTTTAGTACATATAAGAAAAACTTCCAAAATCATGGGGCTGCTTATGCAAATGAGGCCTATGCACAAAACAAACCATTACAAGTATCACATATACAGAGTCACAAATAGTGAATGTCACATGTAAGTATTGATTAGTGGTGCGCCGAATGGAAATTTTGGTGCCGAAACCGAAACAGAAAAGGCACTAAGCCGAAAGCCGGAAACCGAAAATTACAGTTTTAAAAAAAAATTATATTTTTATATACAATTGTCATATGCCGCCTACCTGTACCTGGGCACTGACAGGCGGCACTGATTGGTGCTGATAGGTGGCACTGACAGGTGCCACTGATAGGCAGCACTGATGGGCACTGATAGGTGGAACTGACAGGTGCCACTGGTTGGCACTGACAGGTGGCACTGGATGGTACTGGCAAGTGGCACTGGCATGTGGCACTGACAGGCGGCACTGGATGGTACTGGAAGGTGGCACTTATTGGCACTGACATGTGACACTGGATTGCACTGGCAGGTGGCACTGATTGGCACTGACAGGTGGCATTAGATGGTACTGGCAGGTGGCACTGATTGGCACTGACAGCTAGTGCTGGATGGTCCTGGCAAGTGGCACTGATTGGCACCGACAGGTGGCCCAGGATGGTACTGGCATGTGGCACTGATTGGCACTGACAGGCAGCAGTGGATGGTTCTGGCAGGTGGCACTGATTGGTACTGACAGGCAGCACTGGATGGTACTGGCTGGCACTGGCAGAAGAGATCAGTAGATGCACAAAGCACAGGGTACGCTGTTTGGCTGCTTGTACAGCCGCTCTGTGCATGAAACTGTGACCTAATTACACTGGAATGCAGAGAACGCTAAGAATGCAGAGAGAGAGCTGCCAGATTTGCACTGAGATCTGAGGTGGGCGGGGCTGAACAGCTAACACCCACGAGTCCCGCCCACCTCCCGACATCAAGTTGAAAATCTGACAGCTCTCTCTGCATTCTTTGCATTGCAGTATAATTAGGTCACAGTTTCATGCACAGAGCGGCTTGTACAAGCAGCCTGCTTTGTGAATGGACTCATTTCCCTCATCCATTGCAGGTATGTGATGCACACATACCCTGCAATGGAAGGTACCCGTCCCCTTTTCGGTATCGGCCGGTTCTTTTGTTTCGGCCGATACCGAAAACACCGATATTGGCCGAAAATGCAGATAATTTTTGGCTGCCGAAGTTTCGGTGCATCCCTAGTATTGATCCGCAACAAAGAGAAAACCTAGTTGAACTTTGGCAACTAGAGATCCTGTCTCTAATTTATCTTCTTCATGTGAATGTTCATGAATGTTCATGATCAAACAATACAATATAAACATAGACAAAGGCGGCTCTCTAATTAGGCAAATTGCCCTCACAATTTAAATGACAATTACTCAGTCACGCTACACTGTACCCAAACAACATTTTTATCAGTTTTTCCTCACAAATAGAGCTTTCTTTTGGTGGTATATAATCACTGCTGTTTTTTTTTTTTTTTTTTTCAATATAAGTGAAAAAGTAGAGACATTTTTGAAAAAAAAAACACTTTTTTTTAGTTTGTATTGAAAAATTTTGCAAAAAAGTCATTTTTCTTCATAAATTTGGGCCATAATTTATCCACTTCAGCCCCAGAAGGATTTCCAGCTTTAGGACCGGAGCCCTTTTTGCGATTTGGCGCTGCGTCGCTTTAACTGACAATTGCGCGGTCGTGCGACGTTGTACCCAAACGAAATTTGCGTCCTTTTTTTCCCACAAACAGAGCTTTCTTTTGGTGGTATTTGATCACCGCTGCGTCATTTCTGATCGCCGCTATAAACAAAAGAAGAGCGACAATTTTGCAAAAAAACCCAAATTTCTTACGTTTTCCTAAAATACAAATCCAAAAAAAAAATATAAAAAAACATTTTTTTCACCGTTTTTGGCCGATTTATATTCTTCCTCATATTTGCGATAAAAAAAATCGCAATCGGCGTTTATTGATTGGTTTGTGCAAAAGTGGTCGCGTTTACGGATGATGAGAATTCATTTTTGGGGTTTTTAATTTTTTTATTTTTTACTAAAAATGGCAGCGATCTGCGATTTTTTGCGGTACTGCGATATTTCAGCGGACATGGCGGAACATTTTGACACTTTTTTGGGACCATTGGCATTTATACAGCGATCAGTGCTATAAAAATGCACTGATTACTGTGTAAATGTCATTGGCAGTGAAGGGGTTAACCTGCAGGGGGCGCGCTAAGGGTTAACTATGTTCCCTGGGCGTGTTCTAACTGTATGGGGATGCCCTAACAGGGGAAGGGAAGTGGTCACAGCCTTCACGTAAAGGAAGGCTGTGATCACAGCCCTTCCCCCTCACACAGAGCGGAGGTCCGTGTTTACATACACGGACCTCCGCTCATTCGCTCCGGGGGGGGGGCATCGCGGGTGGCCGGCGGCAATCGAAGCCGCCGCACCCGCTCCCTAGCCCCCCCTGGACACAGTGAGCGCGCGGGCGCGCCTCCGGCGGCGTGCGCGCGCTCACTATACACGTTCCCGCAGCCGCCGTCGTATGACGGCGATTGGCGGGAACGAGCTACTTTGCCGCCGCCAATTGCCGATCGGCGGTCGGCAAGTGGTTAAACTGCTACCTATCTTTGGTAAAAATAATCCAAATTAGTGGATATTATTTATTCTCTGTGAAAGTTATAGAGTCTACAAGCTATGGTGCAAATCATTGAAAATTGATCACACCTGATGTAGTGACCATCTATCTAATTTCTTGAGACCCTAACAAGCCAGGAAAGTACAAATACCCCCCAAATGACCCCTTTTTGGAAAGTAGACATTCCAAGGTATTTAGTAAGGGGCATGGTGAGTTTTTTGAAGCTGTCATTTTTTTCCCACAATTCTTTGCAAAATGAAGAATTTTTTGTTTTTTTACACAGAATTGTTAAACAACAAGTTATTTCTCACACACAGCATATGCATACTTGCAATGACACCCCAAAATACATTCTGCTACTCCTCCTGAGTATGGCTATACCCCATGTGTGAGACCTTTACACAGCCTGGCCACATACAAAGGCATAACATTGAAGTAGCACCTTCAGGCGTTCTATGAGCATAAATTACACATCTCATTTCTCAACCACCTATTACATTTTTGAAGGCCCTGGAGCAACAGGACAATGGAATTGCCCACAAAATGACCCCATTTTGGAAAGCAAACACCCCAACGTATAATCTATGAGGCATAGTGAGTCTTTTGAACTTGTCATTTTTTTCCAGAAGTTTTTGGAAAATGTGGGAAAAAAAATGAAAACGCATTTTTTTTTACACAAAGCTGTCCATTTATAAGATATTTCCAACACATAGCATGTACATGGCAAAAATGACACCCCAAAACACATTCTGCTACTCGTCCTGAGTATGACGATACCACATGTGTGAGACTTTTACACAGCCTGGCCACATACACAGGCCCAACATTGAATTAGCACCTTTAGGCGTTTTACGAGCATAAATTACACCTCTAATTTCTCAACCACCTATTACACTTTTGAAGGCCCTGGAGCACCAGGAAAATGGAATTGCCAACAAAATGACCCCATTTTGGAAAGCAAATACCCCAACGTATATTCTATGAGGCATTATGAGTCTTTTGTATAGTTAAGTCTTTGAAAAACGCAGAAAGAAAATAAAAACTCTTTTATTTTTACACAAAGTGGTCAATTTATAAGATATTTCTAACACATAGCATGTACATAGCAAAAATTACACCCCAAAATACATTCTGCTGTTCGTCCCGAGTATGGCGATACCACATGTGTGAGACTTTTACATAGCCTGGCCACATAGAGAGGTCCAACATGCAGGGAGCACCATCAGGCGTTCTAGGAGCATAAATTACACATAAAATATCCTAATGACCTATTACACTTTTGAAGGTCCTGGAGCACCAGGACAGTGGAATTACCCACAAAATTACCCCATTTTGGAAAGCAAACACCCCAATGTATATTCTATGAGGCATTATGAGTCTTTTGTAATGCTCATTTTTTTCCACAAGTCTTCGGAAAACGTGGAAAAATGAAAACGTATTTTTTTTACACAAAGTTGTCAATTTATATGACATTTCTAACACATAGCATGTACGTAGCAAAAATGACCCCCCAAAATATATTCTGCTACTCGTCTCGAGTATGGCGATACCACATGTGTGAGACTTTTACACAGCCCGGCCACATAGAGAGGTCCAGCATTGAAGTAGTACCTTCAGGCGTTCTAGGAGCATAAATTACACATCTAATTTCATTCCTACCTATCACACTTTTGAAGGTTCTGGAGCACCAGGACAGTGGAATTACCCACAAAATTACCCCATTTTGGAAAGCAAACACCCCAATGTATATTTTATAAGGCATGGGCTGCAGATAGGTACTCGGGTACTCTTATGGGCTGCAGATAGGTACTCGGGTACTCTGATGGATTAGTAAAAGGTTCTCGGGTACTCTGATGGGCTGGTAAAAGATACTTGAGTATTCTGATGGGCTGGTAAAAAGTTCTCGGGTACTCTGATGGGCTGGTGACAGGTATTCAGGTACTCAGATGGGCTAGTGACAGGCACTCGGGTACTCAGATGGGCTAGTGACAGGTACTAGGGTACTCAAGTGGGCTAGTGACAGGTACTCAGATGGACTGGTGACCGGTACTCGGGTACTCTGATGAGCTGGTGACAGGTACTCAGGTACTCCGAAGGGTTAAGTGACAGGTACTCTGATGGGTTGGTGACATGTGCTCGGGTACTCTGATGGGTTGGTGACAGGTACTCGGGTACTCTGATGGGCTAGTGACAGGTACTCGGGTACTCAGATGGGTTGGTGACAGGTACTCGGGTACTGTGATGGGCTAGTGACAGGTACTCGGATGGGATGGTGACAGGTACTTGTGTACTCAGAAGAGTTGGTGACAGATACTCGGGTACTCTGATGGGTTGGTGGCAGGTACTTGGGTACTCTGATGGGTTGATGACAGGTACTCGGGTACTCTCATGGGCTGGTGACAGGTACACGGGTAATCTGATGGGTTGGCGACAGGTACTCTGATGGGCTGGTGACAGGTGTTCGGTACCCAGATGGGCTGGTGACAGGTACTCGAGTACTCAGGTGGGCTAGTGACAGGTATTTGGATGCTCAGATGGGCTAGTGACAGGTACTAGGGTACTCAGATGGGCTAGTGACAGGTACTAGGGTACTCAGATGGGCTAGTGACAGGTACTCAGATGGACTGGTGACAGGTACTCGTGTACTCAGAAGGATTGGTATTTGGGTACTCTGATGGGTTGGTAACAGGTACTCGGGTACTATGATGAGATGATGACAGGTGCTTGGGTACTCTGATGGATTGGTGACAGGTACTCGGGTACTCAGATGGGCTGGTGACAAGTACTCGGGTACTCTCATGGGCTGGTGACAGGTACTCGGGTACTGTGATGGGCTGGTGACAGGTACTCGGGTACTCTGATGGGCTGGTGACAAGTAGTCAGGTACTCTCATGGGCTGGTGACAGGTACTCGGGGACTCAGATGGGTTGGTGACAGGTACTCGGGTACTGTGATGGGCTGGTGATAGGTGTTTGGTACTCAGATGGGCTGGTGACAGGTACTCGGGTACTCAGATGGGCTAGTGACAGGTACTTGGATGATCAGATGGGCTAGTGACAGGTACTAGGGTACTCAGATGGGCTAGTGGCAGGTACTAGGGCACTCAGATGAGCTAGTGACAGGTACTCAGATCGACTGGTGACAGGTACTCGGGTACTCTGATGGGTTGATGACAGGTACTCGGGTACTCTGATGGGCTGGTGACAGGTACTCGGATGGGATGGTGACAGGTACTTGTGTACTCAGAAGAGTTGATGACAGGTACTCGGGTACTCTGATGGGTTGGTGACAGGTACACGGGTATTCTGATGGGTTGGCGACAGGTACTCTGATGGTCTGGTGACAGGTGTTCGGTACTCAGATGGACTGGTGACCGGTACTCGGGTACTCTGATGAGCTGGTGACAGGTACTCAGGTACTCCGAAGGGTTAAGTGACAGGTACTCGGGTACTCTGATGGGTTGGTGACATGTGCTCGGGTACTCTGATGGGTTGGTGACAGGTACTCGGGTACTCTGATGGGCTAGTGACAGGTACTTGGGTACTCAGATGGGTTGGTGACAGGTACTCGGGTACTCTGATGGGCTAGTGACAGGTACTCGGATGGGATGGTGACAGGTACTTGTGTACTCAGAAGAGTTGGTGACAGGTACTCGGGTACTCTGATGGGTTGGTGGCAGGTACTTGGGTACTCTGATGGGTTGATGACAGGTACTCGGGTACTCTTATGGGCTGGTGACAGGTACACGGGTAATCTGATGGGTTGGCGACAGGTACTCTGATGGGCTGGTGACAGGTGTCCGGTACCCAGATGGGCTGGTGACAGGTACTCGAGTACTCAGATGGGCTAGTGACAGGTACTTGGATGCTCAGATGGGCTAGTGACAGGTACTAGGGTACTCAGATGGGCTAGTGACAGGTACTAGGGTACTCAGATGGGCTAGTGACAGGTACTCAGATGGACTGGTGACAGGTACTCGTGTACTCAGAAGGATTGGTATTTGGGTACTCTGATGGGTTGGTAACAGGTACTCGGGTACTATGATGAGATGATGACAGGTGCTAGGGTACTCTGATGGATTGGGGACAGGTACTCGGGTACTCAGATGGGCTGGTGACAAGTACTCGGGTACTCTCATGGGCTGGTGACAGGTACTCGGGTACTGTGATGGGCTGGTGACAGGTACTCGGGTACTCTGATGGGCTGGTGACAAGTAGTCAGGTACTCTCATGGGCTGGTGACAGGTACTCGGGGACTCAGATGGGTTGGTGACAGGTACTCGGGTACTGTGATGGGCTGGTGATAGGTGTTTGGTACTCAGATGGGCTGGTGACAGGTACTCGGGTACTCAGATGGGCTAGTGACAGGTACTTGGATGATCAGATGGGCTAGTGACAGGTACTAGGGTACTCAGATGGGCTAGTGGCAGGTACTAGGGTACTCAGATGGGCTAGTGACAGGTACTCAGATGGACTGGTGACAGGTACTCGGGTACTCTGATGGGTTGATGACAGGTACTCGGGCACTCTGATGGGCTGGTGACAGGTACTCGGATGGGATGGTGACAGGTACTTGTGTACTCAGAAGAGTTGGTGACAGGTACTCGGGTACTCTGATGGGTTGGTGACAGGTACTCGGGTACTCTGATGGGTTGGTGGCAGGTACTTGGGTACTCTGATGGGATGATGACAGGTACTCGGGTACTCTGATGGGCTGGTGACAGGTACTCGGGTACTCTCATGGGCTGGTGACAGGTACTCGGGTACTCTGATGGGTTGGTGGCAGGTACTTGGGTACTCTGATGGGATGACAGGTACTCGGGTACTCTGATGGGTTGGTGACAGGTACACGGGTATTCTGATGGGTTGGCGACAGGTACTCTGATGGTCTGGTGACAGGTGTTCGGTACTCAGATGGGCTGGTGACAGGTACTCGAGTACTCAGATGGGCTAGTGACAGGTACTTGGATACTCAGATGGGCTAGTGACAGGTACTAGGGTACTCAGATGGGCTAGTGACAGGTACTAGGGTACTCTGATGAGAAGGTGACAGGTGCCCAGAGACTCAGGTCGCTCTGACTTAGAAAAGACTTCAGGCGACTTGCATTGACTTTTACTACAGTCAAGTCGGGCTGAGTCGCCCCGCAAGTCGGACTCCATTAACTGCACTGAAAATCGCGGTAATGCCTGATGGAGATCGTAGGGGGGGTGGATCGAGATCGCGATTTTAATATGATTAATCGTGCAGCTCTAGTACTCGGGTCCTGTGATTGGCTGGTGACAGGTACTCGGATACTCAGATGGGTTGGTGACAAGTACTCGGGTACTCAGATGGGTTGGTTGACAAGTACTCGGGTACGCAAATGGTTTGATGACAGGTACTCGGGTACTCAGATGGGTTGGTGACAGGTACTCAGGTACTCAGATGGGTTGATGACATGTGCTCGGGTACTCTGATGGGCTAGTGACAAGTACTTGGGTACTCTGATGGGCAGGTGACAGGTGCTCGGGTACTCAGATGGGCTGGTGACAAGTACTTGGGTACTCTGATGGGTTGGTGACAGGTACTCGGGTACTCTGATGGGTTGGTGACAGGTACTCGGGTACTCTGATGGGTTGGTGGCAGGTACTCGGGTACTCTCATGGGCTGGTGACAGGTACTCGGGTACTCTGATGGGTTGGTGGCAGGTACTTGGGTAATCTGATGGGTTGGTGACAGGTACTCGGGTACTCTGATGGGTTGGTGACAGGTACTCGGGTACTCTGATGGGTTGGTGGCAGGTACTCGGGTACTCTGATGGGATGATGACAGGTACTCGGGTACTCTGATGGGTTGGTGACAGGTACTCGGGTACTCTCATGGGCTGGTGACAGGTACTCGGGTACTCTGATGGGTTGGTGGCAGGTACTTGGGTAATCTGATGGGTTGGCGACAGGTACTCGGGTACTTTGATGGGCGGGTGACAGGTACTCGGGTACTCTGATTGACAGGTGACAGGTACTGGGGTACTTTGATGGGCAGGTGACAGGTACTCGGGTACAGGTTATTAGAAGGTCTGAGAAAATGAGGCCTATGCACAAAGGAGGCCATTAGAAATATCACATAGTCACAAATAGAGAATTTCACATATTAGCATGGATTCACAACAAAGAGAAAACCTAATTGAACTTCAGATTTATTAATTTTATGTGTATGTTCATGATAGAGAAAACGCACTAGGCTACTTTCACAAAGCGGTATGTACCACTTTAAGATCTGCTGTAAAATACCTCATAGCATTTTCAAAATTCTTTTAGCAATTCACTAAAAAACGCTACCTAAATACCGCATGTGCTATATCTTGAAATGATGCAGTATTTTAGTAGTGAAAACTTGTGGTATGTTAACGCTGGCTGCCACCGGCATCCTTAACAACCAGGGCATAGCTTATTAAGGAGCCGCAACCTGCTGCGTTCTTAACAACTATGACTCATCTGCTGTCAGCAGGATTCCCCGCTGACAGCAGAATGTAAACAAAAGAAGAGCCGGCATGAATTAAAAAAAAAAAAAATAATAATTATAACAGCATTGGGGTTCCCTCCAATCCATATTTGGTCCTTTGGAATTCTGCTGACAGCAGATAAGTGATAGTTGTTAGCAGTGCGGGTGCCAGCTCCTGAACAACCAGATGAAATAAAATACATTCTTTAACTATCACATGCCTGGACCACTACCTATTATTTGCATTTATTTATTTCCTTTAGTGAATAGACTTTATTGCTGTTTTATGTGGTATTTACTGAGCATTTTTGATTTTTTATGTAAACACCGCATAAAGGGATAGTGAATGGACATTTTAGTATCAAATGAGATATTTGGGAAAAATGTGCCACCTAATGGGGTCCTGGCATCTCCCTAAGGAACCTGGGTCTGAATTAGCACATTGTGATCTGTGAAACATCACTACTACAAGAAGTTAACTTGCAAAGAAGTTGCGATGAGGAACCAGAAGGAAAAACAGCAACCAGACGTTGGCATGGTACCTTAATAGGTGACAGGTTCTCCTGTAGCAAGGGGGATCGGTATTCAACTCCCTTCCTAGCTGTCTATCTCCATTGGTCTCCAGGAGTAAATTACAATTACCAGATCTAATATCTGGTCACTTGATACGGAACGAGAAGGGTTAAGAGGATCATGCATGAGGTCCATGTTCTGTGCTCAGCGGTTCACAATTCAAATACGCTGACTGGTGAAGTGGACATAGGCTCTGCATGTTCCTCCAAATGCAACACATGCACATGTTCAAGTGTCTCTGAGTTGGGGGACTACTTTACTGTTTGACTTTCACATGATCATTGCCCAGGGCATTAGTATGCACGCCTTTGGACAAGGTGTTACCCCTGTGCTGGGATGAGTGACCCCGTTTATCACCTGGCATAGCCCAAAGAACCCACTCCAGGGTAAGCCTCCTATGTGACCCACACTTGGAGCCCAACAAACTAATACGGAACATATGGAGGAGATGTCATCCGCCTATTGTAACAAGCACCACACACTTACACCTTGTGCCCAATGTGGGGCTATGCCTACCGCATGCACCTAAAGACAACCCTCAAAGAGACAGTCTCTAGGACTTGCCCAGGTTTGCCAAGTGGACAGCGTGTGAGACGTTATGCCTGGCCAGCTGCTGCCATGGAAGAATCTGTCTACCACCGACACTGGGGCAGGGTACATGCCTGTGGCAAGGTTTGCCCAATGTTGCACAGACACGTGCGAAGATCTTCCGGTCATCTACCCTACCTGTCAGAGGCGCCTTTCCCTCCTCCACCCACAGGCTCACTGTCCTCACTGTGAGATGCTCCTTTACAGACTAAAGGTCAATGCCACAGCTACCCTCGATTCCAGCAGCCTGCCTGTAACCTCAGAGGGTACCGGAGCCAGTACATCTATGGAACCCCTGGCCAAGATTCTTCAGCCAACTCTGAGGGACTTTAATGGGATGGACTCCCCCACGGAACCCAGGGTTGAGCCGCCGCCTATGCACCCGAAGCTGCTCTTCTTCTAAAGACCATATTGGACAAGGTTCTGTCATTGGCTGGACTTATCCACCTTGGTTCTCCCAGACAGCACCGCCATGCCCATCTTGGATTCCCTGGTACGCTTCTACAGCCAGCCCCCCTGGATACTACTACACCGGTAGAAACGTTCACTACCGACAAGCAAGCTTTATTCATGCTACAACTAGACTGCTTAGAGCCACCCAAGGGGATCTTGTGGTGTTTGACAGCGATGAGGAGTCCCCACCATCACCAAACCCAATGTGTCCTATCTAGTCATTCCTCCTCAACCCAAGACAGCACCAGTTGAGAGGACTGGCCACAAATACAGCTGCCCCATGCACAGGGCAGCCATCAGAAATTTTGGGGCCCCTTACACAGCTTCAGGCCTGGGCCCCCTAAGGCCTGACCACCAACATTCCCCAGGGCCTGCCCACTGGCTTTCCCACCAAATATGCTCATTGGTCATCCCACTGAGTCCTTCGGTGCACCTACTTTTATTTTAACACTCTTACAACTTCTATTCCCATCCACGCCCAATTTTTTTGAGTTTTTTTTTTCAAGCCATATGATTAGAACCTGAAGCTTTAATTGGCTTGAAAATGGTTGGGCTCGGGGCGCAGAGCACTGCGCCTCAAACCCACCCACTTGTGACAATAGCAAATAAATATTCTGTATTGTCTTCCAGCTTCCCTCTTCTTCAGAGCCTTAGTTTCAAAAGTCTGGTGAGCGTGTTATCCTGTGGTGCGCCAGGTGAGTGGTGAGACCATGGAGGAATAGTTGTCTTTCATCATTTAGATTGGTCCTTAGTTTATACGTGATCTGAAATGGAAGCACTAACAATGTAATTTAATGGAGTTGAACAAATGCAGACATGTTTGAAGCCCAGCCAGGTTGGTAGCCATGATACCCTCTGTAGATACAGTGGAGGAATTAGTGTCACTATCCAGGAAGTATTATTCTCCGGATCACCTGGTGAAAAAATTTCTTACGGTCCTCCATCCATGTTTCCAGACGTTTCCATGTGCGCATGCATACCAAGCCCCCCCAATCCCCAACTTTACCCCCACCAGCACCGCTCCCCCTCCCCCCATCAGGATCCCCAGCCTGTCAGCTCAATGCAGGCAGAAGCTGCAGGCTGCAGGAGGGGAAGGAGAGATGCCGCTTGGAGTGGCAATGGATCGGGGGTGCGGGGGCCTGTATGGGAGGCTATTTGACTGGTGGGGGGGACACATCTTAATCCCCCCCAAGCCCCATGCAGCACCTGAAGCCGGCGGGAACGGCAGAGGAGGGATGCCTGCTAATGATGGGGATCGGGTTTGGGGGGGTCGGCTCGGGTGTGGGGGGTTCAGTGCTGGGGGGGGAGGGGGATGAAGGGGATAGGAAAGGAGAGGGGGGAAGTTTTAGGTGGAAGGGAGTGGCAGGAGGTGGAGAGACAGGGGACAGGGAAGCCGCTGCATGGAGAGGGGGGGGGGTGGTCACTGAGCTAATAACGCTGATCAGCAGATTGTAATCTGCTGACCAGAGTTATAGAATTGTTCAGCAGTGTCTGATATAAGCTCAAGTGACCATAAGCTTATAGGAGAGGGAGAAATTAGGTGGAGGCGGTGCAGGAGAGGAAGACCAGCCGAAGCAGGGAGTGGCCCAGAGCCCCTTGAGACGTTCGGGCCCCTTACGGCAGTACTGCCT
>BLSH010438581.1:1810930-1822984 GCA_018402905.1 Glandirana rugosa | reverse complement strand
TTATCAACAGGACATCAGTCTAAGAGGGTGGACTCGACACCTAGAGACGTCGAGG
The DNA here is from genome assembly GCA_018402905.1 of Glandirana rugosa. Taxonomy (NCBI): domain Eukaryota; kingdom Metazoa; phylum Chordata; class Amphibia; order Anura; family Ranidae; genus Glandirana; species Glandirana rugosa. Next base: position 1,822,929 of record BLSH010438581.1, on the reverse strand, counting down.
AGGACTCAATGGTAGTCAGAGAACCGACGAAGAGACTAATTAATAAAGGAACGGCCGGACAGTCAAATCCACCTACCGGTACAGAACCATCCAAACGTCAACACGGTAAGAGAAAGGTAAAAACCTACTACCTAACTTATCAGAGGTACTCTTCAAGTTTCGAAACCTATAAAAAATATTGGATTGGGACGAAATTGGTGAAGTCGGGGCCTTCCTAAAGGTCGAAATCCTGGCCTCGGGAAAAACGCTAAGCCACGACGCAGCCAACGTCGCACGACCGCGCAATTGTCAGTTAAAGCGACGCAGCACCGAATCGCAAAAAGGGCTCCGGTCCTAAAGCTGGAAATCCTTCCGGGGCTGAAGTGGTTAAAGCAGGGTTAGGTTATAAAAAATATCCAAAGCTTTGAACTTCTCATGGAGACTATTCAATCCATCATCCAAAAATGGAAAGAGAATGGCACAACTGCAAACCTACCAAGACATGGCCATCCACCTAAACTGACAGGCCGGCAAGGAAATAATTAATCAGAGAAGCAGCCAAGAGACTGATGGTAACTCAGGAGGAGCTGCAGAGATCCACAGCTCAGGTGGGAGAATCTGACTACAGGACAACTATTAGTCATGCACTCCACAAATCTGGCCTTTATGGAAGAATGGCAAGAAGAAAGCCATTGTTTAAAGAAAGCCATGAGATGTCCTGTGTGCAGTTTGCGAGACGCCATGTGGGGGACTCAGTAAACACATGGAAGAAGGTGCTCTGGTCAGATGAGACCAAAATTGAAGTTTTTGGCCTAAAAGCAAAACGTGTGGTGGAAAACTAACACTACACATCGCCCTGAACACACCATACCCGACGGGAAACATAGTGGTGGCAGCATCATGTTGTGGGGAAGCTTTTCTTCAGAAGGCACAGGGAAGCTGGTCAGAGTTGATGGGAAGATTAATGGAGCCAAATACAGGACAATCTTAGAAGAAAACCTGTTACAGCCTGCAAAAGACTTGAGACTGAGGTGGATGTTCACCTTCCAGCAGGACCACAACCCCAAACACACAGCCAGAGCTACAATGGATTGGTTTAAATGAAAGCATATTCATGTGTTAGAATGGCCCGGTCAAAGTCCAGACTTAAATCCAATGGAGAATCTGTGGCAAGGTTTGAAAATTGCTGTTCACAGACGCTCTCCATCCAATCTGACAGAGCTTGAGATATTTTGCAAAGAAGAATGGGCAAAAATGTTACTCTCTAGATGTGCAAAGTTGGTAGAGACTTCCCCAAAAGACTTGCAGCTGTAATTACAGAGAAAGGAGGTTCTACAAAATATTGACTCGGGGTGTGTGTGTGTGTGGGGGGGGGGGGGGGGTGAATAGAAATGCACGCCATACTTTTCACATATTTATTTGTAAAAAAAATTGAAAAACATTTATCATTTTTGTTCCACTTCACAATTATGTGCCACTTTGTGTTGGTCTATCACATAAAATCCCAATAAAATACATTTGCGTTTTAGTTTGTAACATGACAAAATGTGGAAAATGTCATGGGGTATGAATACTTTTTCAAGGCATTGTACATGATAATGCTTATTTGATGTATTCCCTCAAGTGGCACCCCTTTAGCGCCACTACATACCATAGTTGCCCATTCAAGTCAAATGGGCAACTATGTCTAAGTCTGAATTCCCACTATAGCATTTTATGAATGCATGCAAAATCTCGCATCCACATGTTTTTGCATGTTGTGCTAAATGAATAATTTGCCACCTTTGTGGGGCATAGGGCAGCCCATTGAATTGAATGGGCTGCCCTATGCCCCGCAAAGGTGGCAAATTAGCTTATGCGTATTTTTGAGCTTTGAGAATCATATGTTTTCTTAACTGCATATTTGAATGGCGTAGTAAGAGTGACTTTTTTTTGTGTGTGTTCTGGAAATGTGTGCAAATTGTGTGATTTTGAATAGTTTACACAGTGCTATAGTGTAAATGCAGCTTCAGAGTATCATGGGAGAGTAAGGGCTAGTTTACACTTGCTTCGGCTTCAACGCTCATTAAAGCTCATACAGCTTCAGCAAGCTTTTATGATGTGTTTTTGAGGCTTCGGCGGTGCTTCGAAGAGGCTTCAACAAGGCTTCGACAAGGCTTCAGTGATGCACTTTTGAAGCCTTGTTGAAGCTTGGTAGATGCCCTGTATGTTTGTTGATATCTCACACCTGCAATTTCTCCAAAACAAAGCAAAGTTAAAGCTGAATTACAGTCTCTGAAAAGCCGCAGATGCTTCAAGCGAGCTTCAAACAAGCTTCCTCATAGACTTCTATGGAGACGTTAGTGAGGCTTGAAGCCTGGCTAAAGCTACATGGGGTATAATTTTTGACGTGAAGCTGAAGCGAAGCGAAGCCAACACAAGATGTAAACAGGATTGTAAGCTAACCATTTTATTTAGTGACATGGGCTTTGACTGGCATTAAGGGAGCTTTAACAACGCCTGTCTGACGCCCTGTTTTGAAGCAACTGTAAATGAGCCCTAATATATACTCTTACGCTTTCCCCCCTATTCCTATCGACACAGCAAGGTAATATTAGTCATCATGTGGTCTAAATTGTGTAAGTGACTACAAGATGCAGGCAATGTCTATCGCTGACTCCTAGTGAAGATCTGTGACGTGCCTGCGTGCATGGAAGAGCAGCATACTAAATCACTGGATGGTCCCTGCAGGATGGAAATGATTGGCTGAGTTCTGCTGCACAGTAGACGTGACAAAGCTTAGAACAGACTCACTCACTGCAGATGTCTTCTATACATAAACTTCTCTTTACCTTCGCAGGCATAATGTGCAAAATGAATAGGTTTATTACTATATCTATATACATATGTCTAAATATACCGTATAGAAGCAAAGTATGCATACCAGTTGCTTAAATAGTGCATGTCCAAAGGGTCTATGCGACTGATTTACCAGCTACAATGAAATCATTTTGTGAATATGCCGCCATGGCATGAATGATCATGACTACCAAATTAAGATTTGTAGCTCAGATTACCAGAGGGAAATGACAGTAGCGTAATGCTTGTGGGATTGTACTAATAGCCTTATTACAAGGGAGCAATTTAACAGACGTTATTCCTCTTGTACAGTATATTAAACTTTCACCACACATTCACAGCAACACGTTCACTGATGGGGTGAATGTTGTTGGTGAATTTGTGATGAACACATAGTAATTGTCAGTGAATGCATCATACGGAAGTTGACTCGATTCCCCAGAGTTTTTTAAAAAGAGTTTGCTCGGAAAATGCATGTTTTTTTCTTCTACAGTGCGATTCTTTTGTATGTCAGATACAATACTGGAATATGCTGCTTACAGAATTTTAAAGGACATACTGGACAATAATGCAGAGATAAGAACAGTACCAGTTACTATAATAGCACAGGACCAGTCATTCATATTGTGCGCTGAATCACCAGCATCTAACTTCACTGAAATGCAAATTTGTGAATGGGGCCTAGTTTACTAATATCTGAAGATCTCACCACACACTTTACAATCCAACTGTACTAATTTTGTAGATCTACCAAATAGGAGTAGAAGGGCCTGCCTGATTAGATACAAGTTGATTGGATGGAATAGGTAGGTCCTTATATTACATAGTTTTGGGAATCAGAAAGTTAATTGTACAAAGATTGTATGCTCAGATTGTAAGATTTAGGCTGTCTATAACTGGCAGATGTCAGCCCAATCTGATGCCCGATTAGACCCTCATTAGTGCATCAAGGTGTTTGTAAGTACATACTGAGGGTAAAAAAATGATTGCTTCCCATGTTGGAAGGGCATGTTGGATTATAGAGATTTTACAACTTTTTGCTAGATCCCTGAATGCCTATTACGTCTTATATACTGTTGTCACTTCTCCCATCTGCTTATCATTGCATTCAGCTGGTCCTGATCTTCATTTTTTGCCTCCTCTGCATTTTTTTGACTGTTATACTTCTATATGAAAAAATAGTTGGCACTCCATCTCTTGATGAAAATGTATTGGACGTAAACAAGTAACAAGTACAAAAAAGGCATTATTTTTTTTTTAGAAGGTCAGGTTGTCTCCTAGAGGTGGTGACACCCACCAGAAGTTCCTTTTTTTAATGACAGCCCCTTTATTATTATTTTTCGGCCTATGGAATGATGTTTACCTATGGTCCAATTTTATTTATGAAAAAAACGTCTCTTTACATGCTTATATGTGACTATATGACTATGGGTATTCCTGTCACGTGGGACAGTTTTGCTGTGATCAATATTTTGTGCATGTCTCTATAACTTTTTTTGACTGCATAGTATTCCTTATTTCAACTACACAAATCCTCAGGATTGGTCAGTGCTGTTCTTCCTTCTTTTTTCTTTTTTTCCTCTTTCCCGTCTTCCAAGCAGGATGTTTAGCACATCTGATACACTGTATATTTAATTATAACTCAAGTGTGTGTCTTTAATTATTATTCTGATACCTCTGTATAACTTTGTTCATTTATATTTTAGTTTCTTATTTTTTCTCTGTTGTCCTCCACTTTTTGCCACCTTCCCCACTTTTGATTACTCAACTTTCAACTCTGTGCTATTTGCGCTTATCGTCTACGGGCATTTCATCATGTGATTATCATTAGTGGGTTTTGGGTGGAGCCTTTTAGTCCACTTGTGTGTGTATATAATCTATTTTCAAATCATTCATGTTAAGCAGTGACCAAGCACCTTTTTTGTACTTATTATGCACGTCCAATAAATTTTCATCAAGAGATGGAGTGCCGACTATTTTTTCATATGTTTATGGACTTGTGATGCATAGAGGACATCCCTAGCCTGAGCACCCATTCTGTGATTCCTGGATTTTATCTCACATGCCTGCAGCCTCCCTCTCCTGTTGAGCGCTGTCTCACCTGTCTCTCACTGTTATACTTCTGCTCCAGAATTGCTAAAGTAGAACTTTCTTCCCTTTCAATAAAAATCACATTGGTGTGCAATTTTGCATGCTGATAAGAAATCATCTTACATTCATTAGATAAACAAATATTATTTGCTTTCACTTACAATTACTGTTTTTCCACTCCCTGGTTGAGTGAAGCGCTAGTATTGTAGCCCTGGCCTCACAGTTGCCTCCTGGGAAGGCTACATAACCGGTGCCTTCCACCTCAGATGATGTGCACTATCAGGAGCCAGACACAGAGTTCCAGACAGAGTTACAGGAAGTAAAGGGAGATTCTCTGCCTTTAGTGAAAATGGCCACAGTCAGAAGATGAGGAGGAAAAGAAAAAATAAGGCTAAATGTCCAAGCCTAGGTTCACATTAGAGCGATTTGTCATGCAATTTGAGAGATCAAATCGCATGACAAGTTGCAGCCTAATGGCAGCAATGGCGCCATTCCAATCGGTGCGACACCGATTTTCAGCGCCGCACCGATTTGCAAAAGTAGTGCCTGCACTACTTTTGCTGATTTCAGGTGTGAATTCAATAGACATCTGTGCATGAAGCCACACAGATGTCTATCAAGTAGCACCTGAAATCGCGCTGACCTTGCTACTTTGAAATCGGGCTACTTCAAGTGAAGTAGGGGGGAGCGCAGCACGCTGATCGCGGTCACACCGTGTGTGTATGTAACCATGTGATCGGCTGTGACCAATCACAGGCGGTCACATGTAAACAAGGAAGTGCCGGTAATCAGCGCTCCTCACCTCACACTGACAGAGTGTGTGGCGAGGAGAGCCGATCAGCGGCATCTCCTCTCATAGAGGACGTCTAGGGATGTAATCAGGACCCTGATTACAATTGACCACCAGTGCCAGCAACCAGTGCCCATCACAGTGCCAGCAATCAGTGCCCACCAGTGCCAGCAATCAGTGCCCACAAGTGCCGCCAATCAGTGCCCATTAGTGATGCCAGTCAGTGCTGGCAATTAGTGCCCGCTATCAGTGCTGCCCATCAATGCCCATCACTGCTGCCCATCAATGCCCATCAGTGCCACCCATCAGTGCCCATAAGTGTGGCATATTAGTGCCTCCTCATCAGTGCCACCTAATCAGTGCCCACAAGTGCCACCTCATCAGTGCCCATAAGTGCCACCTCATGAGTGCCCATCAGTGCAGCCTATCAGTGCCACCTCATCAGCACAATCAGTGAAGGAGAAAAATTACTTATTTACTAAATTTACTGACAAAAACTAAGAAAAACATTTTTTTTTCAAAATTTTAGGTCTTTTTTTTAGTAAAAAATAAAAAACTCAGCAGTGATTAAATACCACTAAAAGAAAGCTCTATTTGTGTGAATATATGGTTACAGTGTAGCATGACCGCGCAATTGTCATTCAAGGTGTGACAGCGTTAAAGCTGAAAAATGACCTGGGCAGGAAGGGGGTGAAAGTGCCCGGTATTGAGGTGGTTAAGATAAGGGTGAAGTTTCTCTTTGAGTAACTGCTAGTTTTAGGCTTCATGTACACTGGACTCTTTAAAACCTCTCCTGAATGATTCAACTTGACAGAGAGTATCCAACATTTAAAAACTGCAGTTTTGTTGCATTTACATGCCGCGTTTAGCCGCGTTTGCGTTTAGAAACTTTTTTTGTTGTTCTTTTTCAAAACTGTATCTCCATTAAAAACACCTGTAAACGAAACGTGGCTAAACGTGAGTTACCACCCTTACAAGCGTTTACAAGCTGTTACAGGCATTTGGCATTTCAAATGCCTCTGAACATCTCTCCTGAATGCATTTCTTTTGCTTTCCAAAAAATGCTTCTAAATTCAACTGCCTAGAAACGACTGTACACGGCCCTGTGTACATGTACTGATAAGAAAACAGAGGAGAGCTCAGGGGCAGCTGAAAAAAAACACCCAACTGTTCCTAAATGTCCGTTTACCAGCAGCAGTGTACACAAAGCCTAAGGCTGCATTCACATCAGGGATAGGCACGGACCAAGGCTGTCGCGGACATTTTCCAAAGTACTGACCTTAGTGAAGGACACCAAGGTACATTTCAAATTCAAACCTTCAAAAAAACACGGTCTACTCTCTGGCCTAGTTCTACGAGTTCAAAAACCATTTAAAATAACATTTATATGAAAACTGCTTTTGATATACCCCATCATTGGTATCTGTGAGAGAAATAGTGCTCCATCATTGGTGTTAGTGGGAGGAATAGTGTCCCATCATTGGTATCAGTGGGAGGAATAGTGCCCCATCATTGGTGTCAGTGGGAGGAATAGTGCCCCATCATTGGTATCAGTGGGAGGAATAGTGCCCCATCATTGGTGTCAGTGGGAGCAATAGTGCCCCATTATTGGTGTCAGTGAGAGGAATAGTGCCCCATCATTGGTATCAGTGGGAGGAATAGTGCCCCATCATTGGTATCAGTGAGAGGAATAGTGTCCCATCATTGATATCAGTGGGAGGAATAGTGCCCCATCATTGGTGTCAGTGGGAGGAATAGTGCTCCATCATTGGCGTCAGTGGGAGGAATAGTGTCCCATCATTGGTGTCAGTGGGAGGAATAGTGTCCCATCATTGGTGTCAGTGAGAGGAATAGTGTCCCATCATTGGTGTCAGTGGGAGGAATAGTGTCCCATCAATGGTGTCAGTGGGGAAGTGGCTGGGGCTGGCTGGGCCCTGAATAGTCTGCAAGTTAACAACAATCATCATGGTTCAATCTGGTCACTAGTTAGTAGCACTGACTCTGACCAGTACCTGGCTGGCAGTCCTCCTGGGGCCTGTAAATTTGACCTTGTCCCTCCCTGCAGTGAGAAATTTATTGGCCTCAGGAGTCAGGAGGACTGCCAGCCAGGTACTAGTCAGAGTCAGTGCTACTAGTGACCAGATTGAATCATGATGATTGTTGTTAACTTGCAGACTATTCAGGGCCCAGCCAGGACCAGCCCTCCCAGGCAGCCAGGCCAGACCACCACACCCAGTCCCTGTCCCTCCCAGGCTCCCTGTGAAATTTACAGGCCTCACTGATAGTCACTGACTCAAGTCACCATGAAAAAACTTACGTTACTCTGCTGGCCTGGCTGCAACCTGTCTCCTCAGGAGTGGACTTGGCTCAGACTCAGGCAGGCTCAGATAGCAGCACCTTGTTGTCCTCCAGGCGGCTCCGCTCCTCTGTCTGGCTGCAGTGCCAGTGACACTGACTGTTGTTTTTCCTGCCGCCCATGACTCGGGCCGTGAGTCACCGTCCCCTAGCGACCGCGCTGCCCACAGGCCCCATACACAGCCAGGTCTCTCTCTCTCTCCTCTCCGCCGCTGACTCCAAGGCACGCGCCAGCCCCTCCCTCCTAGATCACTCCGCAAGACCACACCAGAAAGAGTGGGTGGCGCCACACTCCCTGGCTGTGTTACTACGGCCTTGGAGGAATCGGGGACGCAAGAGATAGTAGTTTAAAAAAAAAAAACGTGATGTGTCAAAAAAAAGTCCGCGGCAGCGGTGGACACAACAGGCAGCCCTGTCGGACACTGGTGTCCGGGAGCGGACACCTTGCCGATCCCTGATTCACATATCAGCATATTGAATAGCGGGCAGATTTGCCACTAATCTGCCTGCGATCTTTTAGCATGACAATGACCCAAAACATACCAGCAAGGCAACAAAGACATGGCTCAAGAAGAAGCCCATTAAGGTCATGGAGTGGCCGAGCCAGTCTCCAGACTATAAGCATATAGAAAATTTATGGAGGGAACTGAACCTTCAAGTTGCCAAGTGATAGCCAAGAAACCCTAAGACCCCTTTCACACTGAGGTGCTTTACAGGCGCTATTTAGCTATAAAATAGCGCCTGTAAAGCGCCTCAAGAATCCCCCCAATCCACCCCAATGTGAAAGCCCTGAGTGCTTTCACACTGGGGCAGTGCACTTGCAGGACATTACAATAAGTCCTGCAAGCAGCATCTTTGGGGCGGTGCGGTGAGCAGTGATACACCGCTCCTCCACCGCCCCTGCCCATTGAAAACACTTCACACTGCACACTGCCTCGGAAGAGCGAAGTGTCGACACTTTTAACCCCTTTTTTAACCCCTTGTGGGGGGGTAAAAGCGCCGTGCTCCTGCCTGCAGAGAAGCGCCATAGCGTCGCTATAACAGCGGTAAATCACCGCTGAAACTAGCGGCGATTTACTACTACCGCCCCAGTGTGAAAGTAGTCTAAGGATTTAGAGAAGATCTGTAAAGAAGGGTGGGCCAAAATCCCTCCTGAGATGGTGTGCAAACCTGGTAACTACAAGAAACATCTTACCTCTGTGCTTGCCAACAAGGTTTCTCCACCAAGTACTAAGTCATGTTTTGCTTGGGGATCAAATTCCTTATTTTACTAACTGAACTGCAACTCAATTTATAACATTTGTTTTATGTGTTTTTTCTGGATTTTTGGTTGATATTCTGTGTCTGTCATTTAAAATACACCCATGATAAAATATTATAGACCCTTCATTTCTTTGTAAATAGGCAAACTTACAAGTTCTGCAGGGAATCAAATAATTATTTTCCCCAGAGTAGATTCAACTGGATTGCCCTATTTCTTGTTCGGGGTTTGAGCCCATTTTTTTTATAATATTGTACTAGACTGGATTTACATTTATTATTTCTACTGTATCTAGTCACTACTGCCCAAATAATTATTTAGGACACATTCACATGGCCATAAGCTACAGCTGCATTGTTTTCAATGGAGACATTCACACAGGCGCATAAAAATGCACTGCATTCAGATTTGTAAGACAGATTGCAAAAATTTCTACTGAGAACATATGTGTGGACGGGGTCTAGCTGCACCCATGCGCATGGGGTAACACCTCGCCCAAAGGCATGCTCAGCAATGCCTGGGACTGGAGGCATTAAGGCAGTCTCTGATTCAGATATGAGCCACATGAGTACAAAGTAAGATTTTTTTGTCCCAAGTAACTACAGGCTTGTACTGATGTATGTGTTGCATTTGGAGGGACATATTGAGGCATTGCCCACTCCATCAGTCTAGCGTATCTCTGTTACTTCAATCCCAGTAATGGAATGAAAACTCACTGGGTGTGGGTCCCAATACGTGTCCTCAGTTAACTCTTTCCTTCCCGTATCTAGCACTCAGGCGTTAGATCTCTGTAATGCTAGTCCACTCCTGGTGACTAGAGAAGGCGGAAAGCTAAGGAGGGAGTCAGTGCACCCACCTACTTGTTACTGGAGGACCTGTCACCTAACCAGGTAACGCACCAACAACTGGTTGCTGTAGCTGTTCATTCTTTCGGTTACCCCTGGAAACTACCTCCTCTTACTTGCCTCGCAAGTGAACCTTTTGTAGTGGTGTTACACATACCCCGTAGTGATATTACAGACCCAGGTTCTTTAGGCATACACCAAGACCCAACCCCTTGAATAACTTCAGAACAGACTCAAAGCAGTTGAAACAACTTTTACTGAAGACTTGGCACACCATGTACAACATGTATAAACCTCCTGACCCTATCTACACCTATCTGTGGCTGCCCCAGCATACCTACACAGGAAGTGTCCTTAGGGGAATAATCCATAATTGGCATAACTCAAATGGATATGTCCATGGCTACAGGTGTCCCAGTGATTTTGCGCTCCGATGGTGGCCCACAGGTCCCAGCAGACTTCAGGCCCCCCCCCCTCCTAAACTTCCTAAGGACCTAAACCTCTTCCTCTTATAATACACGGGAGGGAGGCTGGACCCCAGAAATAACCTGCAAACATACTCAGGTAAGGCGGCAAAATGTTAACCCCTTCCCCCTGACCTGGGAAGCCAAATAACTAAATGACACAGTAGGCCACCTGCCTATATGGTTATACACGTATGCCACTGAAAAAAGGGACAATTTTTACCCATTCTATTTACTAATCATTACACAGGCTTTTGTTCCTGAATGGTAAACTTTTACATCAGTGCTATGGCCATGAAATTGGGCCTTAAAGATTGGGTGCTTATCTATTCAAACCCCTTAAATCTGTTACTATAATGGTTGTGTATTGGGATCTAATAAGCATTTGGTATGATTAAGATCAGAACCAGTGAATAGAGTTACCTATATACAGCAATAATTATTTAATCCATAAATGTGGGAACTGGAAAAAAGCAGATGAGAGTTGAGGATCCAAGTTAAAGTGTAAGTTCACCTTTTCACAAAAAATAAAAAGGTGAACTAACCCCGTACACCCTACCTACCCCACCACCCCCTCCAGTCCCGGCTGCACTTACCTCCATGGAGCTTTCATTGCCCACCCAGTTGGTATAGGAGTCCAGGGATTTGAAAGTTGTGGCCTTCTTCCCCTTGTTTCCTTAGGGATGCTGGTACAGATCAGAGCAATACTGACTGGTCAAACCAGATCCGTTCCTGAAGAAGACCGTAATGTTCAAATTCCTGGACCATGGCTGCGTGGTTAGTGAAAGGTAAACATCCAAAGAAGTGTAGCGGGGACTGGGAAGTTGGGTGTACGATACTAGTTCACCTTTTTATTTTTTAAATATCACTGAAAAACAGTATTTTCCCACTCATCCAATGTAACAGACAACAAAGTCCCCTTATTCAGACTGATATCTGCAAAACCTGTAATGTTAGGAGTAGTGTTGAGCGAACCCGGACTGTAACGTTCGGGTCCGTACCGAACTTTCGGGTGTCCGTGGCACGGACCCGGACCCGGACATTTCAAAAATCGTTCGGGTTCGGTCCGGGGTTCTGCTATTTTACTCCACGTGTTGAGAAGCTGCAGGGCAGCCAATCAACAAGTGTTTCACTGGTTTGCCCTTAGAAGCCATCACAGCCATGCCTACTAATGGCATGGCTGTGATTGGCCGGTGCATCATGTGACCCAGCCTCTTTATAAGCTGGAGTCACAGTGCTGCAGTCACATGCTCCTTGGGTTAGTGTAGGGAAAGGTAGCTGACTGCGTGAGGGACAGAATTGAGACATTTTAAGACCTGATCCTGCATCCTGAGATAGATTACTTTACTACTGCTGTCTGTGCTGTTGCTCTGAGG
>BLSH010438581.1:1764849-1799490 GCA_018402905.1 Glandirana rugosa | reverse complement strand
CTTCACCACCACCAGCTCCTCCTCCTCCTTCGGTTGTGACCCAAAAAAAACAAACAAATATTAACATTTATAACTCCGGATAAGTTTTTTTGTTCATATGCTTACCGACACACTCAGGCCAGATTTACAAATAAGACGTGTTCCATGTCTGTTCAGAACACCCTAGGTACGGACCAAGTAAAATTATTTCCAATCGAACAGGTACAATATGCCTTGGAGGTGCTGGCCTGCCCTGCAGCCAGTGTATTGTCTGAACGTGTGTTTAGCACGGCAGGGGGCGTTATCACAGACAAGCGCAGCCGCTTGTCCACAGCCAACATGGACAAGCTAACCTTTATTAAAATGAACCAGGCATGGATCCCACAAGACTTGTCTGTACCTTGTGCAGAATAAACATTTAGACCGGACTCACACAGCCATTCGTATACTTGTTTTTTTGAATAGGCCTCAATATTTACAATTATAAACAAACAAAAAAAACCCAGTGTTGGCTTCCTCCTCCTCCTCGACCACCACCACTTCCACCTACACTGCCACGGTCACGGCTTAGTCAACCTCTAGGCTCCTACTCCACATCCACCCCTCCTTCCCATTTTTTTTTATTTGATTTTAATTTATTTTCCCTATCCCCATTTTTTTGTAGGGCACTTGCCCTACTCTTACCCCCATTTTACTTCCTTTTGCAGCCCTCTAGCACTTGCCAGGACTTTGTTACAGCCATTTTTGTGCCTAAAAGTTCGGGTTCCCATTGACTTTAATGGGGTTCGGGGTCCGGGATAACGCTCGGGCAAGGTTCGGTGCCGAACCCGGACTTTTTCCCAAAGTTCCTTCAGACCTGCAGAACCCGAACGTCCAGGTGTTCGCTCAACTCTAATTATGAGTTAACTGAAAATGTATATAAGTGGTTTAAGCAGAATCCAGATTGGCTAACCCTTTGCTTATAGCAGTAGTCGAGAATCCCTACATTTTTGGGGACCCAAGACTTTAAGTGGGGGGAGAATTTAGCCAGGAGCTGGATATTTACATTTCCTGCAATCAGGAGACACTTTTGGTGTTAATTATAAAGCAGCTATTTCCCTCTAGTGTTCCAGTTTGGCTGACCTGTGACTCTGGTAATTGGAAAAGAGCAAGTGATTTTGGGACATGTAGTTTGGTTTGCCAGGATTCGCCTTCTGGCTATACTGGGTGGAATTACAACTACCAGCGGGCTGATGGAGGAGAAGAGATTTCTGGAAGGAGAAGAGCTTTCTGGGAGAGACTATAAGAATCTAGGCTTTGGCCCTGACGTGATCTCTCGAGACTGGCGTGGATCTGTCCGCACGGAATCTGTTGCTGGAAGCTAGAGTGGTTTCGGCCTGCTCTTACAGATTTATCAATCAGATATCTAGAGGGACACCAGAGGACAGCGTGATTACCCTATTCTCCAACAGTCGGAAGGCCGTTCATGTTCCATCCACCTTGCAGGGGTTTTAAATTCTTGTGAGGTGAAGGCAGGAGACCATCGCTTGAGCCATATACCAGAGAGATCATCATCATCATCCTCATCATCTTTCCCTACAACATCCTCATCGTCATCTACATCCTTTGTTCCAGTGTGGTGAGTGGGTGAAAGCCCAATCTGACAGACCCTATGTATAGACAGCATTGTTTATTTACATGTGTTATCTTTGATGCAAAGATCTGCTTGGACACTGAGTTTGGACACTGTGCACAGACATCCAAGCTACCCGTTGCTACTTGTAGTTCCACGGAGTTAACTTTGCTAAGTCAGTGTGAAGTTTTCTACAGTCTACTTTGCTATAAGAGTGCTGTTCTCTGATCATATTTCATCCTCTTGGATTAGCTATTTGTCCTATCAACCAATACTCCTTGCATATAATTAAAATAATAGAAAGCTAGCTGAAGATCTTTTGAATTGTCAAGCAGTAACACTGGACTACTTCTACTTCTCTCCCCACCTAGGAGTACAACACTTTGTTGAAGTTACCAAGGCTGCATTTCACCAAAGAACAGTGGGGGCTGGTGAAGTTTTTGGATGGGGGGGCGCCAGGCCCCGCCCTTCCTTTTGTCCCCTCCTACTTCTAATAAGCCCCACCCCTTATCAAATCCACCCACTCCATCCCCTGTATTCCACATATTGTGTCAGGAGTACACAGCTCAGCATCACAGGACAGAGTATACAGCTCAGCATCACAGGACAGAGTATACAGCTCAGCATCACAGGACACAGTATACAGCCCCAGCATCAAAGGACACAGTATACAGCCCCAGCATCACAGGACAGAGTATACAGCTCAGCATCACAGGACACAGTGTACAGGTCAGCATCACAGGACACAGTATACAGCTCAGCATCACAGGACACAGTATACAGCTCAGCATCACAGGACACAGTATACAGCTCAGTATCACAGGACACAGTATACAGCTCAGCATCACAGGACACAGTATACAGTACAGCATCACAGGACACAGTATACATCTCAGCATCACAGGACACAGTATACAGCTCAGCATCACAGGACACAGTATACAGCTCAGTATCACAGGACACAGTATACAGCTCGGCATCACAGGACACAGTACACAGCTCTGCATCACAGGGCACAGTATACAGCTCTGCATCACAGGGCACAGTATACAGTGACACCGGTGGGGGCAGTTTGCAGCCAGTGACACAGGTGGGGCAGTTATGCAGCCAGTGACACAGGTGGAGGCAGTTATGCAGCCAGTGACACAGGTGGGGGCAGTTATGCAGCCAGTGACACAGGTGGGGGCAGTTATGCAGCCAGTGACACAGGTGGGGGCAGTTATGCACCCACTGACACAGGTGAGGGTAGTTATGCAGCCAGTGACACAGGTAGGGGCAGTTTGCAGGCAGTAACACAGGTGGGGGCAGTTTACAGGCAGTAACACAGGTGGGGGCAGTTTGCAGGCAGTAACACAGATGGGGGCATTTTGCAGGCAGTAACACAGGTGGGGGCAGTTTGCAGGCAGTAACACAGGTGGGGCACACTGCAGAGATCCCCCCCGCACTTACCCCATCCAGCAGGCAGGATTGTTGCAGAGATTCGGCATGCGGAGAGCGCGCTGAGTCTGCAGAGTTCGGCATACGGAGAGCTTGCTGTCCCCCCTCGTCGGTCCCCGGGCGGTCATGGTCTCTGTGGGAGCGGAAGTCACCTCCGCTGCCAGTGACCCGCCCCCGGCCACCGCATCCAATCACACTGAACGGAGGCTCAGGGCAGCCAATCAAGCTATGCAGGGTGCGCCTGTTCAGCGCACCTTCATAGCTTTTAATGGCCGAACAATAGGCTCACTACTTGGCTGTCATGTGACAGCCAAGGAGCCGAAAAAAAAAAAAAGAAAGTCAATGCACCGGCGCCACCTGCAGGGGGGCGGGCTGACTTTTTTTTCTTCGTCTTCTTTAGCCGGCGGGGAGGCGGCACCCAAGCGCCCCTCACACACCAGCCGCCTCTGCCAAAGAACTCTCTATTAGAGCAGGCTGAATAATGCTATAGTTGCTGTTTGCTGGAGCTGTACTTGTTTACCTATTACTTTGCTGTTCTTATGTGAGTGAACAGTGGAGAGTGGTCTGACACTAGCAGGAGTCATTCCTTTACTCTCCTGTGTCCCACTTACATGGGCGGTATATGCATTTGTTGGGTCTAAGAAAATTAGCCTACATTAAGTGATATTTTTGAACCAAAGTGTGACAGTTATTCTTTTACCAATGATACCTTGTGTGAGTAAACCGGCTCTCTGGGGTTAAAATTCAAGTTTATTCTTTGAGTCTTTCTTTGATATATCTTTTGAGTAAATGTTACTTATTCAACTCAATTTGGTGTATCTCATTACTGCTGTAATTAGTTGGCAGAGGACCCACAGGTTCAGGGAAACAAGAAGGGTATTAAGACTTCTTGCGACCCTAATGAGGACAGCGCTACACATGGACTTTTTAAATTATTCTTGGGTTTCATCTTAAAAGTTAAACTATAGGGTGTATTTATTGTGCTGTTTTTATCCTGCTTTTGTCTGCATTTGTATCAGGTTTCAGGTTCCACTGGTTTACTAGTACAGCTGCATTAACCCTCCAGGTATTATATAGCACGTTGAGTGTGGCGCTGTGATTTATTTTTCTTTAAATTTTAGTTTAGATAGTTGCAGACTGCAGTGTACTATTCCTTGGCTTGCATTGTAGTATTGCTACCACTAGAGGTCAGATGTACCCTTTTGAATGTATTTACTTCCTTTATTTTGTTTCCTAACAACTTGTGTTGTGTTCACTTGCTGTTGAATAGACAGTAAATACATGCTCTGTGAAAATAGGACTTGAACAACCTCTATAGACCTAGAGGTAATTTTGGTGGACTCCACACAAACCCTAAGATCCTTAGAAGTGGTGGCTAGTGCTCAAATTTCTTGGGGGGGTGCACCCCCCCAGCCAGCCATCTATCCATCCGACCACCACCAAACCCCCCGTTGCTCGATCGATCACCGCTACCCACCCCGTCAAGCGCCAATTTGCTCACTCGTCCGCCAGCCCCGCAGGTACCTTCATCCCTGCGCCTCTCTCCCCGAGTCCCGGCGGTCTCTTCCCAGTGAATAATAATTCGCTAATGTCACACAACTGGGTGGGCTCAGAGCGCAATGCTCTGCCCCTGAGCCCACCCCTTTTTGAAGCCAATTAGATCCTCAGGCTCTAATCACGTGCTTCCAAAAAAAAAAACCCCATTGAAATCCATGCGTCCGACGCCCCCCTTGTACATTAGGGGGCCGGACGTATGGATAGGGGGGCAGCGCCCATGCGCCCTGCATGAACGACCGCCACTGATCCATAGTATACCATGGTCACCACGTCTAGAGGTCACCTTGACCATGAAAACGACACTGAAAGCCTGATTAATGGAGATTTTAAAGCAATTGTAAAGTTACATTTAAGAAAAAAAAAGCAACAAACATGTCTATTCTTATCTGCTCAATGGAATTGCACAGAGAGGCACCAAACCTCCTCTTTTTGGGTCCCCCGCCGGTGCTCTTGGCCCCTCCTCTCTGTTCAGTGCCCCTATAAGAAGCCGCTTCCCATGGGGGTACTCTTGCATGGTCCCACCTGAGCCCCACTACTGCGTCCATTGACACAGACAGTGGCACTCGGCCCCGCCCCTTGCTCCCTCTTCACTGGCTTTGATTGAGATCACTGGCAGCCAATGTTTCCCAGTGCCCAAGCAAAGCCAGCGAGACACGGAAATGAGGGGAAAAAAGAACTGCAGACATGCACAGTGTTGGACCAAATGAGGTTTCATTTAGGCTTTACAACCACTTTAAGGTCCAAAGCCCCTAATTCTTGGTCCTCTCGCACACCCCTTTGGAATAACTCCACCCTCCAACACTTTATATGATTCCAGATGCTGTTTGATTGGATTAGGGTGGGTAACTCTTCCAGGCAGGTAAACTCCATACCTTTCCCCTTTGTCTAGGTCTTTCTCACTAAACTTCATAGCAGAAGGGTGATATTCCTACCCTTTCTGAGGACGACTGAGAAGATGGGCTGGCTCAATAATGGAATATTTCCTATCAAATACTTACTGTAATTTTCCTTTCCTGATAGTGTCACGTACCTGGTGGTCGAGGCTGACTTATGCAGGGGACAACCTCTCTTACGGCCCTGGATCACGAACCCCTGGTAGTGTACACAGGGAGCTCGGGAGCACGAGGGCTGGACTTGGTCACTGGTGGTGGATGAAGGTCCGCTGAAGCTCGTGCTTGGCAGAAGCATAGTGGTACAGTCCAGGTCGGCAACGTGCTGGCAATGTGGTACAGTAGTATGAGACAGGCGTATGGTCGGGGTGCAGGCAGGGTCGACAATGTGCCGGCAGCAGAAGTACACAGGATCAGGCAGGAGAGAAGTCATAGACGGGCCGGGGGTCGGGGCAGGCAGAAAGCAAACAAAGTCCAAAGATAGCCGGGGTCACAGATGCAGGAAGTCACTTCAGAGCAGACACGGGAATACAAATCGCGGTAACGCTGTAGAACGGACATCGCTTGCTTCCTGGTTCTGTCCTGCTTAAATGGCCGCTATTGGCGCCATTAGCGTGCATTAGTACGGGAGGACAGAAATGGCCAGGAAGTCCAATTTCCTAACAGATAGACTCCAGGGCAGCATATGTGTGGGTTGGCCCTGCCTCCATAACTAAACTATAGGACCCCTCTCCCATAAATCTTTGCTCCACACCCATGGTCGTGTTCCATAACTAGCCTACTATAAAGCATTGGGAGGGGACTCCTGCTGCCATCTATCTGAGTCTATCAGGAAAGGAAAATTACGGTAAGTATTTGATGGGAATTTTCTGCTTTCCTGACAGACTCTAACCGTCAACCAACAGTACTTGCAAACCAAAATTGAAGATAATGCAGCCAGTTCAACACAATAGTGGGACATGAACGTGGTGATGGATTACCAAGAGGCCGCCTTGAAAATTACTTCAGGAGCAACATGGCAAGAAGCTGCCCAGGACATCGCAATGCCATGTGCAATGTCACTGCCTCTGGGGGAACCAAGTCCTTCGCCCTATAAGCCCATTGGATAGCCTGAACGTTCCATGCAGCGATTGATCTGATCGAGGCCCGCATTCCCTTCTTCTTCCTGTGAAGTAGTATGAAGAAGTAATCCGATTTACGAAAGGGAGCTTCTGGATACTATCTCAGAGTGTGCCCTATATCTAGGGGATGGATGTCTGGACCATCTGCTGATCTGAAGGTGGGAAGCACAATCTCAATATTCTCGTGGAAAACTGTGGTCACCTTCGGCTTCGACCCCAACATGGGAAATAGCACCACTCTGTCAGGGAAGAAATTAAGGAAAGGCTTTTTAGAACCTAGAACCCTGATCTTGGATACTCTTTTGCTGGAGAAATGGCTGCTAGAACGGTGGTTTTCAGCAAGAGTGGATTGTTAGGAGGTGATCCAAGCTGGGAAAGGAACTCCAGGATAAGAGGGAGGCCCCACTTTAGGAACCTTGGCTTCCTTTGTGGTCTAAATACGATTGCCTCCTTGAAGAATTGGGAGAATGGGGGCCCTTAGCCCAAGAGACACCTGTGAATGCCGAGATGGCTGATACCTGTCCCCTCAGGGAGCTCACTGATAGGGCCAGGCTCTAGACCCGACTGCAGGAAACTTAAAATGTCCTGAACTGCAGGGGTGCCACATGAGCTGAGCCTGGGAGCCATGTGGTTTGAGAATCTGACCCAGATTCGCTCATATACTTTATTGGTGCTGCTTCTCCTGGCATTCAGGAGGGTAGGGACGGCCTCTTCTGGACAGCCTAGAGTTTCAAGCCTTCCCCTCTCAAAAACCAAACCCTGAGGTGTAGGTGAGACAGACTGGGGTGCAGAACTATACCTTGAATCAGAAGGTCCGGTCTGAACAGCAGGGGAACTGGATCCCAGTAGCTGAGGAGTGTTAAGAGTGGAAACCATGGCCTGCTGGGCCAGAAAGGAATTATCGCGACTACCTCTGCTCTCTCTGAAGAAATTGGAGGATCACGGGCACTGGGGGAAAGGCATAAGCCTTGTGGAATCTCCACTGATCTATAAGGGCATCTATCCCGTAAGCCTGAGGGTCCAAGAACCTTGAGTAGTACTTGTACAGCTTGTTGTTGCCTGGCGAGGCGAAGAGGCCGACCTCCAGCGTCATCCCCAGGGTCAAGACCCAATCAAACACATCCTTGTGGAGAGCCCACTCGTACATTTCTACTCAGGAAGAAAGTCTGCCTGGGTATCCTGGACCCCAGGAAAATAAACCGCTGAAATGTTGGACAGATTCTTCTGCGCCCAGTTCATGATAGGCTCTACCTCCCGTAGTAATGAACCACTGAGCTCTCCGCCCTGCCTCCTTAAGTAGGCCACTGCAGTTGTATTGTACAGCCTGAGCATTACGGATGAATTCACTGTTAGATGACGAGAGGATAGCACTGCTTTGATCTCAGCCCGGAGTTCTAGAGTGTTGGACACTATCCCCCGAGAAGGGAAGTCCCACTTGCCCTGTGCCACGTCCACCAGGCAATGAGCACCCCAGCCCTTGTTGCTGGCATCGGATGTTATGGTGACCCATGTCATGGGGACAATCGAGTGACACCTGTGGAGATTTTCTGGCTAAAGCCACCAGAGGAGGGACCCCTTCATGGCCGAGGGGAGGTATATGCGCTGGTCCTTGCTGTCTGGTCTCCATTGTTGGAGAAACCCCCTTTGAAATGGTCGCATACATCTCTGCGCCACTTCACCATGAGAATTGTTGCAGCCATGGTGCCGATTACCTTCAGACATTGGAGGGTAGGGAGATGAGATGGTCCCCCTCACTGTGTCGAAGTGGGCTCCGAGAAACACGAGAGACTGAGGGGGCTCCAGATGACTCTTTCAGGACCCACCCAAATTCTTGCAGAGTGGAGATGACCAGGCCCCTGTGCTCTATGAGTTGACTTTTGTCTTGCGCCAGGAGGAGTAAATCGTCTAGGTAGTAATGAAGACGAATTCCCTTGATTCTCAGCAGCACCACAATGGCCAGCAAGACTTTGGAGAAGATACGCAGGGAAGTCATTAGCCCAAATGGAATGCCAGTGAATTGTAAGTGTAGCTGACCCATGGCAAACTGAAGAAACTTCTGGAATTCTGCCGCCACTGGCACGTGGAAGTAAATGTCTTTTAGATCGATATACACTAACCAGCCCCCTGGATGGACCGACTGTTGGATGGTGTATAGAGACTCCATCTTTTTTTTTCTGATGAAGCGGTTGAGATGGGTCAAATCGTTGACTGGCCTCCATGAGCCATTCTTCTTTTGTACCATGAACAAAGATGAATACATGCCCTGACTTGCTCATCCTCCAGAACGGGAACCACCGCCCCTTGTTCCAACAGCGAGTTCATGTAGGTTACTGGAGTCTGTATTTTTTCCACTGAGTGTGAAAGAGATGTCAGGATAAATCTGAGCCTGGGGCCCTGTTGAAGACCCAGGTGTGGCCTGAGGAGACCAATCTGACTGTCCAGAAGTCCTGGATTGAGGCCGTCCAGACAAGCCGAAAATGGTGAAGGCGAGCCCCCACCCGACATGCCTGAGCATGCCCAATCTCAAAAGGACTTTGAAGGCTCATGGCCCACAGACGACCCGCCTTTCACTGATTTTTTTCTAGAAGACTGCATAGATCTAGGATCTCCCAAATTTGCGGCCAGGCTTGTAACTGCATGCTTCTCTGGCCCGATCCATATTCTGTTTCTTTGGGAAGGCCCGTCTCTGGCCTAGCATCCGCTGATCTTGGGGAAGGAACTCTGACTTACCCCCCATGGCCCGGGTTATGGCATTGTCAAGTCTGTTGCTGAAGAGGGAGGTGCCATCGAAAGGGATTCGGCACCAAACTTGCTTAGATGCTGGGTCCGCCAGCCATGGCCGGAGCCATAGGGCACGTTTGGCAGTAACCACTGACAACATAATCCAGGCCACCAGGCGGATGACATCAATAGATGCCTCTCCTAGAAAGGTGGCTGCCAGTCTAAGTTCCTGGATAGGCGAACTCCTGGCCACTTTACTAGAGAAGCCACTGAGGATCTCCTCCACATTGTTGGACGAGACTTCCATGGCTTTTGAGATTGTTGACAGGGCCAAGGCCAGTTTGCAGGCCATGCCGGCCGTCTGGTAAACCCGTCTTAAATTGGAATCGGTCTGTCTCTCCAGGGGGTCTTTGAAGCAGACTGTGTCTTCTAAGGGAAGGGTCACATAACTGACCAGTAATGAGAAAACAGATGACGGCACTCCGGATTAAGCGGTGAAAAGCAGTGTAGGCTTTATTGGAAAACTTACTGCATGGTGTAAAATGAATCCATAATTTCAACGAATGCACAAATACAAATCCAGTCACAGATCAAACAGGTACAAGATGAGATAGGCGCGTTTCACGAATCTATGTTCGCTTAGTCATTATCTGGCCAGTCTCATGAACACTGCGTCCACCAGCCGTGCAGCTTCCAAGTGCTTGACTTCCTCCTCCTTAAAGGGATAGACCTTCTGGATTTTGGGAAGCATGGAGCTCTTCCTCTCCACGTTGCCCCATTTGTCAGTTATAATTTCACCCAACTCTGATAGGAAGGGGAAATTCTGGTGCTCTTTACTAAGTTGTTTAAAGAACTTTTCTGCTTTGGAGGAGATACAACTGGCTCCTCCAAGTTCAAGGCCTCTCTGACTACTGCCTTTACCAGGGAGGGGACCAAAGAATATTCAAAACCCACTGTCGAGTCTTCAATGTCTGACTCGCTGTCTGAAGGAGCAGCCGATGGAAGACTGAGTTGGGAGGAATCCCACGTGTCGCACGGTTGCCTCTCTCCCGTTGGGAAGCATAGTGGTTCTGGCAGGGACTCTTGAAGCTGGCGGTCTTCCCTCTCCTGCAGGGAATCCCCAAGGCCTCCAGTTGTTGGTCTGCACCTTCTCTTTCACCAGCTGTCTTATTGTAACAGCGATCGCATAGGGATTTTCCGGCTGGGACCTGGGTCCTGCACCCCCAACAAGATTTCTCAGTCCCATCAGTGCAGGATGAAGGTGGGTGGGTCGGATCTTTGCTGTGGCGCCTTGAACCTGAGGGAGATCCGTGGAGGAGGAGTGTCGGTGGTGCAATTTAGACAAACTACTCCGCTTGGGGGAGCCGCGCTGAGGATCGGATCTGGAAGGGCTGTGGGGAAAAAGAGATAAGGAAGGAAAGAGAGAGAGCTAAAGAATAGTGAAAACTGGTGCTGATGAACCCATGTCATGCACCTGATGGTGGAGTCTGTCTTGTGCAGGAAGCAACCACTCTTATGGCCCTGGTTCAGGAACCCCTGGTAGAATAGACAGAAGGTTTGGGAGCACAGAGGGGCACGAGGGTTGTACTGGTTCACTGGTGGTGGTGTGAGAGGTTCGGTAGCAGCGCATGCACATAGTAGAATAGTGGTGCAGGCTGGGGTCGGCAACTGACTGGCAAGGCGGTACAGAAGGTGCAGGCAGAAGAGTCGTCGGGTACAGGCAGGGTCGTCAACAGGCGGGCAACAAGGTACACAAGGATCAGGCAGAAGAGTTGGAACAGAGTCAGTGGAACAGGTAATCAGAATACAGGTCACTCTGGAACACACACACAATGCTGTAGAATGGACAGCACTGGCTGCAGAGTGCTGTCTGTTTAAATGGGCCGCTTGGCGCCATTGCCGCGCACACGCACGCAATTTGAAGGCACAGTCATTTCCTAACATTGCACCCCCCAAGGGGCAGCCTCCGGATGCCTCGCCGGGTACCAACTTCCTGGAGGTTTCTTTTGAAGGTTTCAATTAGTTTCGCTGCATAAATGTTTTCCTAAGGGACGTACCCCTTTCATTTCACCAGATACTGAGTGGAGCTACCTCTTTTCTGGCAATCCAGGATGGCCTCAACCTCAAACTCCTCCTCTCCATTTACTAGAACCGGTTCCGGTGGACCCGTCTTCCGTTCTGGGAAGGGGCCTGGGGGGACTGGCTTTAGCAGGGACACATGGAAGACTGGATGGATGCGTAGAGATGGAGGGAGGACCAGTTCATATGCCACCCTATTAATCCTTTTCTTCACCGGGAAGGGACCAATAAATCTAGGCCACAATTTCCTTGAGGGACAGGTTTCTGGTGGCCAACCAGACAAGGTTACCCGATTGTAGTTCCAGCTCCCCCCGCCTTCTCTTGTCGAAGGCTTCCTTGCTAAGTTCCAAGGTTCTTGTGATCGTGTTCTGCAGAAGCTGATTGTTCTTCTCAAATAATCTTAAAGTTTCCTGCACTGCTGGTACCATGCTTTCAGAGGTCGAGCTGGGCAGGAATGTTGGATGCAAGCCATAGTTTGCCCAGAACGGAGATTGTTTGGTGGCTGAGTGGATAGTGTTGTTAAAGGTGAGACCCAATCATCCTGAGAGAACGGGGAGAATTGTTCCAGAGTCTGGTTCATTCTCTCATTTTGGCCGTTGGTTTGGGGGTGATAGGCCGAGGAAAAAGACAGTTCAATCTCCAATGATGAGCATAGGGCCTTCCAGAATCTGGAGGTAAACTGGACCCCGCGGTCCGACATAATGTTGAGTGGCACTCCGTGGAGACGAACAATTTCTCTGACGAAGATTTCCGCTGTTTCTGCGGTAGTGGGTGTGCCCTTCATGGGCAGGAAATAGGCCATTTTGGTCATGCGGTCTACGACCACGAAGATAGTGGTGTATCCTTTAGATGGAGGTAGTTCCACAATGAAATCCATGGCTATCCAGGACCAAGGGCGTTCAGGTACAGGGAGTGGATTTAAGAGGCCCCAAGCCTTGGCCTTCTGGGCACAGGTGGAACAGGTGTTGATGTACCTTTTACAATCTTCTTCGGCTAGCGGCCACCAAAAGGAGCGCAAGAGCAGCTCGGCCATCTTACGGACACCGAAGTGCCCAGCTAATTTGTGGTCATGGCACAGTCCTAGAACAGCTGGGTGTTGTTCCACTGGAACATAGATTCGGCTGCCATACCACCATACACCATCCCTGGCCAGCAGTCTAGGATCCGAGGGGCCGGTGGAGCCGGCAAGAGATCATCTGATCTGCGATAGTAGATCTTCCTGGGAGAGTAGAAAGTTCAGAGGAGGAGGAATTGTATCCAGAGGGGTAGAGTTGCCGGGTTCATTAACCATCTGGGAGAGAGCACCCACCTTTATGTTTTTGGACCCTGGCCTGTAGGTTAAATGGAACAGAAATCGGGAGAAGAAGAGTGCCCAGCGAGCCTGGCAGGGTTTTAGTCTCTTGGCAGTTCTCAGGTACTCCAAGTTTTTGTGGTCCGTGTTTATCAGAATGGGGTGTGTGGCCCCCTCGAGTAAGTACCGCCATTCTTCAAGGGCCGATTTAATGGCCAGTAGTTCTCTATCCTCCACGTCTTAATTTTTCTCAGGTGCTGACAGTTTGCGGGAGAAAAATGCGATGGGATGGAGCAAGGCCTTGGAACCTTGTCTCTGGGAGAGAACGGCCCCTACAGCGGTTTATGAAGCATTCACTTCCAGGACATATGGCAGGACTGGGTCAGGGTGTTTCAGGATGGGTGCTGTAGTGAACAGTTCTTTCAGAGTCTGAAAGGCCGTTTGGGCCTCGGTGGGCCAATGGAAATGGGTGTTCTGCTTTGTTAGCTGGGTGATTGGGGTGATGATGGCAGAGAACCCCTTGATGAATTTACTATAGAAATTAGCAAAGCCCACGAAGCCTTGGACCCCTTTCCTGTCTGTGGGTGCCACCCAGTCTAAGATGGTAGAGACCTTCTGCGGGTTCATATTAATACCAGTCACTGAGATGACCATGCCAAGGAACTGGATACTGGACTGCTCAATAGCACATTTTTCTGCCTTGGCATAGAGCCCATGCTGCCGGAGGCGGCTCAAGACCTTGGCCACATGCTCACGGTGTTCCTCAAGGGAGTAAGAGAATATCAGTATGTCATCCAGGTAGATGGTCACGAATAGATCCAAATAGTCCCAGAACACATCATTTACGAAGTGCTGGAAGGTTGCGGGGGCATTACATAGGCTAAAGGGCATGACAAGGTACTCGTAGTGCCCAAAACGAGTACGGAAGGCGGTCTTCATTCGGGATCCGGACAAGGTCGAGCTTAGTGAAAATGGTGGCGGACCCCAGCCTTTGAAACAGTTCTGGGACCAGAGGTAGAAGATAACGGTTGAGTTCCTGGTAGTTGATACAGGGTCGTAGAGAATGGTCCTTCTTTTCCCACGTGTGGCTGGCAAGGCGGTACAGAAGGTGCAGGCAGAAGAGTTGTCGGGTACAGCCAGGGTCATCAACAGGCGGGCAGCAAGGTACACAAGGATCAGGCAGAAGAGTTGTCGAGGGTAAGCTGGGGTCGGTGCAGGCAGAGATCAATCGAGGTCAAGACAAGCCGGGTCGCTGGAACAGGTAATCAGAATACAGGTCACTCTGGAACACACATAAAACACTGTAGAATGGACAGCACCGGCTGCAGGGTACTGTCTGCTTAAATGGGCCATTTGTCGCCATTGCCGTGCACACGCAGGTGCAATTTTAAGGCACAGTCATTTCCTAACAACCCACTTCCCTCTCCTCTCCCAGCAGGTAACCCACCATATATACACCCTTTTCCAAATTATTATGCCAATGATATTTTTCTCATTTACCTAAATAATTGATGTAAACAACAGTCAGCATAATTCTCATGTTATCAACTATTTAGAGTACAATTCAAATTTTATTCAAACAAACCTCCTAATGATAACAGTATTTTTTTTCAAAATAAAAAACTTACAATGCACTATTCCAAAACACTTTATAGGTTCTAAAGAACTGAAAATTCTCATTTGTTGTGTTTGCAGCATATTTACTGAAATCAAAAGCTATTTCAATCAAACTTTGAACAACATTTTAACTTTTTAAACATTTTAACAGGTCACGTTACATTTTAACACAGGACCCCTTATTTGATTGCATCCATTGAACTTGTGAGTTTTTGGACAGTTTCTGCTTGAATTTGTTTGCAAGATTTTAGAATAGCCTCCCAGAGCTGCTGTTTGGATGTAAACTGCCTCCCACCCCCATAGATCTTTTGCTTGAGGATGTTCCAAAGGTTCTCAATAGGATTGAGGTCAGGGGAGGATGGAGGCCACACCATGACTTTCTCTCCTTTTATCCCCATAGCAGCCACTGATGCAGAGGTATTCTTTGCAGCATGAGATGGTGCATTGTCATGCATGAAGATTATTTTATTACGGAAAGCATAGTTCTTCCTTCTGTACCAGGGAAGGAAGTGGTCAGTCAGGAACTCCACATACTTTGCAGAGGTCATCTTTACACCTTCGGGGACCCTAAAGGGGCCGACCAGCTCTCTTCCCATGATTCTGGCCCAAAACATGACTACACCACCGCCTTGCTGACGTTGCAGTCTTGTTGGACAGGGATGTACTGGCCATCGGGACTACCGGGAGTTTCCCGGTGGGCCGATGGCTCAGTGGGCCGGTTGGAGTGACAGCAGGGGCTATTACTGACTCCAGAGTCTCTCAAATCACTAGTATTATGGTCACAGGCAGGCCAGTAGCGGCGCCGAGAGACACCCTGGTATTGTTGCACCGCGGTGCCACGCTACTGGCCTGGCTTCTACTCTCCGCTGCACTGGTTGCTAGTGCCTGTGCCGACTGGCGTCTAGCAACCAGTGACGTCAGTCACTGAGATCGCTCTGCATAGGACTACATGAGACCTGACCTGCTCACATAGTAAACTAGCAGGCTCGGACTCAGGCGATCCCAGGTGTCAGGAGGGAGGGACAAAGGAGGAAAGCTCAAATACTCATTGGCTGAGGAGGCAGCAGGAGGCGGTGCTGCCTCCTTAGCCAATGAATGCACAAGGAGGGCCGGCCCATCTGTTCCATGCATCCTGCGCAGTCTTCCTTTCTTGGTGTGAGATCTGAGATGGAGCGGCTGTGAATGAAGCTCCTAAGGCTGAAGTGATTAAGGTGAGGGAATGTGTTGGGCTGTAGTAGTAATTAAAAGATAAAGTAGTTAGCCGCTAGAAGTGCCTGTTCCTGTGCAGCCTCTGCTCCCCACCAATAATGTTGCCCCCTGTAATAACATGGTTTTGTTTTATCTTTGTGCAGCATAGGTGTCAGGCTACTATCACCATGTTATAACAGGAATATGGGTGGCATTACAATTACTGTTACAAGGTTAGGTTCGTGCTAGGCAGTGTTCTGAAAAGTGATCCATGGTGGATCGCTTTTGAGTGCAGCTAGGCAGCTGGTGTGAGGTGCTCAGGAGATGATCCATCCACATCCTGAAAGCCTGGATTTTTTTTTTTTTTTTTTGCAGAGTGCCAAATTTACCACAAATGAGCAACAACTGTTTGGCTCATGGCTGTGGTGCGATCCCACTGACCTAAATTAAATGTAAATCTGATCTGCCTATTTTTACCAGCCCCTGACCACCTGTGAGAAGGATGGCTTAGCAGAGCAAAATTATCTATCTGAAAGCACTGACCTTTTAAAGAGGAAGTAAACATTACTGGGGTTTACTTCCTCTACATTCCCCTGTAATGTAGAGGCATAATGGGCTATTATGCATCGCATAGTAGTCCATTATGTGCCACTTACCTGCAAGCGAAGCCTGCGATGTCCAGCGTTGTCCCCTGTGCTGGCTGCGTCCATCTTCTGTCCCTCTTCTTTCCGGGACCGCGACTCCAGCTCTGTGACTGGCCTAAGTCGCATGACGTCACATGCGCACGAGAGCCGGCAGTCATGGCACAGGGTCAGTGGAGGAACGGCACACAGGCCGTTTCTTCACTGCACATGTGCTGACATGACATCAGCACATGCAGAACACTGCATATCTCCTGAACCGTGCAGGTTTGGGAGATATGCAGGGAACATACAAGTAAGCCTTACCTGTAGGTTAAAGTGGTTGTCACGGGTTGACAACCACTTTAAAGGCCAGTTGATGACTCTGCATTTTGTGCTTTATGCATTCCTGTCTCCTGTGCTTTGTATGTTACACCCTCAACCCCAACACCTTGTACATTACACATTCCTTATGCTTGGTTTTTGTGCATTATCCACTCATGAGCCCAGCATGCTGTACATTACATGCTCCAAAAGTCTGCACTCTACATGTAGGTTTAAAGTGTTACTAAACCCAGGAGCCTGCAGTCACCATATCTAGGCTCTCCCACAGTACACAGAACATGGAAATGCAATAATTTTAGTAAATATAGACTGCCAAATACCTTTTCTCATCAGCAGTATATATCAGTCTTGTGACTTCTTATCAGTGTTCAGGAGAGCACTGGTTAAAGCTTGTAGGAGGAGATTTAATTTTCCCCTGATTGTCCTATGGGGAAGCAGGACCCATGACCCCCTGTCTGGACAGTGCTGATTGGCCCTGTGCTGATCACATGCACCATCCCAAGAAAAGAAAAAAACTCTTTAGCAATACACACCAAACTGAACATGTGCAGCTTGCCCCCAAGGCTCTGTTTTATAAGGAGATAGGCTGGGGACAGTGGAAAAAGGGGAGGATCAGAGAAGACAGGATCAAACAGCCTTTTGCAATGCAGAGGATTAACCCCTTAGGTTCCACAGTGAGTATAACAAGCATCTTTTACTGCATATACAGACTGATTTTACTGTTGTGGGTTTAGTAACACTTTAAGTTTTAACAACCCCCACAGTTAACACTATTTTGTCACACCCCCGGGTGACCTTATAATTTTCTGCTGGGTGCCCAAGAGGGGGCCTGACAGATAAGCTATACGGGGCCCCATGATTTCTAACATCAGCCCTGGTGAGGCCCCAGCATTCAGAGCAGAGCCTTCTTCCTACTCTGCGCCTAATGTGAGCTCCACCGACATCCTCCCTCCATGATCTTCTCCAGGCTCCAGCGTGGCTTGAAGACAAAATGAAGCAGTGGCTGTGTCATGAGATGCTGCCTGCAATCCCAGATCCAGCTTATCACTATTGCTCCTCCATGGGGGCCCCTCCTCCCACCAGAGCACCAAAATATATGAATAAAAGTGAGTAATTTATTAATGACTATATATAAAATTAATATATATATATATATATATATATTATAATAATATATTTGATATACAATTAATATAAATATTAATTGTGTAAAATCACAGAATACAGGGTGTATGCCATTATTTATGAAAAAAATGCTGTCCTTTTAGTATTGACATTTTTGTCTTGTTCAATCTTAAAGCGGAGTTCCACCCAAAAGTGGAACTTCCGCTGATCTGCTTACTCCCCCCTCTGGTGCCACATTTGGCAACTTTCAGGGGGGAGGGGTGGAAGAGTACTTGTTTTTGACAGGTACCCTTCCCCACTTCCAGGAGATGGCACCGTCCTTCGGCAGTTTGGCCCCCTCCTCCTTCCCCACATCACCGGACCAATCAGGAAGCGCAGCGTGCTTCGCACATGCACAATAGGGAACGGGCTGTGAAGGTGAAAGGCTTTTTTCTAGCAGTGCCCCTCCCGACACAAGACTCTGGATCCGCCCCTGAGTGACAGCCTGTTAAAGTAATGGCTATATGACGTTACCCTCCCACTTCACTTGTTTTTGTGCGTGGTTGCAAAATTAAAGTGGGCCGGTCTGGATGAAGTCCAGGGCCAAATTTTTGTCCCAGTCCAGCCCTGTTGTTGGAACAGGGTGGCCATCCACCAACCATCCACTACTCCATCCATCTGGACCATCCAGGGTTGCACGGCACTCATCAGTGAACAGCGCTGTTTGAAAATTAGTCTTCATATATTTTTCTGCCCAATGCAGCCATTTCTGCTTGTGAGCATTGGTTAGTGGTGGCCGAATGGAAGGTTTATGCACAGCTGCAAGACTCTGGAGGACTCTACACCTTGATGTCCGTGGGACTCCAGAGGCACCAGCAGCTTCAAATATCTGTTTGCTGCTATGTAATGATGTTTTAGCAGCTGCTCTCTTGATCTGATGCATGGATCTGGCAGAAATCTTCCTCAATGTGCATTTATCTGCACACACTCGTCTATGCTCTGACTCAGCCACAAATCTCTTAATAGTGTGATGATCACGCTTAAGTTTTCCTGAAATATCTAATGTTCAATACCTCGTCCAAGGCATTGAAATATTTCACTCTTTGCAGTGAGATCCTTTTTCTTCCCCATATTGCTTGAAAATGTGCTTTGCTTAATAATGTGGAACACCCTCCTTTAGTAGTTTTTCCTTTAATTGGGCTCACCTGGCAATCTAATTACCACAGGTGTCCGAGATTGTTTTCAGTGATCAAAAGAGCCCTGAGCCACAATGCCATCCATGAGTTAAACTGAAAAACAAAATATTTAATCTTTGTGACACTGAAATAGAATTTGCATAATCATTTGGAACAGGCTGTAATAAAAATGGGTACCTGCTGTGCGAGGGCTGGCTACCAGGGGGCAGTGAGGAATCCATGCTGGGAAGAGCCGATGACTGTGGGGAAAACACTCAAGCCTCACTCTCGCTCCGCGGTCGTGCATGTACCCGGAAGAGGCCGATCGGCGGCTGGAGCGCAGAAGGACCAAGGAGGCATAACAGACAGGGAACAACACGGTACAAATATAACGAAAACTGCTGCTATTAAATATAATATAAGCTGGTAAGATCTCACCACTCCACCCACGATCGTGCCAGGCCAGGAAAGGGGACATGCCAGACTTTATAGCAGATAGGGCCGCCTGCTAACAGCTAGGTGTTTCTGGCCATGGTGCGCTCGCTTGCAACCACTAGGGCTCTGCTCTTCAGTGCTTTTTACACTCCATACCCCAGCTAGGTCTTATTGGAGGGACGCCATTCCTCTGGCCCAACGGACGATCTTGAGCTGTCTTAAGGTAGGAGAACCGTCCATTCGGTCCTACAGAGGAGGACAAAAAAGGTAGAGGGGTCCTATACGGTAGTTATGGAGGCAGGGCCAACCCACACGTATACTGCCATGGAGACTGTCAGGAAACATTAAATTGATGATATCTGCTGGAGACCAATTTGCAGCTGAAATTTTTCTAGAATGTACAGTATTACGTTCCCCAGCAACTGCTTTGCATTAATCCAACTCTCTCCCGCACCTATTACAGATGTCAGAGTGAAGTTGGCACCTTTTACCATATGGTGTGGAGTTGCCTCCTTGTTTACTATTGGGATCAGTTGCCGATTAAAGCAGTTTTAAAACCATTTTTTAAAAAAAATTTGAATATCAAACATGTTATACTCACCTGCTCTGCAATGGTATTGCACAAAGCCACAAAGCAGCTCCAAACCTCCTCTTCTGGGCTCCCCCGGTGACAATCCTGGCTCCTCCTTGGGGGCAGATGTGCATGCTCGATCCTGAGCTTAGCTGTGTGCATCCATTGATATACACAGCGTGGCTCGGCCCAGCCCCCTCATTGGTCATAGAATTTGTCTTACAGCACTCTCAGCCATGCTTGTGAGAGAGTGGATCGATACAGGGCTAATGTTTTTTTTTTTGGGCGGGGTGGGCACAGTAAGTGCATTAAGTGCATTAAGGTAAAAACGTTTTACCTTTAGAACAACTTTAAATTAGTGGCAGTGTTGAGCTTCCAAGATAATGACTAAAATGTATGTCAAACTCTTCCTCCTTTACGTGTCCTAATGTGTTAGACCGGAAATACTGCTCAAGTGGAAGCTCCCTTCCCCCCTGTCCTATTGTGACTAGTATTTATTTTGTACATACAGTATCTCAAGAACGTGAGTACACCCCTCACATTTTTGTAAATATTTTTTTATTTTTTCATGTGACAACACTGAAGAAATGACACTTTGCTACAATGTGAAGTAGTGAGTGTACAGCTTGTATAACAGTGTAAATTTGCTGTCCCCTCAAAATAACTCAACACACAGCCATTAATGTCTAAACTGCTGGCAACAAAAGCGAGTACACCCCTAAGTGAAAATGTCCACATTGGGCCCAATTAGTCATTTTCTCTTCATGTAACTCATTAGTGTTACAAGGTCTCAGGTGTGAATGGGGAGCAGGTGTGTTAAATTTGGTGTTATCGCTCTCTCTCTCTCATACTGGTAACTGCAAGTTCAACATAGCACATGGCAAAGAACTCTATGAGGATCTGAAAAAAAGAATTGTTGCTCTGCATAAAGATGGCCTAGGCTATAAAAAGATTGCCGAGACCCTGAAACTGAGCTGCAGCATGGTGGCCAAGGTCATACAGTGGTTTAAGAGAACAAGTTCCACTCAGAACAGGTTACACCATGGTTGACCAAAGAAGTTGAGCGTCATATCCAGAGGTTGTCTTTGTGAAATAGACATATGAGTGCTGCCAGCATTGCTGCAGAGGTTGAAGGGGTGGGGGGGTCAGCCTGTCAGTGCACAGACCATACGCCGCACACTGCATCAAATTGGTCTGCATGACTGTCGTCCCAGAAGGAAGCTTCTTCTAAAGATGATGCACAAGAAAGCCCGCAAACAGTTTGCTGAAGACAAGCAGACTAAGGGCATGGATTAATGGAACCAGGTCCGGTGGTCTGATGAGACCAAGATAAACGTATTTGGTTCAGATGGTGTCAAGCGTGTGCGGCGGCAACCAGGTGAAGAGTACAAAGAAAAGTGTGTCTTGCCTACAGTCAAGCATGGTAGTGGGAGTGTCATGGTCTGGGGCTGCATGAATGCTGCCGGCACTGGGGAGCTACAGTTCATTGAGGGAACCATGAATGTCAGCATGTACTGTGACATACTGAAGCAGAGCTTTATTCCCTCCCTTCGGAGACTGGGCCGCAAGGCAGTACTCCAACATGATAACAAGCCTAAACACACCTCCTAGATGACCACTGC
The DNA here is from genome assembly GCA_018402905.1 of Glandirana rugosa. Taxonomy (NCBI): domain Eukaryota; kingdom Metazoa; phylum Chordata; class Amphibia; order Anura; family Ranidae; genus Glandirana; species Glandirana rugosa. The sequence continues at coordinate 1,778,126 of BLSH010438581.1, read as the reverse complement.
CTTGCTAAAGAAGCTGAGGGTAAAGGTGATGGACTAGCCAAGCATATCTCCAGACCTAAACCCTATTGAGCATCTGTGGGGCTCCCTCAAACAGAAGGTGGAGGAGCGCAAGGTCTCTAACATTCACCAGCTCTGTGATGTCGCCATGGAAGAGGACTCCAGTGGCAACCTTAGAAGTTCTGGTGAACGTTATGCCCAAGAGGATTAAGGCAGTGCTGGAAAATAATGGTGGCCACACAAAATATTGACATTTTGGGCCCAATTTGGACATTTTCACCTAGGGGTGTACTCACTTTTGTTGCCAGTGGTTTAGACATTAATGGCTGTGCTCTGCTGAGTTATTTTGAGGGGACAGCAAATTTACACTGTTATACAAGCTATGCACTCACTACTTTACATTGTAGCAAAGTGTAATTTCTTCAGCGTTGTCACATGAAAAGATATAATAAAATATTTACAAAAATATGAGGTGTGTACTCACTTTTGTGAGATACGGTACACCTATTGCCTATATATCTCCCCCCTTTACTCGTTTTTTATGTATATGTTATCTATTCTTGGAATTCTGTCTTTGGAAACTGATAGTTCAGTCCTGCACATTACACAGGGACAACACGGCTCTCCCCGTGTAATCATCATAGCTCTGTCACAACCAGGGCTGATATTATAGAACTTTTTATTCAAAAATGTGCAGTGTATGGAAACCATGGTATTCTGATCACCATCAAGTATATATTCATTATGTCACTGATGCTTTACATTGGCATACATTACTGACAGTAACTGTAGTATATTAAGTAGCCTGAATCTGAGTGCTGCCTGTCCAGCCAAGGGATGGAGGCTTCCCTGGAGCTGACAGTAATGTTAAACCTTTTCACTGCAGATCCGACTGGCTACAGATGATCTCTCTCTCTCTCTCTCCCTGCTGTATACCCTATCTGGTGCTGTGCATACCCTCTCTGTGATGCTGTATACCCTATCTGGTGCTGTGTATACCCTCTCTGTAATGCTGTATACCCTATCTGGTTGTGTGCATACCCTATCTGATGCTGTGTATACCCTATCTGGTGCTGTGTATAGCCTCTCTGTGATGCTGTATACCTTATCTGGTGCTGTCTATAACCTATCTGGTGGTGTGCATACCCTATCTGATGCTGTGTATACCCTATCTGGTGCTGTGTATAGCCTCTCTGTAATGCTGTATACCTTATCTGGTGCTGTCTATACCCTATCTGGTGGTGTGCATACCCTATCTGCTGGTGTATACCCTATCTGGTGATGTGTATACCCTATCTGCTGCTGTGTATACCCTATCTCCGATGCTGTATACCCTATCTGGTGCTGTGTATACCCTCTCTGTGATGCTGTATATCCTATCTGGTGCTGTGTATACCCTCTCTGTGATGCTGTATACCCTATCTGGTGCTGTGCATACCCTCTCTTTGATGCTGTATATCATATCTGGTGCTGTGCATACCCTCTCTGTGATGCTGTATACACTATCTGGTGCTGTGCATACCCTCTCTGTGATGCTGTATACCCTATCTGGTTGTGTGCATACCCTATCTGATGCTGTGTATACCCTATCTGGTGCTGTGTATAGCCTCTCTGTGGTGCTGTATACATTATCTGGTGCTGTCTATACCCTATCTGGTGGTGTGCATACCCTATCTGATGCTGTGTATACCCTATCTGGTGCTGTGTATACCCTATCTGCTGGTGTGTATACCCTATCTGGTGATGTGTATACCCGATCTGCTGCTGTGTATACCCTATCTGTGATGCTGTATACCCTATCTGGTGCTGTGTATACCCTCTCTGTGATGCTGTATATCCTATCTGGTGCTGTGTATACCATATCTGTGATGCTGTATACCCCATCTGGTGTTGGGTATACCCTATCTGGTGCTGTGTATACCCTATCTGCTGATGTGTATACCCTATCTGGTGCTGTGTATACCCTATCTGGTGCTGTGTATACCCTATCTGCTGCTGTGTATACCCTATCTGGTGATGTGTATACCCTATCTGGTGCTGTGTATACCCTATCTGTGATGCTGTATATCCCATTTGGTGTTGCGTATACCCTATCTGGTGCTGTGTATACCATATCTGCTGCTGTGCATACCATATCTGGTGATGTGTATACCCTATCTGGTGCTGTGTATGCCCTATCTGTGATGCTGTATACCCTATCTGGTGCTGTGTATACCCTCTCTGTGATGCTGTATACCCTATCTGGTGCTGTGTATACCCTATCTGGTGATGCTGTATACCCTATCTGTTATACTCTATACCTTATCTGTGATGCTGTATACCCTATCTGGTGATGCTGTATACCCTATCTGGTGATGCTGGGCTGTATACTCCTGACTCAAAGGGTGGAAGCTATAAGGGGTGGGGCTTATGAGAAGTGAGAGGGGTCAAAGATAAAGGGTGGGGTCTGGCGCCCCCATCCCAAAATTTCACCAGCCACCACTGCTGTCATTAGTTTTCCAATAATTAGTATATGTTCTACTAATTCAGCTACATTTTTATGTGTCTTTGGTAGTATTTCTGTCAGGGAGCTCTATTAACTAGGCCTCAATTTCTGTTAGTTAGTGCCTTAACAATAATGTAGCATGCCTGTCACTATTTGCAGTGTAATGTAATGTAATGTTAATGTAAAATTAAATGCTAATGCCTACTTTTATAATTTGTGTTTTTAAAGAAAACAATTCAATGATTTACTTTTTATGTCAAATTGTTTATTTGTGCTATGCTTTATTTTCAGAGTACATTGATACATTAAAGTTAAAGGACTGGGAGGATGGATTCCCTCCCATACATTGGATAGGATTTTTGAGGATACGGGGTTTTCACTGAGGTGAGCACCAAAACACACAATATATATTTAAAGACACATTTTATTGTAAAACATAAATAAAAACATCATAAAAACATACTGATGTGTGAGTAACATATGGCACATAGCCAATAGTACTTGTTCCCAGTATATGAGGAAATTCTTAAACATGGGGTAATCCAGGAAATTCTTAAGCATAGGTCTGGGGCAGGTCTAGAGATATGCTTGGCCAGTCCATCACCTTTACCCTCAGCTTCTTTAGCAAGACAGTGGTTGTTTTGGAGGTGTGTTTGGGGTCGTTATCATGTTGGAATACTGCCCCGCAGCCCAGTCTCCGAAGGGAGGGGATCATGCTCTGCTTCAGTATGTCACAGTACATGTTGGATTTCATGGTTCCCTCAATGAACTGTAGCTCCCCAGTGCCGGCAGCACTCATGCAGCCCCAGACCATGACACTCCCACCACCATGCTTAACTGTAGGCAAGACACACTTGTCTTTGTTCTCCTCACATGGCACACGCTTGACACCATCTGAACCAAATAAGTTTATCTTGGTCTCCTCAGACCACAGGACATGGTTCCTGTAATCCATGTCCTTAGTCTGCTTGTCTTCAGCAAACTGTTTGCGGGCTTTCTTGTAAATCATCTTTAGAAGAGGCCTCCCTCTGGGACCACAGCCATGCAGACCAATTTGATGCAGTGTGCGGCGTATGGTCTGAGCACTGACAGGACTGACAGGCTGACCCCCACCCCTTAAACCCCTGGCAGCACTCATACGTCTATTTCCCAAAGACAACCTCTGGCTATGACGTTGAGCATGTGCACTCAACTTCTTTGGTCGACTATGGTGAGAGGCCTGTTCTGAGTGGAACCTGTCCTGTTAAACCACTGTATGGTCTTGGCCAACGTGCTGCAACTCTTCTTTGCCATGAGGTGCCATGTTGAACTTCCAGTGACCAGTATGAGAGATTGATAACACCAAATTTAACACACCTGCTCCCCATTCACAGCTGAGACCTTGTAACACTAATGAGTCACATGACACCGGGGAGGGAAAATGGCTAATTGGGCCCAATTTGGACATTTTCACTTAGGGGTGTACTCACTTTTGTTACCAGCAGTTTAGACATTAATGGCTGTGTGTTGAGTTATATTGAGGGGACAGAAAATTTACACTGTTATACAACAGTCAGAATAGACAGCGCCCAACAACCCCCATGTTAAATATGATCCCACCAGAAATGATGTCACCCCCAGGTGAGGACACCCCTGTAAGGTGTATGCGCGGCAGTATTCCCACCGCTCCAAAGAGCCAAAGTCCTCCGACAAAATGAGGGGATCTGCACAGTGCCCTCACCCCGTCGAAAAGGAATACTACAAGGGGGTGTAAACAAGGAAAACCAGAAGGGAACTCCCTGTCTCTCAGGGGTGCCCGAATGTCCGCCAAAAGACTGGGTCAGGTAATAAGGTTGGGTTTCCTCCCACACTGGAAAACTATGAACATACAAGTATATACACACAACGTATATATTCCTATGTCCATATTTAGAATGATCACATTACAAAAGACATAAATGTAATATATAAGTACATAATATTTGGCTGACCTATATACTATTGACATATGTCATTATTCAATGGTCCCATCTATGAACTCTTAGCCCAAGATTAAACATCTATTCTTTCTACAGGAAGGGCTTAAAGGTAAATGCTGTATTTAGCCCAGGCGATACCGTCCCTTTTTAATTATAAATCCATGTAGCCTCCTGTTTTAGAATTAATTTATCCCAGGGCATTGATCACACCCCCCGCATCGGAAGGTACCCAAACCTCCCACAGCTCCCTCCAGCACCTCTGGGGAAGAGTAGTGGCTGTGGACCAGGTTATCCCTAACCGAGCAGGATCTACGAAACACCACCTCAGGGCAGTTCTGTACATACTTGGAAATAATTTTATCCTCTGCCAGAAAGTGCCAATTCCGAGCCAGAATAATAATATATGGAATTGTTCTTGGTGAGCACTAATGTAGTGATAACTTTGGTAGTATTATTATTTTTGCGGGTTTTGGAAGTAAAAATTAATCTCTTTTGGTGGATTTTGCTTTCTGATAAGCATGTTTCAAAACCTTCTTGCTGTAGCCATGTTCTAACAGTCAACTACAGAGGGCCTTAGCCTCTATTTCCAAGTCCTCCTCTCTGGCATAGTTCCTACGCAGCCTCAGGTATTGGCTGAATGGTATACTGAGTATCAGAGAGCGAGGAAGGGCACTAGTATAATGCAATATGGTGTTTCCCACAGTTTATTTATGATAGAGTGATATATAGTAATCCTTCTGGATTCTGAAAAAGTTTTAAATCCAGGAAAGGAATGCTCTGGGTATCAAATTGCATAGTGAATTTTAAGGTGAATTGGTTATTGGAGATAAATGATAAAAAATTCCGTCAGTTCAGTCGTGGTACCGATCTGAAAATAAGGATCTTTCCCATCCCCCCAGGTATAGGTTGGCGTACAATGGGGCATTACATGTCCCCCTCGCTACCCCCTGTACCTGGAGGTAGGTAGACCCATTGAAGAGAAAAGTGTTTGATGTAAGAATATGGTTCAACAATTTTATAATGAAATCACCAAGTGGCCAGTTCATATGTTCCTGTTCCTTAAGGAAGGTGGAGACAGACTCCACACCTTTTTTGTGGGGAATGCTCCATTATAGTGCCTCAATGTCGATGGCCACTAGTAGTGATCCTGGCGGCACAGTGAGACCCTCAATAACCTTCAAAAGTTCCAATGTGTCCTTTAAATATGGCGGTAATCTTGTTATGTGAGGTCTCAATTGGCTATCTATGTATCTGTTCGGCAATTCAGTATGGCATCCAATCCCCGAAACTATAGGATGTCCGGGAGGTTTTGTAAGGCATTTGTGGACCTTCGGAAGGGCATAAAAGGTTGGTGTAATAGGCCACTTCACGTCCAAATAGCCATACAAATCCTTACCAGTCAAGCATTGTTGATAAGCCTCACCAATAATAGACCTATATTTAGATCTTTGATCATCAATCGTAGCCTTTGGTACCATTCTGTGTTCTGTAAAATAGTCACACATTTCCACATATTGATCTCTGTCCATAACGACCACATTACCCCCCTTGTCAGAGGATTTGATGACAATCTGTTCGTTTATGGACGAGATTGGAGAGCGCCCCCTGCTGTGAACTTGTGAGATTCATAATAGGATGATTTTTAATAGGTAGGTTTTGGCCTTAAACTTAGTATGGTGTAGCTCATGGTCTGAGTCCTCCTCTCTGGATGAGGAGGACTCAGCTTAAGAAACTCCTTCAGCCTGTTCATTCTCATCCAAGTGTTGAATCAAGATTTTAAGTGCTCGAAAATCTTGGGCCCTAAAGTCCTTATACATCATAAGGATGTCCTCATCAAATATATACTTATAGGTGAAAAGATGTAGGTGAAAAAAGATGCAAGTCTTTCACCAATTAGAATTTATTTATTTTTTGGAGGGGACAGAAATTTAAGCCCAGTTTGAGGACGTCAGTTTTGTATGGAGACAACTGGTAAGAGGACAAATTAATAACATCTAGTGATGGTGAATGATCACAAATGGATCCATTTTCCCCGTTTGTTTTTCCCCCATAGGTGTCTGGACTAAAGGGTTTGTGATAATTGTGCTGAGGCTTAAGGGGACCCCCCTGCATTTAAATTTGGTTTCCCTTGATTAGACTTAGGGGTTGCTCCTAGCTCCCTTTGTGTATTGGTTGTTGTTTGTATTACCTCTAAACATGGATATTTGTGTCGTACCTGTCATCTGCTCACCACGTGCGTTACGAGACATCGCAGCTAGCATGCTGCTATTCTGAGATGAGACAATAAGTGTTTTGTTACTACTTTGTGAATCATACCTACCACCGTTACCATGTTTATGTGCTCGCCCTTTTCCGGGCTTTTCCTCTCTGTGTTCTAGTATTGGATCTCTGAGAGGAGACAGAAGAAGACATAGATGAATCGGATTCAGATCTATACATTAAAGTTTCATGATTGGTATTCTGTCTGTATGGTTTACCTCTTCTGAAACCTGATCCCTTTTGCCATCTATAGGCATATCAGCCCGTAAATGCCAATTTGTCCTTTTAAGGCCTCATACACACGGACGTTTCTTAAAAAATAAACAAAACGTCGGGCCCGACGTCAAGGAAAAAAAATCGGCGTTATGCATCGCCGTTAGTGAGCGTCGGCGTCAATAGGCGTTTTTTTTAAAAAAATCATCCCTCTGCTATTTTTCAACCTAAAAACGTTGTCGTCAAAAAACGCTGGTTAACGCCGGTACAGTATTAGTTGGTGTTAGTTGGCGTTTTGCGGCGTTGGCGTCAAAAAACGCCAAAACGTTACAGCCTCAGAACGCACTGGCCGTTTGTTCTAGTTTCAGCTCACTAAAGCCGACGCCATCTACAGCTCAAGAACGTCTGCTTTTTATGGGGTCTTTGACTAACATGGAGAGCTGCAAAAAATGCCAGAAAACGCCGGCGTCAAAAAACGTCCGTGTGTATGAGGCCTAAAACTTATGATCCTTTCTAGCTACCACATTTTTGTTGTAGTTTTCCAGGTATTGCATTAGTACCTGTTCCTTCTTTTTAAAGTCTGGATTTTGAAGGAATTGATTGCCATTACACCGTATAGTTTCAATCTCCTTGTCTAGATCTACTAGATCTCATCCATATTTGTCCCTCAACATCTCCATCATTGGGTTAAATTATTTTCCCATTGGTCACGAATGGCAATGTCGGTTACCTCGAAAGAGGGAAATATCTGCACTCGCAGACCCCTGAGATAACGTTTATAGTATCATACATGCCGACCAAGGTTTGAATTTTTCTCCATCAATTTTTTCAACTGCAGGAAGTGGACATCCAAGTCCTACCTCTGTTTGTGATTGAGGGGCAGGGGCGTAACGATAGGGGTTGCAGGGGTTGCAATTGCAACCGGGCCCCATAGTCCAGGGGGCCCATGTGCCTCCCTTGTACACCTGAATAGGAGGGATGGCGGGGTGACATTTAGAGGACCCAATCTCCTCCATTTTCCTCTATCTAGTTTACTTGTCTTCTGCTGTTCCGAGGGTCCCTGTGTGCTTCCCTGGTCCTCCTGGGGCCTGCTGCTGAACTTGTGAAAGGGCCCCACTGGGGTACCGTAATAAAGGGACCCACGATAGGAGTAAAGGGCCCCAGGATCAGTGGGAAGAAGGAAGGGCCCTGGCCAGGGGTCAGTGGGCCCTTCATAATTTCTTGCACCGGGGCCCTGAAGGTTCTAGTTACGCCTCTGTTGAGGGGTATGTGTCTTTTGGATGGAATCCATAAAATGTTTCCAGGTGGGACCAAAAAACTGCAATATCTCTGTCTTAAAGTATCTGTCAGACTAATAAGAAACCTTCTTTTATCACCATACACAATTTAATTGTTCCAATATCATTTAGTCCAAAGGATGATAATAGCCTCAGGCTAGAACTGGTATTACATGTGTAGGGTTTTACACCCTGTAATATAGAATATCTAGTTAGTGTTTGACCAGTTCTAGGGACAACCAATCATATCCACATCTCAATAATTCAAGTAAAGTAAAATTTTTCCAGTGTGGGGGAGACCTGACCTTATTACCTGACCCAGTCTTTTGGCAGACATTGGGGTGCCCCTGAGAGACAGGGAGTTTCTTCTGGTTCTTCTTGTTCACACCCCGTTGTAGTATTCCTTTCGAGGGGGTGAGGGTGCCGTAGAGATCCCCTCGCTCCTTTGGAGGCCTTTGGCTCTTTGGAGCAGCGGGGATACTGCCGCGCATGCGCCTTACAGGGGCATCCGCACCGGTAATGACGGTAATGACGTCAGGGGGCCGTGCGTGGCCCAGTCATTTCCAGTGGGATCATATTTAACATGGGGTGGTTGGGCGCTGCCCAGCTGTCTATTGCATCGGTATTCGATGATGCTGGGGGGTGCTCATCTATTGTGGGCTGGGACATGGTGAGTCCATATCCAAATCTGAACTAAGGGGACACCCGGTGACTGGTCTTGATCCAATGGGGACACAGAGAGATATTGGGGACAGCTGCTTGCATGGCTGGGATGTTATTATCCTGTGTGTGTGGGTAGATCAATTGTAGCAAAGGGACAGATGTGCATATGTGTTATGTATGTTATGCATATCCCTTAGATATCCCATGTGTATATGTGTGTGTGTGCATGCCCGTATGTACATATACACACATATATATATATGTGTGTGGGGTGGGGTGTATATGAGGGGTTGAAAGTTTGATGATTGGACCAGGCTGTGGAGGTCTTTGCTAGCACATCTATAGACAACTTGATGCTCCTCTATCCTACACCTACCATATGTGGGATGGCCTCAGGTATAGTCCACCCTTTAGACAGGGAAAATTACTGGGTAAAGAATATGGAAAATATGTATGCTGGTCGGATGTTATATGTGAATGGCGTCACAAATATGCAGAAATTGCTGAGACAGGCTCTCTTCATATTTTAACTTTTTAGATATGCTAATGCTGCCCGCCTAAATCCAACTAAGGTGTGATCCAGTGTCTTCCAGTTTGTTCTTTAGGTTCTGACAGCATGGAATACAGGGTTGGGGCCCAGTTTGGTCTTTTTCTATGCTGGAAATTGTGCACAGTCAGATTTTGATGAAATTGGTGAGCACAATATTGATGGAATATTTCTTTTGACTGTAATTTTCTTTGTTACTGTAAAATGATAAAAAAAATATTAGATGTGGATTGGTGTGATTATAATTATATTTCTGTAATTCTATTTATAGACCAGATACATACTGAGTTTCCCTGAAGAAGCGGGGATTGAGCTCTGCAAAACACGTTGGACTACTGTATGCTTAAGAATTGAATGGACTACGCCGTGTTTAAGAATTTCCTCATATACTCGGAACAAGTACTATTGGCTATGTGCCATATGTTACTCGCACATCAATATGTTTTAATGATGTTTTTATTGATGTTTGTACAATAAAATTAGTTTTTAAATATATATTGTGTGTTTTGGTGCTCACCTCAGTGACAACCCCGTAGCCTCAAAAATACTATCCAATGTATGGGAGGGAATCCATCCTCCCAATCCTTTAACTTTACTTGAATTATTGGGATGTAGATATGATTGGTTGCCCCTAGAACTGGTCGAATACTAACTAGACATTCTACATTGAGACATTAAACTGCGTAAACTTTGACTGGTAAAGTGTGAATGTGTGTGTGTGTGTGTGTGTGTGTGTGTGTGTGTGTGTGTGTGTGTGTGTGTGTGTGTATATATACACAAAACTTTTGGAGCCATCCATGAGTTTTTGCAAAAATTCAACTTAATGACCCCGTGCTGCAACATGTTACGTAAAATGCCGCTTGAGCAACAAGCGTGTGACCTCGAGAGTACATATTGGAGTAAATGCCAAGAGTCCAAAGGTAGTTAACTGTCTCTTTTACCTGTCAGCATGCACCTGATTAAAGGTAGCATGCACATTGACTTGACATGAAACATTTTGCATTGTAACACACCAATTTACTGAATGAAACCAGCAAATAGATGTGTATCAACCACATGTTACAGACAATATTGACCACTGTACAAACCCTGTTATGTCACATATAGTAACATAATGAGAATGAAATGCAGTTGTCTTTTAACAATAGGGACCTTGGTTTCAGTTGCAACACCGTACTGTCAGCATGGTGTGTGTATGCTTTCCTCGTGTTTAGGGTTCTGTGCTTTGATTTCCTCCCCAAAACAAAAAAATATTGAGGGATTGTCTCTGAATCTGTGTTAGGGGCATTAGATTGTTAGCTCCTCTGGGGCATGGATATTTATATATGTTTTATATATGTAAAAGAAAATCTGTTACAAAAGAAATATGTACAGTAGCATATCATTGCTGACCTCCATTTGAAAATTGTGGTGTAGGACTCACCAGGGGATGATGAATTTATGGAACGATTTACTGAAGGCAAATAGGTTGCTCAATTATCCCCAGAGCTGAGTGCCTTAGTAAATGGGGTACAGTTTCACTTTGCAAAAAATGCCCAATCAAGTGCATAGAAAATACAAAATATACATTTTGTTTGCTCATGCTTGGATGATGAAAGTCAGAAAAGCTTCACCTCATTCACTAAGCTCTAGGGAAAATTCCCTTTATTAAATTGCATTTAATAAATCAACCCCTTTGTGTGCATAGGGAGAAGGGCTGCAATTTATTCACTTTTAACCGCTTGCCGACTGGCTCGCGTATATTTACTGCTGCAGAATGTCAGTGTGGCCGCGGGTCAGGCGGACTCGATGTCCGCCAGCGACCCGCGATCGCCTACTACATAGGAAGTATGGGGAACTACCGATGTCAACACGGCAGTTCCCTGTTTTGTCAGACAGCATGACAGTGATCTACTGATCCCTGTCATCGGGATCAGTTAGATCTGTCATGCCCCTTCCCAGCCCCCACACTTAGAACACGCTGAGGGAACACAGTTAACCCCTTGATTGCCCCCTGCAGGTTAACCCCTTCCCTGCCAGTGACATTTATACAGTAATCAGTGGCTATTTTTAGATCTGATCGCTGTATAAATGTCAATGGTCCCAAAAAAGTGTAAAAGTGTTCGATCTGTCCGCCGCAATATTGCAGTCCCGATAAAAATTGCCGCCATTACCAATAAAAAAAATAAATAAAAACACCATAAATCAATTCTTATAGTTTGTAGACGCAACAACTTTTGCGCAAACCAATCAATAAACGCATATTGCAAATTTTTTTTACCAAAAATATGTAGAAGAATACATATTGGCCTAAACTGATGAATAAATTTGTTTTTTTATATATATATATATTTTTTTGGATATGTATTATAGCAAAAAGTAAAACATTTTCCAAATTGTTGCTCTTTTTTTGTTTATAACGCAAAAAATAAAAAACGCAGAGGTGATCAAATACAACCAAAAGAAAGCTCTATTTGTGGGGAAAACGGACATCAATTTTGTTTGGGTACAACGTCCCACGACCGTGCAATTATCAGTTAAAGCAATGCAGTGCTGAATCGCAAAAAGTGCTCTGGTCAGGAAGGGGGTAAATCCTTCCTGGGCTGAAGTGGTTAAACTGGACAGTCTGACTTTTTAAAACCAATGTCTGGTTTTCATAGTACTCTGCCACTGTACGGTTTTAGGGAGAGCGAGTCACAGGGTGAAAATGCAAGATAGCAAGGTGCTAGCTGAAACAGAGGGTTGTCTTTATAACAGGAAATGTCCACATAAAAACCTTAATGGTAGAATTTTTAATATATACCCAGAGCTAGTGCAAGTATTTTTGACACCCTAGGGGAAGCCTCATTTTGATGCCCCCATTGGCTCCACCCCTGACTCCACCCCCTTAGCCCTGCCCATGTGACAGGAGGCGGCGCTATACAGGAAGCATCGGCTCTGCTTCCTCTAGCACTGGCTCCAGTGCTGCGCTGCACCTCTAATTACACTACCGGTCGAATGGAGCAGCTGCCTGAGACTTAGTTACATGCTGCAGCCTGCAGAGCATGTAGACATGGAGGGAAACCAGCGGCCCTTAGGCAGCAGTGCACCCTAGTTTGCCTAGTGGTAGCTCCGGTCCTGTACAGTGGCAGCTGGCCAATAAGGGGTGCTTGGGCGCCGCCTCCCCACTGGGATGAAGAAGAAAAAAAAAGTCAGCACGACCCCCTAAAGTAGGCTCCGGTATATTGACTTTTTTTTTTCTTCAGCTTCTTGCTGTCAGCTGACAGCAAGTAGTGAGCCAACTGGTTAGTCCTAAAAGTCTATGTATGTGCGCTGAACTAGCGAGCATACATAGACTGATTTGCTGCCCTGAGCCAGTGACTACCAGTGATCGGCTTGTCACTGTGCTGCGGGCGGGGGCGGGTCCAGAGCGGCTGACTCGAGGTGTCGAGGACTCGGAGGTACTGTGCTGCTGTCTCTATAATGGCTTCCTGTCCCCTGTGTATTGGCTCCCTGTCCCCTGTGTAATGGCTCCCTGTCCCCTGTGTAATGGCTCAGTCCTGTCCCCTGTGTAATGGCTCCCGGGCCCCTGTGTAATGGCTGATCCCTGTCCCCTGTGTAATGGCTCCCTGTCCCCTTTGTAATGGCTGAGTCCCTGTCCCCTGTGTAATGGCTCCCTGTCCCCTGTATAATGGCTGAGTCCCTGTCTCCTGTGTTCTGGCTACAATACCTGTGTAATGGTTACAATACCTGTGTAATGGCTACAATACCTGTGTAATGGCTGAGTCCCTGTCCCCTGTGTAATAGCTACAATACCTGTGTTCTGGCTACAATACCTGTGTAATGGCTCCCTGTCCCCTGTGTTCTGGCTCCCTGCTCCTGTGTAATGGCTACGATACCTGTGTACTGGCACCCTGTCC
>BLSH010438581.1:1753454-1764839 GCA_018402905.1 Glandirana rugosa | reverse complement strand
CTGTCCCTGAGTCGTAATGTGTCCCCTGTCCCTCGGTAATGTGTTCATAACATCGGTCTTGTGTCCATACCATTGGTAATGTGTCCATAACATCGGTAATGTGTCCCCCGTCCCTGTGTCGGTAATGTGTCCATAACATCGGTAATGTGTCCATAACATCGGTAATGTGTTCATAACATCGGTCTTGTGTCCATAACATCGGTAATGTGTCCCTGTACTTCGGTAATGTTTCAATAACATCGGTCTTGTGTCCGTAACATCGGTAATGTGTCCCCTGTCCCTCGGTAATGTGTCCATAACATCGGTAATGTGCCCCCGTCTCTGAGTCGGTAATGTGTCCCCCGTCCCTGAGTCCGTAATGTGTCCATAACATCGGTAATGTTGTAATGGCTTCATGTCCCTGTGTAATGGCTACAATACCTGTGTTCTGGCTACAATACTTGTGTAATGGCTACAATACCTGTGTAATGGCTACAATACCTGTGTAATGGCTGTGTCCCTGCCCCCTGTGTAATGGCTACAATACCTGTGTAATGGTTACCATACCTGTGTTCTGGCTACAATACTTGTGTAATGGCTCCCTGTCCCCTGTGTAATGCTGAGTCCCTGTCCCCTGTGTAATGGCTCCCTGTCCCCTCTGTAAGGGCTTCAATACCTGTGTTCTGGCTACAATACCTGTGTAATGGCTACAATACCTGTGTAATGGCTACAATAGCTGTGTAATGGCTCCCTGTCCCTTGTGTAATGGCTACAGTACCCGTGTAATGGCTACAATACCTGTGTTCTGGCTACAATACCTGTGTAATGGCTACAATACCTGTGTAATGGCTATGATACCTGTGTAATGGCTGAGTCACGGTTGCCTGTGTAATGGCTACAATACATGTGTTCTGGCTACAATACCTGTGTAATGGCTCTCTGTCCCTGTGTAATGGCTACAATACCTGTGTAATGGCTACAATACCTGTGTTCTGGCCACAATACCTGTGTAATGGCTACAATACCTGTGTAATGGCTACAATACCTGTGTTCTGGCTACAATACCTGTGTAATGGCTACAATACCCGTGTAATGGCTACAATACTTGGGTAATGGCTGAGTCCCTGTCCCCTGTGTAATGGCTTCAATACCTGTTTAATGGCTCCCTGTCCCGTGTAATGGCCACAATACCTGTGTACTGGCTCCCTGTTCTTATGTAATGGCTACAATACCTGTGTACTGGCTCCCTGCCCCTGTGTAATGGCTACAACGCCTGTGTACTGGCTCCCTGCCCCTGTGTAATGGCTACAATACCTGTGTTCTTGCTCCCTGTTCCTGTGTAATGGCTACAATACCTGTGTACTGGCTACCTGTCCCTGAATAATGGGTACAATACCTGTGTACTGGCTACCTGTCCCTGAATAATGGATACAATACCTGTGTACTGGCTACCTGTCCCCTCTGCTCTGGCTACAATACCTATGTACTGGCTACCTGTCCCCTGTGTTCTGGCTACAATACCTGTGTACTGGATACCTGTCCTCTGTGTTCTGGCTATAATACCTGTGTACTGGCACCCTGTCCCTGTGTTCTGGCTACAATACCTGTGTACTGGCTACCGGTCCCTGTGTTCTGGCTACAATATCTGTGTACTGGCTACCTGTCCCCTGTGTTCTGGCTACAATAACTGTGTACTGGCTACCTGTCCCCTGTGTTCTGGCTACAATAACTGTGTACTGGCTCCCTGTCCCCTGTGTTCTGGCTACAATACCTGTGTACTGACTCCCTGTGTTCTGGCTACTATACCTGTGTACTGGCTACCTCCCCCCTGTGTTCTGGCTACAATACCTGTGTACTGGCTACCTGGCCCCTGTGTTCTGGCTACAATACCTGTGTACTGGCTACCTGTCCTCTTTGTTCTGGCTACAATAACTGTGTACTGGCTCCCTGTTCCCTGTGTTCTGGCTACAATACCTGTGTACTGACTCCCTGTGTTCTGGCTACAATACCTGTGTACTGGCTACCTGCCCCCTGTGTTCTGGCTACAATACCTGTGTACTGACTACCTGTCCCCTGTGTTCTGGCTACAATACCTGTGTACTGGCTACCTGTCCCTGTGTTCTGGCTACAATACCTGTGTACTGGCTACGTGTCCCTGTGTACTGGCTACAATACCTGTGTACTAGCTACCTGTGTACTGGCTACAATACCTGTGTACTGGCTACCTTTGTTCTGGCTACAATACCTGTGTACTGGCTCCCTGTCCCCTGTGTTCTGGCTACAATACCTGTGTACTGGCTGCATACTGTGTTATTGGCTGCAATATACCGCACCTGTGATGCTGAGCTGTATACTCCTGACACAATATGTGGAATACAGGGGACGGAGTGAGTGGATTCTACAAAGGGTGGGGCTTATGAGAAGTAGGAGGGGTCAAAAAGGTGGGGAGGGGCCTGGCGTCCCCCCATCCTAAAAATTCACCAGCCGCCACTGGTCCTCTATATACCTTTCAAGCTCCAGTGATGTTGAAAGATGTTCTGCAGCATCCAATGCAACATCTGCAGGTCAGAGGAATGAGCATTGGCTTCCTCCATTCTCAGTGCTCCAGCATGAGTTTGTGTAATGCAAATGGATAAGAGATCAGGGAACTTCACTTCTCCACTTCTCTGTGCTCAAAATGGATCCAGGATGTTTTTCACCACATCCTGGGTGAGAATTCAGGTGAGAATATTCCTGCGAAGGGGAGCACCTGTGGTGATACACATCCTGGATCATTTTTGAGCACAGAGAAGTTATTTGAGCACTTTTTATGAAGCACTTACATTGTGGGGACTTTATGGACTAATTTCTGCTATAGCCTTCTATATTACATTTTTTTATATATGTTTATATGAATTCTGTTTTTTATTGGCTTTACATAATTTTAAGTGTTTATGCACTGCATGATCAACATATGAAGTGATATTTGCGGTATCATCAGAATACTTATATATTTTCACTATATATGCACTTTAGTGTGTTTAGTTTGAAGCTCTGCACAGTTGATTGTTTTAAAAAAAAAAGCTTTAGGGTCCTTTCACACCAGCGGAGCCCGTTTTGACCTGTCCGTTTATCCCCGCTGAGCTGGCGGGTGACTGGGCAGACTCTGCACTCCGTGCAGAGACTGTCCTGCCACAGCTCCATTCTCCTCTATGGAGAATCGCATGAACACGGACCGTCTGTCCGTGTTCATCCGATCCGATCCGCCAGGCGGATGGAAAATAGGGTTTCCATCCGTCTGCTTTTGGCGGATCGGAGTGGATCGGGTGTCAGCGGACATATCACTGCTGACATCCGTCGCTCCATAGAGAGCAATGGAGCGTCCCTTCGGGTCCGCCTGAAAAACTGGCAGGCGGACCTGAACGATCCGCCCATGTGAAAGGGGCCTAAATGGTACATTTAAGAGGGGTGCATGTAAATGCACAAAATTAACACAGAGACTAAATCATTTATTATGATATTTAATGAAGTTAAAGCTGAAGTTTAGTGATTTTTTCAAAACAACATTGGTGGTGTAGTGGTTAGCACTTTCGCCTAGCAGCAAAAGGGTTACTGGTTTGAATCCCAACCACGACACTACCTGCCTGGAGTTTGCATGTTCTCCCTGTGCCTGTGTGGGTTTCTCCCGGGTACTCCTGTTTCCTCCCACACTCCAAAGACATGCTGGTAAGTTAATTGGTTCCTGTCTAAATTGTCCCTAGTATGTGTATGAATGTGAGTTAGGGACCTTAGATTGTAAGCTCCTTGAGGGTAGGGACCGATGTAAATGTACAATGTATATGTAAAGTGCTGCGTGAATTGATGGTGCTATATAAGTAACCAAAATAAATAAAATAAGAATGGTACCTACCATGAATAATGGTAATGAATAAAAAAAAGTGTCTTGTGCTAGTGGCCGCTGTCTCCAAGTGAAATCTGAAGTTGTCTGCCCCCAGATGACCCAACAGCGGTGATCTTCTGGTGCTGTGGGGTTAATATGAGCAGCTGCACTTGTCAAGGGCTGACTAGGCCGCCCTTTCTGCTCCAGCGCTCAATTCAAATAATCTGTATTATTGATTTCCACAATAAAAAGCATTAAATGGATTACAGAAGGTGGACCTTTAATTCATCCGCTCATCCTATATTCATAGAGTGCTTTTCACTGTGGGAGCCGATAGTAAAAGTGCAGCCACTCATATTAACCTACTCAGCACAGGGAAATAACTACTGTGGGGTAATCCAGGGCAGGGGACTTCAGTATTGCAGATTATATATATTTTTAAAGCATATGCACAGCACCATTTAGTGGCAAAGAAAAAAAGATTTGTGTTTGTAGGGAGACAAAGGAAGCCAGGACTGATCTATTTTTGAAATGTTCATACAGAGAGTTTTGCTATTTCTCTAAAACTGCAGTGGGATGTGTTTTAAACCATATCCAAGGCTAGGTTCACCTGATACAATTTTCAGTGCGGTATTGTAGTGTGACATTGGTGCGACCCAAAAGAGGGGCCCCACTCCAAAAAAAAAAAAAAAGTTCCTCTCCAAAATCCATACCAGACCCTTATTCAAGCATGCAGTCTGGCAGGCCAGGGGAGGGCGAGTGTGTGCCCCCCCAAACAATACCAGGCCACATGCCCTCAAGAAGGGGGTACTTTGCCAAGGGGACCTCCCCTGGTAAAGTGCTTGGTCCTTATGTTGACGAGGACAAGGGCCTCTTCCGCACAACCCGGGCCTGATGGTTGTGGGGGTCTGCAGGCGGGGTGGCTTACTGATATCTGATAGCCTCCTTTAACAATAAGGGGGCCACCAGATACCAGCCCCCCTCCAAGTGAATGAGTAAGGGGTACATAAGGGTAAGGGATGCCCTTACTCTTTTACAAAAAAAGTCAGTGGTAAATAAAAATACAAGTAGCATTGAGAGTTGTAAACTGCAAGTGCTGGGGTAAGAATTTTAACCACTTGCCAACTGCCTCACCTATGAGTACAGCAACAGGGCGGCTCTCCTGTGCCGGCTCATGTACCTAGTATGTGATCCAGCACTTCTGGACTAGTCACAGCACAAGCCGATCAGCGGGTGCTGGCCATTGGATGGCCACCAGCACCCGCAAATTGACGAGGAGGAAGACAGGACAGAGCTCTGTCAAAGTAACCAGTTCCACACTGCCTACCGCATATTTACGGCGGCAGTGTGGACACTGGCCGCGAATCGCCATAAAAAGGCGGCGATCTGTGAATGGGCGCTAGGGGGCGCGCTCGCGCCCGCCGCACTCCTGAAGAGTGTGCCCGCGGCTCGGGCGGACCCGATGTCCGCCGGCGAGCCGCGATGAGCGGCCACAGGCAAAGAACGGGGAACCCCCGATGTAAACACGGCGGTTCCTCATTCTGACAGTGCGGGCATGGGAGATCTACTGATCCCTGTCACTGGGATCAGTTAGATCTCTCATGCCCGTGGTAGCCCAACCCTCCCACAGTAAGAACACACCCAGGGATCACAGTTAACCCCTAGATCGCCCCCTGCAGGTTAACCCCTTCACTGCCAATGACATTTATACAGTAATCAGTGGACATTTAGATTTCTGATCGCTGAATAAATGTCATTGGTCCCAAAAAAGTGTCAAAATTGTCCGACATGTCCGCTGCAATATCGCAGTACCGCTAAAAATCGCAGAGCGTCGTCATTACTAGTAAAAAAAAAAAAAAAAATAAAAACCCCAGAAATGAATTCTCACCATCCGTAAACGCGGCCATTTTTGCGCAAACCAATCAATAAACGCCGACTGCGATTTTTTTAATCACAAATATGAGGAAGAATTTAATTCGGCCAAAACCGGTGAAAAAAAATGTCTTTTTATATTTTTTTTTTGGATTTGAATTTTAGCAAAAAGTAAGAAATTTGTTTTTTTTGCAAAATGGTCGCTCTTCTTTTGTTTATAGCGGTGATCAGAAATGACGCAGAGGTGATCAAATACCACCAAAAGAAAGCTCTATTTGTGGGAAAAAAAAGGATGCAAATTTTGTTTGGGTACAACGTTGCACGAGCGCAATTGTCAGTTAAAGCGACGCAGCGGCGAATCGCAAAAAGTGCTCTGGTCCTAACCTGGGAAATTCTTCCGGAGACGAAGTGGTTAAACAATACAGAGTGCCGTCCTTTCAGAGGGGATGTGGCAGTTTTTGTTTCCCTGCAGGGGATAAAAAATAGCACATCCGTTAGTAAAAGCACACCAAGTAAACATGCCAAGCTCTGTTAGGCACACATTTAACCCTTTGATCACAGTGTCATTAGTACAGTGACAGTGCATATTCTTAGCACTGATCACTGTATTAGTGTCACTGGTTCCCACAAGGTGTCAGTTTGTGTCAGTTAGTGTCAGACTGCCCGCCATTCTATCATAGTCCACTATAAGTTGCTGATCACCGCCATTACTAGATTAAAAAAGAAATAAATACAAATTCTAGTATATATACCATAGTTAGTGTAAACCAATCAATATACGCTTATTGGGATTTTTTTCCAAAAATACGTAGCAGAATACATATTGGCCTAAATGTATGAAGAAATGATATATATATATTTTTTTTATTGGATATGTTTTATAGTAGAATGAGAAAAAAATATATATTTTTTTGAAATTTTCAGGGTTTTTTTGTGTATAGCACAAAAAATAAAAAACCCAGTGGTGATCAAATAATGCCAAAAGAGAACTCTATTTGTGGGAAAAAAATGATATAAATTTAATTTGTGTACAGCATTGCATGACCACGCAATGCAGTGCCAAAAAGCAAAGAAGGGCCTGTTCATGAAGGGTGGGTAAATCTTCCAGAGGGCAAGTAGTTAACAAACAGTTTATGGGGAATGTTTATTTTGTTTTGCTCAATGTGTTAAATCGGTAGTAAACTGTAGCAAAAAAAAAAAAAATCCCATGCAAATTCAGAACATAAGTGCATACTAGCACATTATGAAGGATCTACAGTGAAGGAAAAAAGTACTTGACCCGCTGCTGATTTTGTATATTGTATATGATAAGCCTTATGAATATTAAAATGATAATTTTAATGGTAGGTTTATTTTAACAGTAAGAGACAGAATAACAACCCCCCCCCCCCCCAGAAAAAAACCCATTTCAAAAAAGTTATAAATTGATTTGCATTTTAATGAGTGAAATAAGTATTTGATCCCCTATCAATCAGCAAGATTTCTGGCTCACAGGTGTCTTCTGTACAGGTAACGAGCTGAGATTAGGAGCACTCTCTTAAAGGGAGTGCTCCTAATCTCAGCTTGTTACCTGTATAAAAGACACCTGTCCACAGAAGCAAGCAATCAGATTCCAATCTCTGCACCATGGCCAAGACCAAAGAGCTGTCCAAGGATGTCAGGGACAAGATTGTAGACCTGCACAAGGCTGGAATGGGCTACAAGACCATCAGCAACAGCTTGGTATGGAAATGGAAGAAACACAAAATAACTGTCAATCTCCCTGGGTCTGGGGCTCCATGCAAGGTCTCATCTCTTGGATTTTCAATGATCATGAGAACAGTAAGGAATCAGCCCAGAACTACACGGGAGAATCTTGTCAATGATGTCAAGGCAGCTGGGACCATTGTCACCAAGAAAACAATTGGTAACACAATACGCCCTGCAGAACTGAAATCCTGCAGTGCCTGCAAGGGCCCCCTGCTCAAGAATTGTTAATTGTCAATGGGCAAACGTACAAAATCAGCTGGAGATCAAATACTTTTTTCCCTCACTGAACCTTAAAATGCACTGTTACTGCTGACAGAGCTCCCATCTTCACCCAGTCTTCCTTCCAGGTTCGTGGGCTCCGGCCATTTGAATGGCCGAGCAGCGATAACGTCACTCCCGTGGCACATCTCATATGTCGGTGAGGTCACTGGCTGCTACTAAAGGAAATATCTCTGAAATAAAGCATGTTAATGTAGATATTTACTGTACCTACAGGTAAACCTTATTATAGGCTTACCTATAGGTATACCAAGAAAAAAAAAGAAACTAATTCGGACTTTAAAGGCAATTGGACCAGACAATTAGTAAAATACAAATTTTATTGATACAAAAGTATAAATCTAGTATATCTAGACGAGAAAACATACAACATATATATGTGTGAATATAAAAATTGATGTCATATGTACATAAAATAGGCCCCCATGGCTGACCAATGTGAGCCCCTGTGCATCAATGGGTTTCGCTGTTCACTTCGTCAGGACACATGGCAAGATGATGCAATTGGAGACAGGTCTCAAATGCCTAATGGTCAACAACAAACGCACACAACTAGGAGCATTAAGGTCAGAAGGTGGAGTGGATAAATTATTACAGGGCTGCTATTCCCTGTAGTTACTTTATGTATATACACACAGCTTGTTGGATAATCCATATAACCTGGCTCATATAAACGCGCTCTCTCAATCTTCACCCGCTTTGTATTTCAATGGTAATACCTCTTTAAATATGTGAGCGAGGACCTGCGACACTATTGCAGGCAGGCCAAACTAAGTACAGATACGTTCCATAAGCCACATAGGGGATATATATATGTACAGTATCTCACAAAAGTGAGTACACCCCTCACATTTTTGTAAATATTTTATTATATCTTTTCATGTGACAACACTGAAGAAATTACACTTTGCTACAATGTAAAGTAGTGAGTTACAGCATGTATAACAGTGTAAATTTGCTGTCCTCTCAAAATAACTCAACACACAGCCATTATTGTCCAAACTGCTGGCAACAAAAGTGAGTACACTCCTAAGTGAAAATGTCCAAATTGGGCCCAAAGTGTCAATATTTTGTGTGGCTACCATTATGTTCACCAGAGCTTCACAGGTTGCCACTGGAGTCCTCTTCCACTCCTCCATGACAATATCACGGAGCTGGTGGATGCTAGAGACCTTGCGCTCCTCCACTTTCCGTTTGAGGATGCCCCACAGACGCTCAATAGGGTTTAGGTCTGGAGTCATGCTTGGCCAGTCCATCACCTTTACCCCCAGCTTCTTTATCAAGGCAGTGGGTAAATTGTGTAAAGACAACTCTTGGAGGTGTGTTTGGGGTCGTTATCATGTTGGAATACTGCCCCGCAACCCAGTCTCCGAAGGGAGGGTATCATGCTCTGCTTCAGTATGTCACAGTACATGTTGGCATTTATGGTTCCCTCAATGAACTGTAGCTCCCAGGTGCCGGCAGCACTCATGCAGCCCCAGACCATGACACTCTCACCACCATGCTTGACACCATCTGAACCAAATAAATTTATCTTGGTCTCATTAGACCACAAGACACAGTTCCAGTAATCCATGTCCTTAGTCTGCTTGTCTTCAGCAAACTGTTAACCGGCGTTCTTGTGCATCATCTTTAGAAGAGGCTTCCTTCTGGGACGACAGCCATGCAGACCAATTTGATGCAGTGTGCGGGGTCTGAGAACTGACAGGCTGACCCTCCACCCCTTCAACTTCTGCAGCAATCTTGGCAGCACTCATACGTCTATTTCCCAAAGACAACCTCTAGATATGACGCTGAGCACGTGCACTCAACTTCTTTGGTTGACCATGGTGAGGTCTGTTCTGAGTGGAACCTGTCTTGTTAAACCACTGTATGGTCTTACCCACCGTACTGTAGATCCATTTCAGGGTCTTGGCAATCTTCTTATAGCCTAGGCCAGGGATATGCAATTAGCTGACCTCCAGCTGTTGCAAAACTATAAGTCCCATCATGCCTCTGCCTCTGGGTGTCATGCTTGTGGCTATCAGAGTCTTGCTATGCTTCATGGGATTTGTAGTTCTGCAACATCTGGAGGTCCGCTAATTTCATATGCCTGGCCTAGGCCATCTTTATGTAGAGCAGCAATTCTTTTTTTTCAGATCCTCAGAGAGTTCTTTGCCATGAAGTGCCATGTTGAACTTCCAGTGACCAGTATGAGAGAGTGAGAGTGATAACACCAAATTTAACACACCTGCTCCCCATTCACACCTGAGACCTTGTAGCACTAATGAGTTACATGATACCGGGAGGGAAAATGGCTAATTTGGCCCAATTTGGACATGTTCACCTAGGGATGTACTTACTTTTGTTGTCAGCAGTTTAGACATTAATGGCTGTGTGTTGAGTTATTTTGAGGGGAAGCAAATTTACAGTTGTACAAGCTGTACACTCACTACTTTACAATTTAGCAAAGTGTAATTCCTTCAGTGTTGTCACATGAAAAGATGTAATAAAATATTTACATAAATGTGAGGGACGTACTCACTTTTGTGAGATACTGTGTATATATATATATATATATATATACATAATTTCAAAGTGCCAGCCTTTACTTCTGAGGGACTATTCCCCCAGAAGTAAGGGCTGGCATTTTGAAATGACCATGACTGGTCTATAGGGTCAAAATACTTCTACAAGGACTGGTAAGCTGCAATATATTACATTTTTATTTTAGTTGTTTAGAATAGATACGCTTTCAATAAACTTACTGCCTTCTGGAGTTCCTCTT
Organism: Glandirana rugosa; assembly: GCA_018402905.1. Lineage (NCBI taxonomy): Eukaryota > Metazoa > Chordata > Amphibia > Anura > Ranidae > Glandirana > Glandirana rugosa. The sequence goes on along the minus strand of BLSH010438581.1, from coordinate 1,754,334 downwards.
TAAGATGTAAATAAAACACATTATTTCAGTTGTTAAAAAGAATGAAACAACATATTTTGTACCATTGTAAGAGATAGAAAAAAAATGAAGAAAATAATGGCCAATGCTTTCTTTGGTCATTTTTAGAAACGAGATTTACTGGGCCAGCAGCTAGGTGTAGTTTAATGTATTTCAGTGCAGTAGCATTAATGGTATTTTTATATACAATCCTTTCTATGTCATTCTCAGCAATAGAAGTTTGTTTGTTTAATCAAATATAAGAAAGTACGTATGTTTTGTGAGATAATATTATTTAATGAAGAGTAGGTTCCAGAAAGTGCCATCATAAACCAGAGTCTAAGTTATTTATTTATATTAATCAGCATCAGTAATAGGCCTGCCTTACTTTAAAGGGAGAAACACCCTGTAGATTAGATAAACTGAATTTCCTGGCTCAGCCCCATGGCAGCACAACCTCGGGTCAACCCCGCCCCCTTGACCCCGTATAGGACATCCCTTTAACAGAGCATAAAAGGACAGCAGTACCTGGAGACGGTGTTCTTATTCTGTCCTTGCTCCGGACGTCCCGATTTCCTGCCGTTTGTCCCTGCGGTGGAAGGTCCCAGTTGAAGGGGGCAAAGCCCTCGGATGGTGACGCTCCTGGTGCCGGAGCTGGCGCTGGCATAAACTGCCATCAGTCGCACAGGAACAGCCATCCTGGGCTTCTTGCTAGAGTGCCTGTCTGTGCTGTGGGGGATAGGTCCGCTGCTCTGTCCTCCTCCGCTTCCGGGTTCTGCGTTCCAGCCGGCTGGCACGCCGCGGCGCCTTCCCTGATTGGCCATGCGGGCGCAGCTGTGATGGTGCGCCGTCGGGCTGCGCCTGATTGGCCGGCGGGGGGGCG
>BLSH010438581.1:1725716-1745754 GCA_018402905.1 Glandirana rugosa | reverse complement strand
TAGAGTTAACCCCCCCCCCCCCCATGTATCACATTTTTTTTTCTTTCTCTCTCTCACGATCGCTCTCTCTTTCCTCCTTTTGATATTTTTCTCATTATCTTTACAACTTTCTGTAAAAATTAGGCAGTTTTCTCCCACTTATAGAGCAGTCTTGGGAGCTTTCCAATTTTTGAATTATGTCCTGGAATTACACTATAACATGACTAGTCTGTTAATATTAGGAGACGCTTCCTCATACTTATATATTGGATAAATAATTGCGCAAAAGGGAGAAGCAGCAAGCACTCTACCTGACCAGTAGTGTAAACAAATAACATAAAGGTGCTGCATTAAAGAAGTATATGTGAACCAAACAAATAAATAAATATTAAATATGACCACAGGGGGTGAGATGATCATACCCCCGTGGAAATGGTAATAAAATCCAATGATTTGTATAAATAAATTATATCAATGAAAGTCTCTAGTAAAAAGTCCCAAAGGTAAAGGAATTCAAAAACAACAAATTCAGTAAAAGAAGATGAATCCAACTTCCGTAATTCCCCAGTGCCACCACTGACAGGAAATGCCAAGATGTACTGCTTACCAGAAAGGTTGGATTTACATGACCTTATGGCCAGCAAATCGATCAAGCTTGTGTGGGATATACCCAACAGGTAGCCTCCACAGACAGGTCACGATGGAACCCACAACAGTCGACCGACCAATCCACTGGACCCACAAGTGGGGGGTGTAGGGCGTCTCCACAATCTCCCTTATTGTTTCCTTCATGAGCAACTTCCTCCTCCCAGCGGCTTCCTGGCTCTGGTTCCAGGTAAAGACCAAAGGTGAAGACAAACCCCAGGTAATGTCTGCAGTGACAGGGTGGATACACTCAGCTGTAGACAAGCAGGATCCTGCTGCATCTTGCTTGTCTACAGCTGAGTGTATTCGCCCCGTCACTGTGGTCTTATTTAATATTTATTCATTTGTTTGGTTCACATATAATTCTTTAGCGCAGCACTTTTATGTTATTTGTTTCCTCATACTTACTTTACAGCAGGAAAACGGTTAACATTACGGCTGGTTAGTGTCAAGACCTCTTCTCTTTTTGAGTGAATATTTGACACAACTCCGCAGCAATTGTAACTTACTGTCATAGTATCTCTTGCATACTCATATTTTGCATGTGTATGTATATTAAGAAGCTACCTTTCTTACATTGTTAAATAAAACATTTGAAAAACAAAAACCACATGAATACCACATTTTCTATTTTCTATTTGTATTTTAAGCTTAATCCTGAAATCCAGACAAATAAAAATGGCAATATGCATGTATGTGTTCATTAACTTCTTCATGTAAAACAAACGCCTGAATACAATTTTGCGACTTTGACATGCGTTAGCAAAAATGTACATATCATCACAACTGCTTTGTGTAACCAGGTGGATTATACCTTGGTTTTCTTTGGGATAAATTGGGCTTTCATGTGGTGGTAATAGATATCTCATGTTTTTTTTATATTATCAAAGGAAAACTGGCCCAAAATACAAACATTTTTTTGTTAAATGTAGCTGTATATTTCTTGCTGTTACTATAAACCTATACTACCACCAAAAAACAACCAGAAATAAAACCACCCTGGTACAGCAGCAACAAACATAGTATATACAGTGCCTTGAAAAAGTATTCATACCCCTTTACATTTTCCACATTTTGTCATGTTATAACCAAATATGTAAATTTATTTTACTGGGATTTTATGTGATAGACCAACACAGAGTAATTGTGGAAGGAAATGATAAATGGTTTTCAAAATGTTTTACAAATAAATATGTGAAAAGTGTGATGTGCATTTGTTATTTGCTATTACAGCCGTGGGTCTTTTTGGGGATATCTCTACCAGCTTTGCACATCTAGAGAGTAAAATTTTTGCCCATTCTTCTTTGAAAAATAGCTCAAGCTCTGTCAGATTGGATGGAAAGCATCTGTGAACAGCAATTTTCAAGTCTTGCCACAGATTCTTCATTGGATTTAGGCCTGGACTTTAACTGGACCATTCTAACACCTAAATATGCTTTGATGATTCCATTGTAGCTCTGCATGTTTAAGGTTGTTGTCCTGCAAGGTGAACCTTGGTCCCAGTCTCAAGTCTTTTGCAGACTCTAACAGGTTTTCTTCTAAGATTGCCCTGGATTGCCCTGTATTTGGCATCATCCATCTTCCCATCAACTCTGACCAGCTTCCCTTTCCCTGCTGAAGAAAAGCATCCCCACCACCATATTTCACAGTGGGGATTGTGTGTTCAGGGTGATGTGATGTGCAGTGTTAGTTTTCTGTCACAAATAGCGTTTTGCTTTTAGGCCAAAAAGTTCAATTTTGGTCTCATCTGAACAGAGCACCTTCTTCCCAAACTGCAAACAGGACTCCTTATGGCTTTCTTTCAACAATGGCTTTCTTCTAGCCACTCTTCCATAAAGGCCAGATTTTGTGGAATACATGACCTGTCAGTTTAGGTGGGCGGCCATGTCTTGGTAGGTTTCCAGTTGCACCATACTCGGATGATGGATTGAACAGTTCTCCACAAGATGTTCAAAGCCTGGGATATTTTTAATATATCCTAAACTTGTTTTATACTTCTCCACAAATTTATCCCTGACCTGTCTGGTGTGTTCCTTGTGTGTGTAAATATATACAGTATCTCACAAAAGTGAGTACACCCCTCACATTTTTGTAAATATTTTTTCATATCTTTTCATGTGACAACACTGAAGAAATGACACTTTGCTACAATGTAAAGTAGTGAGTGTACAGCTTGTATAACAGTGCAAATTTGCTCTCCACTCAAAATAACTCAACACTCAGCCATTACTGTCTAAACCGCTGGCAACAAAAGTGAGTATACCCCTAAGTGAAAATGCTCAAATTAGGCCCAAAGTGTCAATATTTTGTGTGGCCACCATTATTTTTCAGCACTGCCTTAACCCTCTAGGGCACGGAGTTCACCAGAGCTTCACAGGTTGCCACTGGAGTCCTCCATGACGACATCACAGAGCTGGTGGATGTTAGAGACCTTGCGCACCTCCACCTTCCATTTGAGGATGCTCAATAGGGTTTAGGTCTGGAGACATGCTTGGCCAGTCCATCACCTTTACCCTCAGCTTCTTTAGCAAGGCAGTGGTCATATTGGAGGTGTGTTTGGGGTCATTATCATGTTGAAATACTACCCTGTGGCTCAGTCTCCGAAGGGAGGGGATCATGCTCTACTTCAGTATGTCACAGTACATGTTGGCATTCATGGTTCCCTCAATGAACTGTAGCTCCTCAGTGCCGGCAGCAGTCATGCAGGCCCAGACCATGACACTCCCACCACCATGCTTGACTGTAGGCCACACACACTTGTCTTTGTACTCCTGACCTGGTTGCTGCGACACATGCTTGACACCATCTGAAATAAATAAGTTTATCTTGGTCTCATTAGACCACAGGACATGGTTCCAGTAATCCATGTCCATAGTCTGCTTGTGTTCAGCAAACTGTTTGCGGTCTTCCTTGTGCATCATCTTTTGGAGAGGCTTCATTCTGGGACGACAGCCATGCAGACCAATTTGATGCGGTACGCGGCATATGGTCTGAGCACTGACAGGCTGACCCCCCAACCTTTCAACCTCTGCGGCAATGCCGTCCACACTCATACGTCTATTTCCCAAAGAAAACCTCTGGATATCACGCTGAGCACGTGCACTCAACTTCTTTGGTCGACCATGGCAAGGCCTGTTCTGAGTGGAACCTATCCTGTTAAACTGCTGTATGGTCTTGGCAACCATGCTGCAGCTCAGTTTCAGGGTCTTGGCAATCTTCTTATAGACTAGGCCATCTTTATGTAGAGCAATAATTCTTTATTTCAGATCCTCAGAGGGTTTTTTGCCATGAGGTGTCATGTTGAACTTCCAGTAACAAGTATGAGGGAGTGAGAGCGATAACACCAAATTTAACACACCTGCTCCCCATTCGCACCTGAGACCTTGTAACACTAATGAGTCACATGACAAAATGGGGAAAAATGGCTAATTGGGCTCAATTTGGACATTTTCACTTAGGGGGGAACTCACTTTTGTTGCCAGCAGTTTAAACATTAATGGCTGTGTGTTGAGTTATTTTGAGGGGACAGCACATTTACACTGTTATACAAGCTGTACACCCACTACTTTACATTGTAGCAAAGTGTCATTTCTTCAGTGTTGTGACATGAAAAGATATAGTTAAATATTTACAAAAATGTGAGGTGTGTACTCACTTTTCTGAGATACTGTATATGGGCTAACCCCAAAAGAAACCAAACAAACAAGGTGCTGCCACTAAAAATAACTCAAATACTAAGTTATAAGGATATACTTTAAACAAATAGTGTGCAACCTTAATTAATACATATTAAATGTGAAAGCATAATTGTAAATTCATCATGTGATCTATTTTAAAAAAACATTGACTGAACACAAAAAAGTCCCACTAAAAAGTCCAAAATAAATGTGCTCCAAAGGGAAGAGGGACTCACAATCTCATCTCACTACTTAAGAGTGATGGAAACTCTGATAGAGAAACATATACCATTCTGAAAAAGGATCCAACTAATATGTACAAAAGACAACTCAATAGTATTCTACAGGATGGATATAGGAAAAGGGTGATCAATAAGAAGGAAATTGAATTTCTAATTCATTTGGCACCAAAGATGCCTATTATATATTACTTACTTAAAGTACAGGGTGGGCCATTTATATGGATACACCTTAATAAAATGGGAATGGTTGGTGATATTAACTTCCTGTTTGTGGCACATTAGTATATGTGAGGGGGGAAACTTTTCAAGATGGGTGGTGACCATGGCGGCCATTTTGAAGTAGGCCATTTTGAATCCAACTTTTGTTTTTCCAATAGGAAAAGGGTCATGTGACACATCAAACTTATTGGGAATTTCACAAGAAAAACAATGGTGTGCTTGGTTTTAACATAACTTTATTCTTTCATGAGTTATTTACAAGTTTCTGGCCACTTATAAAATGTAAAAAAAAAAGTTGGATTCAAAATGGCCAACTTCAAAATGGCCGCCATGGTCACCACCCATCTTGAAAAGTTTCCCCCCTCACATATACTAATGTGCTACAAACAGGAAGTTAATATCACCAACCATTCCCATTTTATTAAGGTGTATCCATATAAATGGCCCACCCTGTACATAAAAATCCTCTTAAGCCACCCCCCGGTCAGCCAATAGTCAGAGGCATAGGTTCGTGACCTTCCATATTGGAAAATACGTGGACCATTTTCACAGCCCTTGGTCACTAAGACTGCAGCCTTCCTGAAGGATTCTACGCAGATTATTAATGAATTATTTGACAGAGTAGTGGATGAGGATGTCTAGCTAGTCACAGCAGATGTTTCCTCTCTATATACTTTTATTCCACATGAGAGGGGGTATCAAGCAGCCAGATATTTTTTGAATAGAGATACATCATTGGATCACCCACCGAGAGATTGCCATGGAACACAACTATTTATATTATGGCGGCACTTATTATTTACAACAAACTGGCGCAGCGATGGGGGCAAAATTTGCTCCCAGCCTCCCAAATTTATTCATGGCCCTTTGGGAGAATGAATATATTTTTTCGCAGAGGGACCCCACCTCCTTTTTTGGCGTCGCTACATTGACGATGCCTTTTTTTTATAGAGGGGATGGGCAGAATCCTTGGTTACATTTATGGAAGGTCTGAATTCCAATCGGTGGGGTATCAGATTTACATAAGAATATAGTCATTCTTCAGTAATTTTTTTGGATTTGGTGATATTTAAGGATAGAGGTAAACTATTGACTAAAACATATTTTAATCCTACAGACAAAAATGGTTTTATCCCAGTAGGTAATTGCCATCATCCCAATTGGTTAAAAGCTGTACCAAGGGGGCAGTTTCAACGTATAAGGAGAAATTGCTCTAGAACAGATTATATGTTTCAGGCCAATATATAAAAAAATTGATTTGGAGAAAAGGGATATGATCAAGAGAATTTAAATAAGGAAATAGATAATATGGCAAATAAAAAGAGGGAGGAGCTTCTAGTCCCAACAAATAAAAAACAGGGGAACGCTAATAAATTTGAGTGGGATTTTGTTACCACATTTTCCTGAATAAAATTATGAAGAAACACTGGCAAGTCCTTCAAAGCGATATTGGGACCTAAACCCAGATAGGCCCAATATTATTTTTAGGAAGAATCACACACCATTAAAGATGGTTTAGCACCTAGTGCAGTTGATCCTCCCCATAGTCTCAGTATGTTTGGAAATTTTGTTAAAATTTAGCAGAAAACGCAAAGTGTGTAAAAAATCTAGAACAAATAGAACTTCATCCTTTTCTTCACATGTCACCTTTAAAGTATATAATATCAAAGAGTTCATCACTTGTGGAACTATAGGGGTCATATATCTTCTTAGGTGTCCATGTGGTTTCCAATATGTGGGTAGAACCACACGGGCACTAAAAACGAGAATAGGAAAACATTTGGCGAATATCCGAAAAGGTTTTCCAGGTCACAGTGTGTCCAAACATTTTTGGTTACACCATGACAGAAACCCCTCTCTGCTTCAAGTAATTGCCATAGAGAAATATACCCTGCATTGGAGAAGGAATGATCTCAAAAGGCATATATCACTCCGAGAAACCTGGTGGATATATGACCTACAGTGTTACAGCCCCCTAGGTCTCAATGTAGAATGGAACATTATTTGTTACATAGACAATAGATAAGGTGAGATGCAGAATATAGATAGGGACTCATTTATATTGAGACATAGACACCCCCCCTCCCCCCGGTCTCCCTAAACATTTAATATCTCCTGGTATGAATGTACTGATGCATTGAATTTGTCGTGTGTCTGGGTATTTGGTTCTTTACAATGCCCGGCAGAGAATGTGCGTTCCGTATCTGACTGACAGGCTAGCACATCTCTCTGACATGGACAATTTCATTTCAGCTGAGTGCTTAATAATTTGATGGGGATAATTAATGTGGAACTACTTGCATTTGGTTCTTTGTAATGCCCAGCAGAGGATGTGTGGTCCGTATCTGGCTGACGGGCAAGCACATCCATCTGACATGGATAATTCATTTTAGCTGAATGCTTAACAAGCTGATGGGGATAACTGATATGGAACTATTTGTGTTTTAGTGTTTTTTTCTCCCCCTTTAGGTATATAAAGGGATGTTATATAAAGGTTTTGCAATAAGACAGTATTTATCCCTATGATTAAGGGACAGATATCCAATATCAATTTTAATTTTGAATATGTTGTTTTTTTTATAATTATATACATTATCAATAAGGATGTTACTAAGGATTTTTATGAATTTCTTAATACATGTGATTGTTAAAAATTTTTTTGATATATTCTGTATGTATAATCCATGTGCCCGACCGCTAATCTCCATGCAGGGCACCGGATGCATGGATTTCAATTTTTTTTTTTTTTTTAATAGAAGCATGTGATAAAAGCCGGAGGCTCTAATTGGCTTCAAAAAGGGTGGTTGAGCCCACCCACTTGTGTGATATTAGTGAATTAATATTCGCTAATGTCTTCCTGTTTCTCCTACCGGCCAACTGGATCTCATAACTTTCTGTTTGGCTGGAAGGAGAAGCAACGGCCCCGGCTCTCCCTGCACCTCTGCACCTCCCCACATAAGGTAAGGCCATGGAGAGCCGCCTTCCCAATCACTCGATCTCCACACATAAGGTATGGCCATGGAGCGCCGCCTTCCCGTTCACTCAATCCAGCCCCCTAATTTTGAGCACCAGCCGCCACTGGTCGCAAGAAGATACCACCATCAGCTTTCCACTGTTCAGTGTTTACTGCACATTGAGCCTGCATTTTTGCGGTAATTCATAAAAATGCAGGTTATAGTGAAGAGCCATACCATGATCTCTACCTAACCCTGCAAAGAGCATTCTATGATTGTAGGAAAGGTTAGTTACCTGACCAGGATTTCTGCATCCTGGCACTTTTTTTGTAAATATAAATTGGGCTTTGTTAGGTTTGGAGTCCCAAAACAAGCAAAGCACTAAACACATTTATAAAACATTAAACTGTTCATAAATATGCTTTTTTAGCAGTTGTATGGCTGTGGTAAGGCCATGCAGATGCTTTATAACTGTACTTCTTAGTCTCCATATAATGTGTACCCTGAGTGAGTGAAGTGCAAAATATTCATATTTGACTAGTGGCACTTTTAATCCTTCCCATATAACAGGTTCCCAAGGGAATAGACAGAATAAGTTAACAACGAAGCACATCTATAAACATGCTCAAATCTTTAAAACACTTCAGATTTTGTACATTTAGCTTTAGATGTTGAGTCCACTCCTGTTCTGTAACTATTTATATTCGTGTGCTTCTCTGTTTGAATTCCTAGGACTTGCTCAGCATTGGTGTAAGGCTTAATTACTTGGTATTTAACATGTCAAAAATAAATAGGTAACTGTCAGCAATAATTATGCTACCTGTAGACAAAGCTCAGGATTTGCTGATCTGTCGTTGAAAACTATTTAAGTAAATATCAATGCAGATCAGAACATGCAAAAACAAACTTGCCATGATCCTTTCTTTTATAATGCCACCTGTTTGTAATGTCAATGTAATTATTTGTCAAAACAGTAACTGACAAGTAACTTCAAAATACATGTTTGCTATTGGTGATGCTGAAGGTGCCATATAGGTTAGATGAAAATTGGTAAATATAGTCAATCAGAGATCTGCACATACATTGTCTTTGAAGGATGGTGACAGACACTTATTTGATATTAAAGTCGTTGTCAACCTGTGATAACCACTTTAACCTACAGGTAAGCCTAGAATAAGGCTTACCTGTAGGTATCCTGCATATCTCTCAAACCTGCACGGTTCAGGAGATATGCAGTGTTCTGCATGTGCCGACGTAATTTCGGCACACCGCCTCTGTGCCGTTCCGCCACTGACACTGTGCCGTGACTGGCGGCTGCCGCGTGGGAGTGACATCACCTGATTCTGGCCAGTCACAGAGCCGGAGTCGCGGACCCTGAAGGAAGAGGGGCTGAAGATGGCCGCCGCCAGCACAGGGGACAGCGCTGGACTTGTTTGCAGGTAAGTGGCACATAATGGGTTACTATGCGATGCATAGTAGCCAATTATGTTTCTAATTTACAGGTGTATGTAGAGGAAGTAAACCCCATCTGGGTTTACTTCCTCTTTAAAGTCTTGTTTTTTTTCATTTAAAAATAACAAGCATTTAATATATACCTACTCTGTGCAGTGGTTTTGCACAGAGCAGCCCAGATCCTCCTCTTCTTGGGTCCCTCGCCATCGCTCCTGGCCCCTCCCTCTTGCAGAGCGAGCAGCTTGCTATGGTGGCACCGGAGCCGAGCCACTGCTCTGTGTGTCCATTCAGGCACGCCCCCACACCCTCTTTGTTCTCATTGGCTCACTGACTTCGATTAACAGCAGGGGGAGCCAATGATGCCCCACTGCTGTCTCAGCCAATAAGGAGGGAGAGTCCTGGACAGCCGAGCCTCTCGTGCAACATTGCTAGATAGAGATGGGGCTCAGGTAAGTATTAGGGGGGCTGCTGCACACAGAAGGTTTTTTATCCTAACCACTTGGCGACCACGTAGCGACTATAAGCGGCGTCAGCGTGGCTCTGTTGCGGGAATCGCTACCCCGGTGGGCACGACGGTCCAATTCGCTAGAGGACCAATCAATCCACAGGAATAGACCAATGATTTTTGGTCTATACCTGCTGATCGGTCCTGGCAAATGGAATGCCTCCCCTGTCTGTGATAGTAAACGCAGACAGGGGAAGTGATGTCACTCTCCCTCTCTGCATCCTTTTCCATTGCAGAGAAGAAAGAGGAGGCATCTAAATGTGAGTGCACCAACACCACACTAACACCAGTACCCATAGGCACACTTTCCACCCCCTGATCACCCCCTGATTGCCCCCCCCAGTTAACCCCTTCACTCTTGTCACCCCCTGTCACTGTGTCACTGAGTGCAGCGATCAGATCTTTCACTGATCGCTGTACTTGTGTCACTTGTGACACTAATCAGTGTTAGGGTAGGTAGTATTAGGCCTAGGTAGGTGTAAATACCCCCCCTTACCCCGTAATAAAGTTTTTAACCCCTTGATTGTCACCTGTGATCACCGTATAAGTGTCACAGGTGACACTAGCTAGATAGTTTTCCTTCCCCTTAGATTACCCGCCGTATATTATTTTATATACATTTTATAGGTTTTAACCCCTGATCATCGTTAGTTAGGTTTTAGCGTGCGTTAGGGTCCATCCCCTGCAGGGTCAGATTAGTACAGGTACTCTGACACGCATACATACACTTAGATAGGTCAGTTAGTAGTATAGTTTATCTGAAAAGATCAATATCTGATCTGATCAAATCCAGATTAGCACCCTCACTAGATTAGTGTTCTACAAAATGTGGCGTTAGCGGGATTAGCCCAGATACCTGCTAGCACCTGGGTTTAGCCCCTTCACCCAGCCCATCTTGCTTTCAAACAGTACCTCCCCAGCAAGCATGCTAGATACGGGGGTCAAGTTGTATAAGCTCTGAGACAGGGCCACAGGCTATACAAATAGTTTTATGGTTTATGAGGGAAAAGATAGTCACGTAGAGCCTGAAGGATGCCCAGACTACATAGGGAGCGCTGGCAAGATTGTGTGGAACTTTGTGTCACCCTTATTTGGAAAGGGGTACCATTTGTACGTGGACAATTACTACTCAAGCATGCCACTTTTTAGTAAGTTGTTTGATCACCAAACTGACGCATGTGGCACCATGCAACCTAATTGCCGGGGCTTCCCCCAACGGCTAGTAGAATCCCAACTTGGATGGGGGGAGAGAGCCTGCTTGAAAAGTGGTAATTTGCTTGCAATGAAGTGGAGGGATACAAAGAATGTTTTCGTTCTTTCCTCCCTGCATGCAGATACGGCAGTCCAAATTACAACGGTGACTGGTGTTGTGGAGGAACCCCTCTGTGTCCATGATTATAACCAAAATATGGGAGGGGTGGACCTCAATGATGGCGATGCTAAATGCTTATGTGCTATACAAAGCGTCAGGACGGACTGGACCTCACCTTCAATTCCAGAAAGCTCTATTTGTGGAAAAACAAGGACGCACATTTTATTTGGGTACAGCATTGCATGACCGCGCAATTACCAGTTAAAGCAGTGCAGTGTCAAATTGAAAGTGCTCTGGTCCTACAGTGGGAAATCCTTTTGGGGGTGAAGTGGTTAAGTGGTTAATGCATAGAATGGATTACGATAAAAAAAACTTCCGGACTTTAGAACTACTTTAAGTAGGATTCCAGACAAATGTTATTTCGTTTTGGATATGTTAAGGTTCTGTTGCTGTCTGTTTCTTATTTGGGGAGAGTTGCCTCATTTTCTGTCCTGTGACACAAGATTAAAAAAGCTAATTTTTTTAGAATAGTGGGGAAAGACTAAACACTTTGATTGCTTTCCACTGCTTTCTCACATACAGTAGTGCTGGTATCAGGAGTTTGTAACGTACGGTACGGAGTGTATGAGTCAAAGGTATGTGGTTTTATATAGTGTAGGAGTCAGGCTTATGTAACACACAGAGTGCAGGAGTCAGGAGTAGCACAAGGAATGCAGGGGCCAAGAGTAAGAAATGCACAGGGTTCAAGGGTCAAGAGTGCATAATTCATATAGTGCAGGAGTATAGAATGTGTAACACAAAAAGCAAAATGAATAATTAAAAAAAAATGCACCCCTGTCCCCCCGTGCACGCGCGCAAAGGTGAACACAAGCGTCGCTCTTGTGTCGTATGTAAACAGCAATTGCACCATGCATGTGAGGTATTAGGATTCAAAAAAGTGTTTTTTTTCCACAAAAAATGCGTTTGAAAAATCGCTGCGCAAATACTTGGTGAAAAACAAATTGAAACACCCACGATTTTAATCTGTAGGGCCTCTGCTTTAAAAAAAATATATAATGTTTGAGAGTTCAAAGTAATTTTCTAGCAAAAAAAAATATTTTTTCATGTGAACAAAAAGTGTCAGAAAACACTTGGTGGGAGATGTGTGGCATAGGCTTCTAATGTTGGGCATAAAATGCCAGGACAGTTCAAAACCCCCCCAAATTACCCCATTTGGAAAGTAGACACCCCAAACTATTTGCTGAGAGGCATGTTGATTCCCTGAAATTTCTCTGTCGCAAGTGATTGAAAAATGACAAAAAAAAAAAAATTACATAAAGTTGTCACTGAAATTAAATATTGCTCACACATGCCATGGGTATATGTGGAATTACAACCCAAAATACATTCTGCTGTTTCTCCTGAGTACGGGGATACCCCATGTGTGAGACTTTTTGTGAGTCTATCCGTGTACGGGACCCCAAAAACCCAATCACTGCCTTCACCATTTCTAAGGGTGAACATTTATGCATTCGCCCCACACTATCTATCACAGTTGTGGAGGCCATGAAATGTCCAGATAGCACCTCCCCCCCCCCCCCCCAAATGACCCCATTTTGGAAAGAAGACACCCCAAGCTATTTGCTGAGAGGCATGTTGAGTCCATGGAATATTTTATATTTTGCCACAAGTTTTGGTGAAATGATTTTCTTTTCACAAAGTTGTCACTAAATGATATATTGCTCTCACATGCCATGGGTATATGTGGAATTACACCCCAAAATACATTCTGCTGCTTCTCCTGAGTACGGGGATACCCCAAGTGTGAGACTTTTTGGAAGCGTAGCCGCATACAGAACCCCACAATCCAATCACCGCCTTCAGGCTTTCTAAGAGCATAAAATGGTGATTTTACTCCTCAGTACCTATCAAGGTTTTGGAGGCCCTGAAATGTCAAGGTAGCACAAAAGCCCCCCAAATGTCCCCATTTGGAAAGTGGACACCCCAAGGAACAAATACCACCAAAAGAAAGCTCTATTTGTGGAAAAACAAGGACGCACATTTTGTTTGGGTACAGAATTGCATGACCGCGCAATTACCAGTTAAAGCAGCGCAGTGCCAAATTGAAAGTGTTCTGATCCTACAGTGGGAAATCCTTCCGGGGGTGAAGTGGTTAAGTGGTTAATGCATAGAATGGATTACGATAAAAAAACTTCGGACTTTAGAACTACTTTAAGTAGGATTCCAGACAAATGTTATTTCGCTTTGGATATGTTAAGGTTCTATTGCTGTCTGTTTCTTATTTGGGGAGAGTTGCCTCATTTTCTGTCCTGTGACACAAGATTAAAAAAGCTAATTTTTTTGTAGAATAGTGGGGAAAGACTAAATACTTTGATTGCTTTCCACTGCTGTCTCACAGTAGTGCAGGTATCAGGAGTATGTAACGTACGGTACGGAGTGTACGAGTCAAAGGTATGTGGTTTTATATAGTGTAGGAGTCAGGATTATATAACACACAGAGTGCAGGGGTCAGGAGTAGCACAAGGAATGCAGGGGCCAAGAGTAAGAAATGCACAGGATTCAAGGGTCAAGAGTGCATAATTCATATAGTGCAGGAGTATAGAATGTGTAACATATAGGGCGCGTACGTAATGCAGAGTACAAGAGTACAAGTGTTAGGGGGACATAAGACACAGTGTTGCAGAGACCACAGAGTGCAGGGGTTAGAAGTTCATAATACGCAGAGTGCAGGGGCCAGGAGTACATAGGGTGCAGAATGAAACGGCCAGGAGTTAATAATACAGGACTCAGGAGTACATAATACACAGAGTGTCGGGGTCAAGGTACATAATACAAAGAGTGCAGGGGCCAGGAGTATGTAAAGCACAGAGTGCAAGGGCCATTCCTTTGTAAGACACTAAGTACAGGCATCAGAAGTACATAATATACAGAGTGCAGAGACCAGGTGTATGTATGGCACAGAGTACAGGGGTCAGGAATAACACAAGGAGTGGAAAGGTCAAGAATAAAAATGCACAGAGTGCAAGGGCCAGAAATACATATAGCACAGTGTTGCAGAGACCACAGAGTGCAGGGGTTAGGTATACACTGCACAAGAAGTGCAGGGACCAAGAGTACATAAGGCACAGAGTGCAAGGGCCAGGAGTTAATAAGACACAGAATGCAGGCATCAAGAGTACATAATACACAGAGTGCAGAGGCCAGGCGTACATAAGGCGCAAAGTGTAGGGGCCAGGATTATGTGACACACAGAGTGCGGGGACCAGGAGTACATAAGTTCAGAGTTCAGGGCTCAGGAGTCCAAAACGCACAATAAGGAGGGGTCAGGAGTACGTAACACACAGTCCAGAATCCAGTGTGCAGGGGTATGTAGTATGTAGAATTATGAGATGTATGTAATGTACACAGGAAGCAGGGTATGTAGTATACACAGTGCAGCAGCCATAAGTATGTAACATACAGCACAGTGCACAGAGCAAGACATCAGGATTAGGTAAGATACAGCAAAGCATGCAGAGCACAGTGGACAGGGATATGTGACACAAAGCATAGTATTCAAAGTATGGTTGACAGGAAACTATAAGCTACACTGTACATTACATTTTCCCGACTGCTAAACTTGTATGTAATGCCATATATTCCATACTACTGACAATTGTACTCTATCAGACACCTCACAAGCAAAAAAATTCTCTCTCCCCCCGCTCCAGATCAAATATTTTAACCCCCAGAGCATGATTTATCAAACAAAAATCTCCTCCTTCCCTTACCTCACAAGATAAAATTCCCCTTAGCAAAAAAAACCCTCTCTTCCCCTAGAAAAAATTGTCCCGCTCACTTTCCCCCAGCAAAAACCGCACTTCAAGTAAAATTCTCACCTGTAGCAAAAATATTCCTTCCCATTTCTGCTTCCCCAAGCAAAAATCCCACCCATAAAAAAATAATTCCCCTGCACAGATCTACCTGCAAAAATGTGCCCCCCAGAACAAATCTCCCTGCTCAAACATCAACCCCACCATACCTGCAAGAAAAAAACTCTATGCCCAGAATACAAATTCATCTTCTAGCACAAATTCCCCTCTCCCTGAACTCACCAGACCTCAGATGCTGTGGTGCCTGCCAGAATGAGGGGTAGTTCTCCTAAACCTCCCTTAGCTGTGTCATAAAATATGTCAGAGCCAAGGAGGAACTTAGGAGCGCTTCCCTCAGTTCTGGGCTGCAGCTTTGACAAGCAGGGGATGGGACATGAGCTGACCACTAAAGCCTAGCACACAGTAACAGTGTTGCCAACCGTCAATAAATTTACGGACAGCCAGTAAAAACAGGGCATAGTTACGCCGTCCGTAAAAGTCTGTAGCAGCTGATTTATGCCAGTAAAAACAGCAGCAACTCATTTGGGTCAGAACTGCGTATGCGCAATTCCCGGAAATCCCCGAGAAGATCTGATCCTGACCTGAGTGCCGCCCAAGTTGCGCGGCACGCAGCGCATGTGATGTCTTTGCATTTTTCCCACCACAGTGCGGCCACGCGCCGGAGGAGCAGGTGGGATGATGACAGGAGGGATGGTGGGATGGTGACAGGAGGGATGGTGACAGGAGGAATGGTGTGATGGTGACAGGAGGTATGGTGTGATGGTGACAGGAGGGATGGTGTGATGGTGACAGGAGGGAAGGTGTAATGGTGACAGGAGGAATAGTGACAAGTGGGATGGTGACAGGAGGGATGGTGTAATGGTGACAGGAGGGATGGTGACAGGAGGGATGGTAACAGGAGGGATGGTGTGATGGTGACAGGAGGGATAGTGATGGTGACAGGTGGGATGGTGACAGGAGGGATGGTGACAGGAGGGATGGTGGGATGGTGACAGGAGGCTATGGAGGGATGGAGATAGGAGGTCTTCAGAAGTGTAGGCAGAGATTTTGGTGATCCTAGTGGCTACCAGGGATTTCACCTCACTTTCTGTGGTGGTTATGGAACAGAAATTAAGGGGAAATCTCTCCAGTTGGACATAAGTGACAAAAGCTGATGGAATAAATAATCCACCCTTTTTATATCGAAAATAACAGAAATATGTTTTTTTACTTTGCTATCTACCTTAAATCACATTGCTATTTGTATAGTGTACTTGTTTGTTGCCTAAATACTGGAATTTGCACTTAAAACTGTAATTTTGTAACTTTTGTAGAATGCCAGTAAAAACTTGGCAGTGCCAGTAAATTTTGGGTGTTGTGCCAGTAAATTTCAATCTGGTAGGTTGGCAACACTGCACAGTAACAGTTTTTTTTGTTCAACACGCCAGAACACACTGGTCAGTGCTCTCAACCATTGGCTGAGAAAAGTGGTCACCAGGACAATTAGAGATAATTTTCCCCAGTGGGCAAATTAAAAAAAGTTTTGCCTTTAGATACACTTTAACAAACAATTTCTGAACTGTATTTTTTATGAGATAACATTGCTTTTTTTATTATTACTGCCTTCAAATTGAAATAAACATAAAGAGCAACAACTACATGGATGGGAATTATATTTAATTTGATATTATTATCAATAGGATGAATACTTAGGAATAGGGAAATTATTTAAGGTAGGTAAAGCAGAACTACAGCCAAAAGTAACAATGTTTGGCTCCTTGTGCTGCTTCTTTCTTACACACCCCAACCCTATTGTTACATGAACTGCCACAGGCTGATACCAGGTCAAAGTCAAGTACTTACACTGCTTGTGTTAAAAAAAATGATTTATTAATCAATACCAAGCAACATTAATTTGTATCTTTTATATAGTATCTACCTAGAGTTCAGGTTTAATGGTGCTTACATATAATTTCTAATGACAAACCTAATTAAAACTCTTTTAAAAAGCACTTGGGTAACCATTTGGATTTTTTCTGGTTGGTTGCTCGGTGCTCTGTATTCTGAATCAAATAATTTCATGAAACTACATTAGAAGTTTGTATTTTCTTTTTCTGAATTCGTAGCAAAGTGCACTTTAACCAACTTGACTACGACTCTTTATCAGCAGCGATTTGTAAGATATCTACTTACTCACTTTCTGTAATGATATTTTGAATAATTTCAAGTGATTTTTAAATGTCACACTTCATACATTTTCACTGTTATCACTGGTAGGCAGAGCCGGGTCTGACTCACACTATTTACTTCAAAGAACTGCACTGGTAATAGTCTTACATTAGCTTGCAACCTACTTTGTAATTAGTACTTTGTACACATGAAAAGCTTGCCTATATTCTTTGGTTTGTGCCCCTCAGTCTGACATCAAGCGTCTGTCCTAGATAATTTGTTCTGTTGAGTTGCCTTGCACAAAGCCATCTCTTCCTCAAAGACTGATCAGGAGAAGGGCAGTATGGACTACTGTTGGGTCTGGAAAAGGGAGGACTGTGGACCGTAAACATGTAGCTTATGTGTTGCTGCACAACCCTTATAGAGTTCATTCTGAGCAAGAAGATGTTACAAATATTGAAGACATAGCTGTTAGTGAGAATGGCAACCCTTCTGTGCATAAGAAGAGGTCCCAGAGAAAGAAATTACTTTGCCAAAAGTAACTTTTGTATCTGATGTTGCAAATCTGGCAAGTGCTGTGGACAAGGCGCCTAAAAGGATGCTCATCTTCTTGTTGGTGATGAAGTTATAAGAGGTTTTTTTTTAGATAATAAAGACAAAATGTCAAAAGGAATTTAAGTGTTTACCTGGTGCTGCTGTCAGGAGAGATAAAATACGCATTTTAAATCAGGAAAGCTAGTGTCTTATGTGAAGAAAGCTAATGAAGAGTGTTGATGTTGCTAAGCACCTTGACACCAATAAAAACGAAATACAATTTGCACTTGGTACATAAACAAAGTCAAAAAGCGACAAAAAAAACAGCTGCCAACAGAAATGAGCTTGATAGAACCCACAATAACAACAATAATAAAAAAGTAATGCAGCACTAGTTCATATAAAAAAGTTAATGAATCATAGTCCATAGTGCATATGATGATTGGAATAAACTACCAACAGAGGTTGTGAGACAGTCAACAGTAAATGGCTTCAAACATGCTTGGGATAAACATAAATCCATAGTCCGACAGCAAGGTTAATGTAACAAATGTAACAAAAAAAAATAAATAAATAAAAAGGGGCAGACTCGATGGACTACTCAGTCTTTTTCTGCCGTCACTTTTCTATGTTTCTATGTTTCTATGTTTCATATTCATGGCAGCAGAGAGAGAAGTGAAGAAACCGACACCATCTAGAGTGGAGAGGATGAAGGAGCAACTCATCACCTTGGTGCACAAAAAGGGGCAATCCTGCTTACCAGAGAGTATGGGCTCTAAAATTATAAAGAGCCAAAAATGCCAGCAAGCAGCCAAAAGGTATACTATCCGTCCCAGTCAGAGAACAAACGATCTTCTCCTCCCACAGGAATATGATCAGCTCCAGGAGTCAGACTCAGACAGCAGAATGGCCCATACAAGCCGGCACAGTGTGACCTCAGAGAAATGAAAGAGGGTACCGCAATGGTGTAATACGTTCACACATAAAAAGGTTTATTGAATAAAAAGTTACACTCACATGTCCAAGGAGTAAATGCGCATGAATCAAATTAAAAGCCGCGGTAATAAAGCGTGCCTGCGTCATCCAGAACCGCCTAACATGTTTCATCAAAGAGTGACATCGTCTGAGGCCTTGACACCAATGACTTGTCTCAGAATAATGTGCATTTTGTACAGAAGGATATTCAGAATTTGGGCCAGGGGCCACGAGTTAGGGTGTACTCTTACATTTTCAGAGGTCTTACCTGTCTATAATGCACAACAAGGGAAAATCCTTTGTATAGCAGAGTTCAGAATTTGGTTAAAAGATTGGTGCAAGGCTGAAGGTTTTTGGTTATGTTAAACAAAAAACAAAAAACAAACAAAACATATAGTCGCGCTAGTGTGAGTAAAAAAAATCCTTGTGAAACACAAGAAAATTAGGGAATTTAGACAACAAGGCTCCAAAATGATTAGGAGCACCTGTGTTCAAATTCAAAAATGGACATAAGGGCTCCAATATGACATAGAGCACCTATATCAACTTAATAAGTGATAGCATAAACATATAAGTATAACATAACCATATACAACAGTGCACATATCAAGCAAAATTCACATATGTGTCTACCTGGGGTCCGGTGCATGTCTGCTCACTGGCTCGGGTGCGATTCAGGTCTGAATTTTTGCCTGAATTAGCACCTGAACTGGAGCCAAAGACGCGCAAGACCCTTTTGCAATCTGGACCGTGCCAGCCCCCAACCTGTGTGAACTGGCTCCATTGAGAGCCATTCACACTCGCCTATCAGGGGAATTGGATGTAAGAAACCCTCCATCTAATTTGTATATATGTGAACCCAGCCTAAAGAGGTAAGTAGGATAGTAAAGGAGAAAACAATCAGTATTTTGGAGAGTCAAGGAAGTGTAGCTGCTATAGAAGTGTATAAACATAAACATGAGAAGGCCAAAAACATTATCAGTGCTGCCATAGCACAGAAAGAAAAGGAAATGGCTAAATGTAGTAATCACTTAGCGCCCGCCCTCAATGTACTGCAATGTACCAGTACATCACTGTCTACTTCCGGTTTGGGGCACTTGTACACAGCGGGTGCCTGTCAGCAAATCCCGGCCAATGAATCACGGGAGGGACATGCTTATAGGCTGTGTACAATCACAACCCAGAGCTCTGTTTTGACATTCAACACAGAGTTCTGTACACAGGGAACAATCTCTGTGTTTTGCAGGGATGAGAAACTTAGAAATCAATTAGTAAGAGCAGAAAACTTTACACATATTACACACAGTTAGGCACATATGTAACCCTTGATTGTCCTACACGTTAACCCTTTCCCAGCCAGTGTCATTAGTACAGTGACAGCGTATAGCATTATCACTAATCACTGTATTAATGTCACTGGGGATATCAGTGGCAGTTAGTCAGTTCCCCCCAGCGTCAGTTAGTGTCACATTGACAGCCGCACTATCGCAGTCCCATTATAAGTCATTAATCACCGCCATTAGT
>BLSH010438581.1:1712228-1725706 GCA_018402905.1 Glandirana rugosa | reverse complement strand
TCTCGTTACGGTTTAGTACAAGGTACAATGTCTGTGGAGGTCCCTATAGTTGGGATAACGTGTGGAAACACAGTAGACGTTTTTATGTATGGAATGAGTGGTTTGGAAATCAATGAATAACATATTTTGTACAGGTTATTTTTTTTACTTTAGTTTAAAGAAGTATTTAAAACCGGTTTTACATAAGACGATGTAAAACTATTTTTTTAGGGTTATTCACATATCACTAACCAAACACACTTTCAATATCGTTAATCTTTGATACGCTATATAACCTAAATATATATATATATATATATATATATATATATATAATGATTACCGCCTAATTACTGAATATTACCCTGACGCTATCACGCCGACAGTTACACTGACATTGACAGCCGCACTATCGCAGTCCCATTATAAGTCATTAATCCGCCATTAGTAATATATATATATATATATATATATATATATATATAAATCCAATATATCGCATAGTTTCTAATTGCTATAACTTTCACACAAACCAATCACTATACACTTATTGGGATTTTTTTATCAAAATGTAGCAGAATACATTTTGGCCAAAATTTATGAAGAAATTTGATTTCATTTTTTTTATTGGACATGTTTTATACAATAAGTAACTAAAGGTTTGGTGAGTAAGGTATGTATTTTTGCAGATGACACAAAGGTGTGCAATAGGGTTGATATCCCTGGAGGTGTCTGTAACATGGAACATGATTTGGCATTGCTCTAAGATTGGTCAAAGCAGTGGAGACTGCAGTTCAATATTTCTAAATGTAAAAAATGCACCTAGGGAAAAAGAATCCTTTCACAGAGTGCAATATTGGGGGTATAGCGTAGGCCAGCACTAGAGAGCAAAAAGATTTGGTAATACCTATTTCAGATGATTGAAAATGCAAATTCAAAATGCAGGGATCACCAGCAGGAGGAAGGAGGTCCTCATTCCTTTATATAGATCTTACACACCCCTGACTCCTGCACTGTTTTTGTTTTGTACTCCTGACTACTACTATGCTTTACACACTCATTTCTACTGCATACTGTGCATTACACACTCACACCCCTTGCATTTTTTGTATAACATTCCCATCCCATGTATTCTGTGTATAGCACTCCTGTTCCCTGCATTCTGTGCATAACACTGCTGTCCTCAGCATTCTATGCATAGCATTCATATCCCCTGCATTCTGTGTACTCCTATCTCCTGTATTCTGGGCATTACATACACCTGGACCTTGTTCTCTGTGTGTCATGTACTCCTAAACCTGGCACTGATTACAGCCCTCTGTGCGTTACCTACTCCTGATTCTTGAACATATTGCATTACACACCCTGGATCCATGCACTCTGTGTTATATATTCCTAAACCAAACACTGACTGCAGCACTCAGCATTACGTAAGCTCGTTTGGCTGTACTTCCGCTGCGAATCACAGAATGTCAGTTCTCACTCCTGTGACCTGTTTTCAGCAGACAGCGGACCAAAACCCGCTGGCAGATGACGTCACAGGTTGGTTGGGATCCACCCAGGAGCCTGGACCGGCACCCGGCTCAGCTTCTCAGCGAGCTGCTGAGAGCCTGAGCCAGCTGTTTCCGCTCCTACACAGCACAGCACTCCAGTGAGCGTGGGGGGGCCTAGCAGAGAACTGGTGATTGACAGTCACCAGCTCTCTGCTCCCAGAGCACTGAGAACTGAGCAATCAGTAGTGTTTGAGTCTTAGAGTCGGTGGGGAACAGATGCAGCATCGGACCTATGCTGCATCCACCTAGGTAATTATGATTTCTAAAAAAAAATAAAAAAAAACTTCTCTTTTAGGCTTCTCATACTGTTAATGGTTTGGCCACACCCATGATTTGCCACGTGCTTAGAGCACCTCAGGTCACTACCTCCCTGAACTGTCCCTCATTTTCAAGCTCTACAGTTGGAAGGCATGCCTTCTTGTCTAGTAAAACTTCAACAGGACAGGAAATGAGGATAAATCTCTTTCATGGAGCCCTGGATAGCAGTAACCTGACAAGAGGTCTAATCCTTTCCCCACTATTTTCAAAACTAAGAAAACCTGTTTTGGCTGGATATATCCTGTAAAATATTTTTTTGATGTAATGTTCACATTTTAACATTCTTATAATCATATATTCTATATATTTACATTTTTATATATTCAATATATTTGCATTTTTATTTCAGCAGCCCCTGAACTCTTCTCTGTTGTCTTGTGTGTACATATGCACTCAGTCGTTTAGAGTAGTTTAGAGGCAGTTGAGGTTACAGGCATTTTTTGAAAGCAGAAAATTGTGTACAGAACTGTAGTTTACTGGCATTTCAAACGCCAAATGCTTGTAACCGCGTGTAACCAAGGTAAACTGCTTGTATAAGCATTTTTAAATGTCACCACATGCTGTTGCCTGCATCAATGGATGAGTTCAGTAGCTTATCTATGCACCCAGCCCCTAATTTACATGCAGGGCACCGGACCCATGGATTCCAATGGATTTTTTTTTTTTTTTTTTTTTAGAAGCATGCGATTAAAGCCAGTCCCGGCTCAGGAAGTGGGTCCTGAGACCAATTGGCCGAGAGGAGAAACTATCCTATTGGCCACTGAGGAGGAGGGAGGAGACGCAGGGAAAGCCACACCGCCGTGAAGCCAAGGAAGGAGGAGACGCAGGGTGAAGCCTGTTGCCCGAAGGAAGCCTGCGACCTATATGGGGTAAGTGTGGTGACTGATCGACCGACTGACCAGGGCGAGGATGTCAGCAGATGGATTGCCGTCCCCCTCCCCAACAAAAAAAAATACCACCAGCCGTCACTGGCAAAAGCTGTAAAATGGACGGTTTTTACTTTCAGTTTCCAGCTGTCAAGTTTCCAGCATTTATAAAAGGTTTTCAAGTGACCTCTGTACATGAGCCTTAAAGGAGAAGTAGGTCCAAAGCTCTTTTGGCCCTTCTTCTCCTGTGGGTTACAGGAGTGTAGCTGCTGTTGGCTGGCGTCACTAAGTCAGTCCAGACTCTGGAGGGATCCCCACTTTAACGTCGGGATCCACCCAGATGCTTAACTGGCAGCTGGCTCAGCCTCTCACCGCGCCGGGGTAAGAGCAGAGAGAACAAGACTGAAGTCACTGCTCTCTGTTCAATGAAGACCGCTGATCGCTTGGTTCTTGGTCTTAGAGCTAGTGGGAGACAGATGCAGCATCAGACCCATGCTGCATCCACCTAGGTGAGTATAATTGTTTATTTTTTTTAATTTCCATACATCTCTTTTAAAGTACAACTAAAGGCAAGACTTATTCTTAGTTTTGGACAGAGTGGACAAGGATTAGAATATTTGTCAGGTTTTTATTGCTGTCTGTGCCCCTATTAGGGGCACTTCTTCTATTTCTCATGTTGACCATTGTCATCAAAATGTAAAGAAAATCACACATTTTGGGTTGTCCCCAGACAAGGGAAATCTCCCCAATGGGACAAATGGTAAAAATATAAAACAGGGTGTTATGATCCTCCCTTACTCTATCCAAAATGAAATAAATAAAGTTTCACAGTCAGAGAAACTGACAAAGCAGAGACTCCCAAGTTAACTCACTGAGTGGCTTAATAAATTTGCTTGGCCAAAAAAAAAAATAAAATCAATAAACTAATTTTACCTTTATTTATAGGAGCCACTGATAATTTGGGGCTTCTGCTCTGATCCAGCAATATGTGAGGTCTCACCCTCAATGACACCACTAGTATACCTTTCTGTAAGCCCCAGCATGCAATTATACGCACAATTCTTTAAAAGATAAACAGACTGTATTGGTAGGTTAAAGTCATTAAAGTATAACAGAGTATATAGGCACATGAAGGTCAATCAGCATGAACAAAATAGTGACTGTATAATTGAGCTAAATAAAAAAAAATTAAAATGTCTCTATGCGCTGTGGTGAAGTGGCCGCTGGCACAGACAAGCAGTATACCCAACTTATATCAAAATATAAAACAATATGTGTAGCGACAGGAATAAAAAATAGTAATGTGAAATAAAAGTCCTTGATTATTAAATATAATCCTCCATGGTAGGAGCAGAAAAGCTTAATAAGAAAGTCCAGTGAAACAGTAAAGACTTATTTGAAAAGTCCAGTGCAGAAATGAAGTGAAACCGTCTCCAACACCTCCTGAAGTAAATATGTTGTTTCAAACCTCATGCTCAGAGGGTAGTCACCGCATCCTAGTGAAATGAACACTCACCAGTGATGATGGCTGCCATTACAACAGCATGCACGCCTTGAATGAGTGTCTGTCATCCAGTGAGGAATAAACCCAGGCCAGTAAGCATGTCCAGCGACGCTTCTCATCAGGGTTAAGCTATGATAAATAAAGCTCACCAGGAGCCAGATATAATCCTCATAGTGTAGTAAATGTAATCTAAATGCATAAAAACATTAAAAAATACTTACATATGAAGCCGCTGCCGATGCAGAATCGAGCAGTGGCGTGATGTCATCACTAGTGTCCCTACTTCAGTGGGACGTTATCAAGGGGGTCCTCTAGTGTCAACATCCACCATCTTTATGCAGCTTCTCAAAAAATTCTGACTCCAGCGTATACTGCAACCCCAAGGGCATAAACAATAACTCTCCACATAAGATGAATTGCCACAAGTGAGCAAACATGAGTAACAAAACATGGACCAGCTACGCCACATGAGAGCTCTCAAAGGATCTAAGTTTAGGCCTGCAAAATAATTAATTAGAGTTAAGCACTGTTATGCCCTCAAGATATAGCGTGATTTGGATAAGTCTTTGTGATGGATCTTCTGTTGGCTACATTGGTGCCCTTTAAGAACATTGGCACACAAGGTAATGGGGATTTTACAATGAATTGGGTGTTGCAGTAATGCATCAAGGAGGTTGAGCCTAATGAAAGAGGGGATGCTTTTGGTAAAGAGGAATACCTAGAAGATGCAGGCCCAATTGCAGCAGCCAGGTGCCAAGATGTGCACAGTGATAATAGATATAATGGTGGGCACAGTTGTACTAGTCAGATGTAATATTGCAGTAGTTAAACAGAAGGGTGAGCACAATGTCAGCACTATGGGGTACAGGACAGACAACAGACCCTGTCTACAACAGTAAGAGCAGTTCACACAGCAGCGGGTGTGGTGTCTGCGACCGTAAGTTGTTTGAGGATAGATGTATGCAACATAGGATCTGTGACCCTCTCAGCAGTTTGGAGGAGAACACGGGAACAGCTGATCATGCAGTAAACTCTATCCAGCCCAGCCTCCTGGCTCTTAGGAACAACAGTTTCCAACAAACTCAACATAGGAACCGCTCAGCAAGCCCAACACAGCGCAGCACTTTTTCCCCTTCCTACTCTGGTTGGCGCACTCCCCAACTGCACTGCTCTTTCCCAGGCTTTCCTTTTCATGTGACCCCTCCTGCTCTCAGGTGTACATGGGTATTGTAGCTGCTTCCCAGTTATAGTTGTGGCTTGGATCCTCCTCTAGACTACATTACCTGAGTGCTCCAGTATAAAGTCGGTCACTAGCCAAACAGGCACAGCTGTATTTGCCACCTTGTGGAAGGAAAAGAGTTCTGCAGCCAGTAACATTACCCTGTGTTACACTTGCATCATATTTATGTCCTCTGTTTTGCCTCTACAGCTACACATCTCTCAATATAGTATGGTTCTAGTTTAGTTAGTTCTAGTAACTGTTGTAACAGGTTGGCAAATTTTGTATGTTTTGGGGTTTGACCTGTTAGCTGTACACATTAAATAAAAACAGGCATTAGACCAGTGATTCCCAGGATGGTTAAGAACAAAGCACAGGGTGGGGCGATGACACCGACTCCACAAATCAGGCTAATAAAACCTAACCAGCTTCTGTGTGTCAATCAATTAAAGCTTCTTATGGGTAGATCTGCGATTTATATGAACTCTCTTTCCTCTAGGTAAATAGAAGAGAGAAGTGGGTGGGTGGGGGGGGGGACTGGCCTATTTGTAGAGTGGGAGGGAGAATTGTCGTTTGCAGACTTTTAAATTGGTATTTACACATACAGAGCTGTAGAATATAAGCCAGGTCACCGTCCTAGAAGACACACACTCTATCCCAGCCATGAGGTGCTCCATGCAGCTGAGCTTCTATATACTTCTCTCTCTCTTGTTCAGTTGTCACTCCCATGTGGTGGAATGGACATACCAAGGTAAGACACGTGAAACAACACAAATTAGACTGCAACCTTTTTTGGGTGCTATTTAATTCATTTATAGGGTAACCTTGTTATTCTATAGTGTGTTGTTGAAAATTGTATTTCGACTGTAAAATGATAATGAGTAAACAAATATGTTAATATCGTATGGGATTTCAGAAAAGCATCCATTCTTAATTGTCAGCTCTATCAAATGGGGTTGCATAGAACAGAAAAGAGTAGAATATACTAGGACTCGTATACCAAGTTTGTATTGAATTTGGTTTGCATATTGATGCGAAATGTTGATCAATTGTCCTTTCTAATTTTTCCATGTATTTATTGCTGTTTTTGCCTAAGTGACCCATAAAGATGAATTATTGTTATAGAGATGATTTTGAGGTACCTGGCCACACACTATTAACATTAACCTGCATGCTTGAGTGATCATGCTTTTGTGTCTTTTCTTTGGAATAAAAAAGTTGCCAGCATAAGTTTAAATCTTTGTTTATCTCAGGGGTGAAAAAACCTATTCCTGTTCAGTCTGTCTCTTTACTTGCTGGATCTAAAACTGATCTCACACACAGATCATACACATCAATTCTTTTTTTTTAAACTCTTTTTATTGAAAAAGATACATAACAGTGACAGTAATTATGGATACTCAATGTGAGCGTATTGAGCAAATAGGTACATTCACATTGCACAGAGGTTTATAGTTTTACAAATATACCACACAACTCATTTTATCTAGCATGGCATACATAGTAAGAGAAGAGAGTGTCAAAAAAAAGTATAGGTAATAGTCAACCTCTTATTCAGGTGCTGGACACAGTAAGGGCACGGGAACACCAGGCATCCCATACTTTATTATATTTGTTTGGATAACCCCGATGTTCTTACATAATTTTTTCATATGGTAGTACTTGGTTTACTAGCTTAAGCCACTGAGGTATTGATGGAGGAGTGGGCTGAGTCCATTTAAGTGCTACTGCCTTACGGGCCATAAATAACGTTTCTAGTAACATAGTTCTTGTACGCCTAGGCCACATCTCTTCATCCAGAACTCCCAGTAGGCACACCAATGGGGAACATGGAACATTGACAACAAAGCCACATAACACGGGCAAAATCTGCACATAGAAAAGTGCACCTAGTAAAGGCTGTAGTAGACACACAATGCATAGCATGTAGTACACACATCAATTTTATGTCTTTTTTTCAATCACATACTTGTTTGTTGATATCTTTACATTCAATTTAGTGAAAATTATTGTCTACACTAAGGCTTGATTCACACCTACAGTATCTCAAAAAAGTGAGTACACCCCTCACATTTTTGTAAATATTTTATTATAACTTTTCATGTGACAACACTGAAGAAATGACACTTTGCTACAATGTAAAGTAGTTATTGTACAGCTTGTATAACAGTGTAAATTTTACTGTCCCCTTAAAATAACTCAACCCACAGCCATTAATGTCTAAACTGCTGGAAACAAAAGTGAGTACACACCTAAGTGAAAATGTCCAAATTGGGCCCAATTAGCCATTTTCCCTCCCTGATGTCATGTGACTTGTTAGTGTTACAAGGTCTCAGGTGTGAATGGGGAGCAGGAGTGTTAAATTTGGTGTTATCACTCTCATACTGGTCAGTGGTAGTTCAACATGGCACCTCATCGCAAAGAATTCTCTGAGGATCTGAAAAAAGAATTGTTGCTCTACTTAGAGATGGCTTAGGCTATAAGAAGACTGGCAAGACCCTGAAACTGAGCTGCAGCACGGTGGCCAAGACCATACAGCGGTTAAACAGGACAAGTTCCACTCAGAACAGGCCTCCCCATGGTCGACCAAAGAAGTTGAATGCACATGCTCAGCATCATATCCAGAGGTTGTCTTTGGGAAATAGACGTATGAGTGCTGCCAGCATTGCTGCAGAGGTTGAAGGGGTGGGGGGGTCAGCCTGTCATTGCTTAGACCATACGCCGCACACTGCATCAAATTGGTTTGCATGGCTGTCGTCCCAGAAGGAAGCCTCTTCTAAAGATGATGCACAAGAAAACAGTTTGCTGAAGACAAGCAGACTAAGGACATGGTTTACTGGAACCATGTCCTGTGGTTTGATGAGACCAAGATAAACGTATTTGGTTTAGATGGTGCCAAGCGTGTGTGGTGGCAACCAGGTGAGGAGTACAAAGACAAATGTGTCTTGCCTACAGTCAAGCATGGTGGTGGGAGTGTCATGGTCTGGGGCTGCATGAGTGCTGCCGGCACTGGAGAGCTACAGTTCATTAAGGGAACCATGAATGACAACATGTACTGTGACATACTGAAGCAGAGCATGATCCCCTCCCTTTGGAGACTGGGCCGCAGGGCAGTATTCAAACATGATAATGACCCCAAACACACCTCCAAGACGACCACTGCCTTGCTAAAGAATCTGAGGGTAAAAGTGATGGACTGGCCAAGCATGTCTCCAGACCTAAACCCTATTGAGCATCTGTGGGGCATCCTCAAACGGAAGATGGAGAAGCGCAAAGTCTCTAACATCCACTAGCTCCGTGATGTCATCATGGAGGAGTGGAAGAGGACTCCAGTGGCAATCTGTGAAGCTCTGGTGAAATCCATGCCCATGAGGGTTAAGGCAGTGCTTGAAAATAATGGTGGCCACACAAAATATTGACACTTGGGGCCCAATTTGGACATTTTTACCTAGGGGTGTACTCACTTTTGTTGCCAGTGGTTTAGACATTAATGGCTGTACGTTGAGTTATTTTGAGGGGACAGCAAATTTACACTGTTATACAAGCTGTGCACTCACTACTTTACATTGTAGCAAAGTGTAATTTCTTTAGTGTTGTCACATGAAAAGATATAATAAAATATTTACAAAAATGTGAGGGGTGTACTCACTTTTGTGAGATACTGTATGTAGGTTGCAGTTTGCATATTCCAGGTGCATTTTGCATTTTTCAATACAAATTTTTGATCCATTGAAGTCTATGGAAAAAAAAAAAAAAAAAAAAAAAAAAAAACCCTGACACTTTCCATACAATGCACAGATGTGAACTACATCCATAGGGAACAATGTTAAATGGACTGTAGTGTGTATCTGAAAAACTAAAAATGCACTAAAAATGCATAGGTGTGAACCAGGCCTTAGTGTCTATTCAATTGATTTATATATTTTTTTAAACCAGGTAAAATTTTAATAGTGCACGAACAAATGAGACCAGTATGGTCTAGTTACCCTCCCTCCCTTCTCCTCTCCCCAACCACAAAAAAATAAATACAAAAATGATAACTATACATAACGTCTAGGAAACATACATTAGCCTTCACCTGTTGTCCATTGAGTAATTATATGTATTGACAGGATATGCTCCCATTCCTTTAGCAGCAGTCATAAAAAAATAAAGAAAAGATAACTGTGAGATACCCAGTCAGAGCAGATATACTGCAACTCCCTCCTCACTGGCCTACCTTTAAATAGACTATCCCCCCTCCAGTCCATCATGAATGCCGCTGCCAAACTCATCCACCTTACAAATCGTTCAGCGTCTGCCACCCCTCTCTGCCAATCCCTCCATTGGCTGCCACTCGCCCAACTAATTAAGTTCAAAATACTAACAATCAGCTACAAAGCCATCCACAACTCTGCTCCCAGCTACATCACCAACCTAGTCTCAAAATACCAACCTAATCGTCCTCTTCGCTCCTCTCAAGACCTCCTGCTCTCCAGCTCCCTCATCACCTCCTCTCATACTCGCCTCCAAGACTTCTCCCGAGCTGCTCCCATCCTCTGGAACTCCCTACCCCAATCTGTCAGACTATCCCCAAATCTTTCCACCTTTAGGCGATCCCTGAAAACGTTTCTCTTCAGGGAAGCCTATCCTGCCGCCACCTAACAACTGCACTTTTTTATTCTCAATCAACCCATCCCCCCACAGTTATTTCCCTCTCGTATCATTTAACCCTCCCTCCTAGATTGTAAGCTCTACCGAGCAGGGCCCTCTGATTCCTCCTGTATTGAATTGTATTGTATTGTACTGTCTGCCCTAATATTGTAAAGCGCTGCGCAAACTGTCGGCGCTATATAAATACTGTATTATAATAATAATAATATAGTACAAAAACAAAAAAGATATGAAGAGGCCAATCACACCCAACTAGTGCAGACAACCCAAGAGGTCCAAGGAGGTCAATCTATTTTGGGATAGTAGTCTATAGAAATTAATGAGGTAGGGGCTAGACCAGAGACATTTAGTCAATCCAGCCACAGTTTTTCAAATTTAGCTGGGCAACCCCTTCTCCAGCAGAATATCATAGCTCAGTGGGAGTGATTCCCCCATCCACATTGAATGTGTGGATTGAAGAATCGGTTCCTTTTTTTGTTCAACCTGCTGGTTGTATGAAAAAAAAATGAATCATGTATGGCCTGCCTAAGTGTTATGAACCAGTGGGGCAGAAGCAGTCCACCATTTTTCTATAAGTGTTTGAGCCAGAAACAATGTTCTGTGCACAGGTATCTACACCATAAGCAGAATCAACTTGTCAGCCATTAAGACAAGCAGGTACAATTTAGGATCTAGAAGAAATGTGGTGTGAAAAACTACCATCTTACCAAGTTAACCACGCTCAACACATCTGACCAGAAGTGATTTTATTTTTAATTCTTTATTTATATGTTTCAACGAGGTCACAGATGTATCAGTAGAAATTGGCACATTTGTGCATTTTATGAGTATCCAACTACATATTCATACAAGTCATTGTCATGTCAGGGCTCTATAGCAAGATATAGGTCAGCTTCATCATCACATGAAACTGTAGCTATATATCATACATTCAAGGTGTAACCAATATAGAAGGATCGGAGAGAGAGTGTAATTGTAAATTACCATGACTTGTTGAAACTAATTTTCTATAACAGTATAGATGAACTAAAACAGAATGTAGGTCTATAAACTAATAAGAGATTGGGGGTAGGGCTCCCGTCCTATGTAAAGAACTTACTCACTAGGGATACCAACCCTGTATATAGATATAAGAGGAAATACAAGAGCAAGAGGTGTGGGGGCGTTAAGTGGTAATCCCTAGGACTCCATAAAATATTTATCAGAAGGAATTTTTATTAAATATATAGAAAAGGAGAAATTGTACATATCAATACATAAAAATATTGAGGGATTTTATAAAAAAAAACTTCCCACCCGTATGCAATTCATTAAAAATATATATAGAGTATCATGTTACATCAGGTCTTCAACATGTTTCGTGGTGTGGAATTCCGCTTCATCAGGGTATATCCGCTTGTTAACTCACTCTATATAGGTATAATATAAATAAGGCAATTTTAACGTACTTTGCAATATATTTCATCCTATCCCATGGATCTACGGAACAGCAAAAAAACAAACAAAAAAAAAAAAAAAACAACGGGTAGGGGGTTTATATATTTTAAAAAAATGGTATTTACCATATTCTATCTGGAGGTTGAAGGCTAGAGAGAGACAATAGAAGACACATTAAAGTGCCTCAGCACCCTGGACCAAGGAACCAGACCATATATGTGTTCATCCGCAAGACCAGTGCCATGACTACTTCACATTTCACAAAATCTACTAGAACCAGGATAATAAGGGACATAGGTTATGCTACATTTCCACACTCCTGCTATATTGTATAAACAATACATGTATCCAACAGGGTTATGCCATCTAGAGCAAAAACTTGAACAGAAGGTAAATGCTGACCTTAATAACAGGGGCACTCATAGCCACTGGAGGATCTTCACAGCGTCTTATAATGGATAAGGTGCATCACAGCAAACACAAAGGATAGTAGCAATCCAGATTCACCATGCGTGTTCTAAAGATAAGGCATGTATATCAACTATAAGGCCTCATACACACGGGCGTATGCAAAAAAATAATCAAAACGTCGGGCCCGACGTCAGGGAAAAATCTGCATATTTTTGTTTTTTTGCATCAGCGTTAATGAGCGTTAGTGTGCGTCGGCGTCAATAGGCGTTTTTTTTTTTAAAAAAACAGTCCTCTGCTGTTTTTTAACCTGAAAACGCTGGCGTCAAAAACGCCAGTTAACGTCAGTACGGCGTTAGTGAGCGTTTTGCTGGCTTAGCGTCAAAAACGCCGAAACGATACAGCCTCAGAACGCGCTGGTTCTATTTACAGCACACCAACGCCGACGCCCTCTACAGCTCAAAAACTTCTGCGTTTTTATGGGGCCATTGAATAACATGGAGAGCTGCAAAAACACCAAAAAATGTTGCGTCAAAAAACGGCCGTGTGTATGAGGGATAATAGTCCATAACTCCTGGGACCAAGCCCAGACAATAAAGACATTGTAGGGGACTCCCTTGTATATGGGGAGCTTAGCTCTATGCAATCACATACAAGGGCCAACTAGCCCATTAAGGGGACCTAGGTGAATCTTCCATCCATATGCCTCCACGTCCACCACCAGGCTGGGTCTTCCAAGGTCTGTATATGCAAATATAAGAGGCGCCAATCCACGGGGTGCTGGGCGGGCCTATTCCCTATTGGTCATATCCAACACAAGTTTTGAAAACCACGCCAAAACACACCTGGTATCATCAGCGTCAGCTGGACAGGGACAGACCGCCCAGTCTTCGCGGCGGTTGGCCACTCCAATGACAGGAGAGAACAACAAAGAGGGGGTGGATTTACTACTACCACATAGGTGCCTGGGAACAGTGCGTGGAATCGTTCCCCAAACACTTCCACCCTATCTGCTTGTTGAGTTTCCGTCTGGACCGGAAGTGATGTCATCCACAGGACCACAGAGAGAGCCTAATATGCAGGACACAATTTTTCAATATATAGCACCATCTACTGGGCACATTCAATAATGCCCCACACTACCGATTATGTCAATCCAGCCGGATGAAATGGAAACCATAAACCTCCGAGAATGTTCAAATACAGTGGGCACTTCTGAAACCAGCAAAAGCCAGCGGGGATAGGGGGATAGGGTACATAAAGCATATTAAGCAAGTGATCCCACCTAAAATGAGGGGGGAATCTATATTATTAAATCCAAGCAATAATATATTGTTATTTGACCAATAAGGATCTAGTCATCACACTCCAAAGGGAAAAGGCAACAAAGGGGAGGGGGAGGGAAAAAAAAAAGGGGAAAAAGGAAAAAGAAAAAAAAAAGGGAGGGGGAGGGGAAACAACGGAAAAGGGAAACCTCACACTACTGATCTAGGAATAACCAGTTTATTGTTATATAATAACGAACCTAAATTATTATATCT
>BLSH010438581.1:1687624-1700755 GCA_018402905.1 Glandirana rugosa | reverse complement strand
GTCAATAGAAAAATTTTATTATTTATTCACTACCAATCTACGTGTCTCTCTTATGTTTCGTAGGTTTCGAACACAGTAACTCCTCCACAAGGACCCATAAACCCTGTGAATAGATAATTATCGGTCTATATTGGATTTACAACATAAGTCTCAAGTACGATTACGGGGTAGGCGACTGCTTCAAGGACAAGCACCTTGCGTTGCGCAGGCCTTCGTCCTTCACTGCAGTGGGCGCTGGAAGTGATGGGCGCAATAGCTACTAAGGAGGAGGAGACACCCTATCTCCTACTGTATCCTCCTAAAGATATGATACGGTCATCGGTACGTGACCCGAAGCTCCTATGTCATCCTCTATCCCACAGAGGAGGAGGAATCATCGATAACGCGGGTAGTGAAGGTCGCGGGTGACGTCACTTCCTGCTTCCGGACGCGTTGCGTTCCACGAACAGGAACTTCGTCAGCGGATGGGGCATTAGCATGAACTCTGAATACAACATTTAGGTTATATCTGGCTATTAATAGATAAGTGTCCCAAATACCCAGGAACACCTCCTCAATGACACAAGCTTTGGATGCTTTGTATTCTCTCTGTGCATCTAACCATCACTTATTTATTATTTTAAAAAGATAACTGCTCAACCTCTATTAAATTCATAGCTGTCTGTCAGGTGTGGTAATGGGCACAAACAGCAAACTTATTGGTGACTCTGCATGATTTTAATTTGGTGTGCTCAGTATTCATGGAGACAGGTCTGCTTACATACATTTCTTACCAGATCAATGACGAGAGTTAATAAATTCTGCTAATACTATTTTTTATAACTGGCTGTTACTTGTTGAGTTGACCTTGGTGTTGAACCAGTTTTCTAAAATCATTGTGCAAACGTGTGTTCTTAATTCGTGAATGTGCCTACTTATGTCTATGGAGGGACAATCATATATTAGCAGAAAATTTTGGAGGTACCTGCTGCGGTTGGACATCTTCCTTCGTCTAGGCCGGTGGTTCTCAACTCCTGTCCTCGGGACCCACTACCAGGCCAGATTTTAAGTATTACCTTGGGGAGATGCAGACCAGAATACTGCAATCACTGAGCAGCAAATGATATCACCTGTGATGTATTTCAGTTATCTTGCAAACCTGGCCTGTTAGTGGGTCCTGAGGACAGGAGTTGAGAACCACTGGTCTAGGCATTTCCAAATGTTCTCTATTTCTGTAGGCACTTTTACATGCACTTTTGATAGCTAAAGGCGGCATTGTTTTTATCCTGCTCTTCAAGGCTTATGGGAGTGTGCTTGTCTTTTTATACATGAAAAAATGTTTTTGATACAGGAGTAAGTACAGTATAATGGGGCCTAAAAGACTGACCTGCCAAGAGAAAAGGAAGTCGGAAATTAAGAGACTTCTCAAGAGTGTCTCCAAATATCAATTTAAAGTTGAACTCCAGGAATTAACTTGATTGAATACTTAGATTGGTCCAGCTTGGCACAATGCAACTGTGAAGATCTCATACCTGTTGAGCTGCTGGAGAAGCTGAAAATCACTGTTGTTTTCCCTCTGCACACTGATCACAGGTGGTCATTTGCTCAGCACTGCCACCATTCACAGAATGCATTCCATCTTTTTCAATGCATACAAGGCATTCTCTAATTGGATGATGTGAAGAGTAGGGGCAGTAACATTACAAATGTTATCTTGTCCTATCAGAGAATGGCATGTATTCATTGAAAAAAATACATGGTGTGCTATGAACGGCAGCAATGCCAAGCTGGCGACTTCCTGTGGTCATCGTGCAGAGAGGAAGCTGCTCACACAGGACCCAGAAGAATGCTGATATCACTGGGATAGCACATAAATCTGCAGTGATTGTCAGCTTTCCCAGCAGGCCATCAAGTGTGAGATTTCCATACTTTACATTGTGTCAAGCTGAACCAATGTAAGTGTGCAATAAAGATAACTTGTGGAGTTCAGCTTTAACATCAAAGACTGTACGTGATAAAAGCTGTGTTCTTCATTTCAGTGGAAATAAAACTACCACCCTCAATGAAAATTAAGAAAGGGCTCCCGCATGTGTACACTGCAGTACAGATGCACCTACACTGGGGTGGCCTTGACCTGGAAACTAGCGGCTCGGAGCATACTATTGATGGAATGAGGTACATGGCAGAGGTGAGCGCTACACATCATTTTTTTTGTGTGTCATGCACTTAATGCTAATAGATTGACACTAATGTCACCTCCTTGTCATTGCAGCTGCACATTGTGCACTATAACTCAGAGTTATACAGTAGCGTTGATGAGGCCATAGATAAGCCTGAAGGTCTTGCTGTGCTTGCATTTCTTTATGAGGTAAGTTATATAAAATATGGGGAAAAGAACCTTATTTACTTAAATAAAAAACCTACCCATAGTGGCCAAACAGATTCCTTGCTTTGTTCAAGAGTAAAGCATGAAACCTTATTAGTCTTTTCGGGTAAGTTCTGTACAAAGTTTATATGTTATTGTTTCTCAAAAACGGGTACATTTTTAGATCTAAAACTATGAATTGGCTAGAAAATATTTGTATGCAATCAAAAGGTGCAAACAAATATAACAAGGTCTACCAGTGGATATGTGCTAGCTACATAAGGGGTACAGAAATGAAAATACATATAAGAAAATATATAACCCATGTTACTACACGCTTTCAATGATTCAAACAGCAAAAAGTGTTAAATGTACACAAAGAAAAGCATTTATAATCTAAGTATTTATAATATAAGTACTTATAAAATCATTATTTAACTTGGTAACATTTGCTGTAAGAATTAGGGAATGTACCAAATGTGATTTAGTATGTTTACAAGATGTAATGGTAGTAGACATTTTTTGTGGTTAGACCCAAAATCGTGAATTTTATTCATGCTATAGAAATATTCACCAGTATCATTATTCATAAATAAAGAGAATGCCAACTTTCATCTAACTTCCAGTTTCTGCAGTTAGAAAAATATTAGAGCTGTTGTTGCTGGGGAGGATCTACTGTTACTGGGGAAGAGGAGGTTTTATTGTTGCTGGCTGCTGGAGGTTCTTTTGCTGTTGTAGTGGATCTATTGTTGTTGGTGGAAGATCTTTTGTTGCTGGGGGGTCAATTGTTAGGGGGATCTAATGTTGCTGGGGGGAGACCTATTGTTGCAGAGTGATGCATTGTTGTTGATGGGTCTATTGTTTCTATGGAGGTCTATTGTTGCTGGAGGGATCTATTGTTGCTGGGGGGTCTATTATTGCTGGCTGCAGGGGATCTCATTTACTGCCTTTATTGTTATCATCAAGAAATTCCGTACAAATTACGGTACTTAGCACAACAAAATAATACTTGTATCTGTATTCTCTAAAAAGAGTAGAAGTGTGAGGTGGGTAGGAGGCAGAGACAAGGGATGGTGCTCAAAGGTAGTGAGGGGGTGGAGACAAGGGTGACTTAGCGGAAGAGAGTACCTGCATGTAAGCAGGTGCCTACAATGGGGATTTTGTTTTTAGCAAGAAAGTTGGCCTGCCTGGGCTGGAAAGTGGTTCATTGGGTCTGAACTCCTATCCTGGGCTTTTTGGGCCCTACTTTCCTTCCCTGTACATATTTGAATAGGGGGAGGGCTGGGTCCTTATTATGGTACACCTGGGCAGTCTTAGCTTGGTCAGTTAGAAAAAGAATGTATTTAATATGTATAGGTTGAGGTGAGAGCTTTCTTACGCAGCAGGAGTTGCAAGACTATATGGCAGGGGAGGGCAGGGATATGTCAAACTAGTGTGTATTAGCCTGCTTGCTGCCCTCTTGCTGCTAAACATCATCTTCTAAAGTCCACTAGGGGGCCTCTGTTCTCAGTGCCCTTCGATGCTTATAACTGATTACTGTATCCTGTAATGACATGGAGGTCAGCAGGAGGAATCGGTGAGAGTTTCATGGGTCCCAGGAGAACCACACTTCTGGAAATGTTAGTTTCTCAGTGGACTTTAGGGGATGATTTCCTTGGGTCGCATTCAGCAGTACAACAACAGAATACATTTCAAAAAAATATTTGCAGTTTTCGTTACAGATTAATCTTACCTTTCGTAACTTTTTGTATACCCAACAAAAGGAAATTGGCAGGTGTTCAAGGATGGCTTCCCTGTATAACCTTTTCTTAAAGCAGATACAATACATTCTATAATTTTTTTCCCCATTTTTATTATAAAAAATGTTTTAAAAATCATACAAAATCAGGAAAGACAATCTCACTAGACATCATATAAAATAGTAGAGGCAATTTTATCAGGAGAATAGACGTATGTCTACATGTTTCACGGTTACAGCCGCTTCCTTTAGGACTCCAAATCTCTTCATTTGATACAATGCCTACTTGCAATTGAATCTATAAACATCATATACAAACATATGTAAGATACATATCGTGTATAATATATATGGTCCCCAGCCGCCACTATCCCATAGGAAAAAAAAGGATACTCCACCAGCATAAGTGTGCAGAGGAGGAAGATATAAAAAAAAAGGATAACTTGTATAGCATCAAGGTTGCATTAAATCTGTCACAAAATCTTGTATGTTGCAGTTATAAGAATCAAAGTGTTACAGTTTTCTATTGGATTAAATTTGTGTGACTCTCATTAGGCACAATGTGGCAACTGAAGATTTATTTATTCCTTCAGTTCAGTCCACTGTTTAGTTTTAGTTAGAAATGTCTAATTTGATGTGCATGCACAAAGAGCAGACTCATTTCGTTTTTAGGCCTCATACACACCGGCAGAAGAAATGCTGCTGTTAGAGGTGTCTGTTTTTTTTTTTTTTTTTTAATGCCCCTGAAAATTTATCTAATGGGCATATGCACATTGTGTCGTTTACAGGCATATTTTAGAGCAGCATTCAGGGGTATTAAAAAAAAATGCCCCAAACCTGCATTCAGAGAGTTCTTCAACATGATTTACGCCTGTGTGTGCATAAATGTGTCTACACACGCCAAAATGCAGGCATATGCATGTAAATTTATTCTAAATGTATTCTAAATGAATATTCTAGCCAGTAGAACATGTTCACATTCATGCGCATCTAAGTACAGTTCGCTTGTAAACATGCGTACATACGCTCATAGACACACAATAAAATGCAACACTAGAGGCATTTTTTCTGCCAAAATCTGGTGGGAAAAACGCAGCATATTTTCATATGCCCATATGCATGAGACCTTAGACTGCTTTATTTTCTAAACGTTTTACTGATCAGCATATTCTTCTTTCATTTCTAGGATGGCCACTTTGAAAACACATACTATAGTGAAGTTATTTCCAAACTTGCTACAATTCGCTTTGCAGGTACTAATCTGCTTTAGTGCATTTGCTAATGGTGCCCATTAAAGTGTTTGTTACCCCAACACTTCATATTCCTGATATGTGCCTGCTGTACCATGTACTTGTATGAGAAACTATCCTGTTCTCTTTGTATTGCTTCCTTTATGTGAAATCCCTGGTGTTCCTGCCTTTTCCTTCCTATTAAAAACTGACCACACTAAGCAGAAGAGCACACTGTGGTCAGTTCTCTAGCTGTGCTGGGAACTCGTGGTGCTCTCCTCCAATGATCAGACTTGTCCTGACATGCCCCCTGCACAGCCATTCACTGGAGCTCAGTGTATTGCTGTCTTTTCTCCCCCCAGCTCATATGCAGCTGAGAACATAGGGAATGTGATCACTTATAAAAAAGGAAAAACAAGGCATTTATAATTTAGTTTTTATATCTATACAAAAATGTTTTGCCTTTCATTTCTATTTTAAACTGAATGGGTTGTTTTACAAGTTGATTGTTTACGATCACTTTATGTGCACGTATTCTTTTTGTCTCCTTCCCTGCTTCAAATACATACTTACATTCATTCTGCTCTTCCACATTAAAAGATAAGGTGAGGATCTTTTTTTTTTTTTTTTAGAATTATGCTTAACCTAGGTGGATACAGCATAGGTTTGATGTTGCATCTGTCCCCTGTTGACTCTAAGGTGAGAACTGAACAATCAAAGACCTCTGATCGCTTGATTCTCAGTACCCCATGAGCAGAGAGCTGGTGACTATCAGTCACCAGCTCTCTGCTCTTCCCCCTCGTGCTCACTGGAGCACTGGGGTGTGGAGGGGGCTGGAGCGGCACGCACAGGCTCTCAGTGGGTCACTGAGAGGCTGCACCGGGTGCCGGTCCAGGGATCTGGGTGGATCCTGACCATATGGTCACAATCTTTCCCCAGCCTGGACCGGCTCTGTGACATCAGACGACAGCGGGCTGCACTCCTGAGGTCCACATGAGAATTACAGCCATACAAGCTTTGGCTGTGCTTCTCCTTTAAAGGATAAGTTCACTTTTCATAACATGTTACATGTTACACCCATATTTAGCGGGGAACATGTAGCATGTTATGAATGCCCCAGCACCCCGCCCCCCCCCCCCCCCACGATTCCCGCTGTGCCAGCTAGCAGCTGCATCACCCATTCACAGAGCTCTGCGAATGGAAAACGACAAGATCCAGCAGACACACTGACAGGTTTGTAGGAGACCTGCATGGCATCATCGATCTGCTGATCGCTGGTGCAATGCTTTACAGGCTCCTGCAACAAAAAATAATAAATGCACATTTTTTTTTTACCTGCAAAAAAGTGTGCATTTATTATTTTTTCTGAAAAGGTGAACTTATCCTTTAACTTCATAACATACCCACCAAGAATTTCATTTTGAATTTTCTTGAATAAAATTACAACTCCAGAGCACATTTTCCTAAGGATTTTTGTAATGTTTATTTCAGAGCCTATTTGCCCTGTTCTGTATATATGGAGATAAGTCATGTCAGTACACTTACTGGCAAACAATGCCAAGTGGAAAGTTTTGTCTTTGCTATAATCACATGATCATTCTCAGTATTGTAAAAAAAAATCCCACCTCCAACATCTCTTTAGTGCCGGTTCACACTGGGGCGGCTTCAAAGTCGTATGACTCTGAAGCCGCCCTGAACAGCGCAACTTCAGCTCCGCTTGCAAACAACTTCTGTAATAGAAGTAATCAATGCAAGTCACTCTGAAGTTGCCCCCAGAAGGTGCAGGGACCTTTTTATAAGTCGAAGCACTTGAGTCACTCCGATCAGAACGGTTCCATTGCACTATATGAAGCGCGACTTGTGAGGCGGCTAAGTCACCTGACAGCTTGCCTCAGTGTGAACCGAGCCTTACTCTTATATAAAATCAGGACTTACTTAAAGTGTATGTTACCCATAACATTTCATATTCATATGTGTCTGTGTTAAAATGTACTTGCATTAAACAGTATCCTGTTTTCTTTGCATTGCTTAGTTTGTGTGATATACATGGTGATCCCACCAGTCCACCCTCCTCTCATACAAGTCTATGGGAATAAAAAAACGTCTTGAAGCAGGTCAAATGCACCTGTTAGGGCTATCTTTTTCCCAATACGCCAGTGACTGGAAATTTGGCAGTGGACTTGACTGGGCAGTTATGAACAGGCCCTTATTGTATTCTGAATAATACAGTGAGTGTTGATACTCTTTTTCTCTTTGTGTTCAGGCCAAGTGACCAAAGTAAAAACTATTAATCCCCTGGCAATGCTTCCTGAAAACTTGGAGAACTTCTATCGTTACCAGGGTTCGCTGACAACTCCCCCCTGTACGGAAAATGTGCTATGGACCGTGTTTGACTCAAAAGTGATCCTGTCTCAAAACCAGGTAAAATTCCCACACTGACAGAATGAATTATCACAGGAAGAGACCAAAAACAGAATTTGCCTTTGTCATTTAGGGACAACTGGCAGATTATCTTGATAAAACAACTCTCTACCTGGTGGTCACCTTTTTTTGCCACTCCATTGCTCCATCAGACCCCTCTGTAAATACCTAGTGCCCCCAGGTATGGGGGAGCAAGTAACTTTCATTGCATTGACACATGATAAGATAGGAACATTTTAACCCATATATGGTAGACGCTCAGAGTTTTCAAAAGGTTTGGACTCCAGCAGAGGAATGGTGTGGCAGGGGGGCGCAGAAAAAGTGAGTATTTCTAGGTGGGAGATTGTTCCTTGAATGAAACTTTTTGATTTTCTCTGAATTTGGCATAATAGCCTCCTCAAATATGCCACCGTCTGCCATGACTTGAGTGACAGATCAGTCCTGTTACACATAAAACCTCACCATGTTGCTATTGGATATTAGCAGGATCTCTCTTGAGTCATTAGGCCCCTCCATTCTCCAAAGCCTGATATACCCCACTGTTTTTTTTTGAACGAAAAAAACTGACAGCTCAGGTTGGAGCCGCTGTACTAACAATCCAATGTTAGTACAACGATCTCCCCCGCTGAGCTATTGTGTTCTGACAGAGGGACTGCCCCCTGCCGAAACACTCCGGTCAGCTGCTGTTTTCCAGCATGCTCATCTGACAGAAGACCGGTTACCATACACACAGGCAGAGAGTCAGCCGGTTTTATTTGAATTGGCTGGCATTCGGCCTGTGTGTAATAGGCATTATGAAAAAATGTATACATAGCCAAGTTGAGTGTAAATATTTATGTAACGCCCTGTACAACATTTAACTTGAGGGTGGTTGGATCGTGCCTGCACATCCAACATTCATCTAATGCCTATGCCAGTTTTTCTCAACCTTTTTGATGGAGTTTTGAAATAATTTTCAGGTCTCAGGAAATCTCTGCTAAAATATATTAAAGTAACAGCTCATGGTGCGTCTGTGAAGCATACCTAATGTAATTGACACCTGTGGTAGATATTTTTTTTATATACAACCTCCTGCTCTATATGGCAAGCAATAGTAATTATCAGAAAAACCAGACATTAAGATTGTAGCATTCTTTTACATTGGTGGTCAGTGGAGAAGTATCCCTTATATTGGTAGTCAGTGGAGAAAAGTCTTGTTACATTTGTGGTCATTGGAGAAGTGTGCCCCTACATTGGTTGTCAGGGAAGAAAAGCCCCTTATATAAGTAGTCAGTGGAGTAATCATTCCTTACATTGTTGGTTAGGGGAGAAATGCCCTCTTACTTTGATAGTTGGGGAGAAATGTCCTCTTACTTTGATAGTCAGGGGAAAAATGTCCTTTTACATTGGTGATCAAGGGAAAAGTTTCTCCCTTACATTTGATGCTCAGTGGAAAAGCTTCCTCTTACACTGGTGAGCAGAGGAAAAGTGCCCCTTATGTTGGTGGTCATTGTAGAAAAGTCACCCTTACAAGTGAAGAGAAGTGCCTCTTACATTGATGGTCTGGGGGATAAAACATATCAAGAGCGACTTCAGGAACTTAATATGTACAGTCTGGAGGAAAGAAGGGAGAGGGGAGACATGATTGAAACCTTTAAATACATCAAGGGGGTGAATAAGGTTCAGGGGGGCAGTCTTTTCAATATGAAACCAAAATCAAGAACACGGGGACATGACCTCAAACTAACTGGGGGGAAGTTCAAAACTAATCTTAGAAAGTATTATTTTACTGAAAGGGTGGTTGATGATTGGAATAAACTACCAACAGAGGTTGTGAGACAGTCAACAGTAAATGGCTTTAAACATGCTTGGGATAAACACAAATCCATAGTCAAACAACAAGGTTAATTTAAAAAAAAAAAAATATAAAAAAAAATAAATAAAAAAAATAAATAAAAAGGGGCAGACTCGATGGACTACTCAGTCTTTTTCTGCCGTCACTTTTCTATGTTCTATGTTCTATGTTCTATGAAAGTCCAAGATGCAGCTGATTATAATGGGAGAAACTGCCAATCAGTAGAGTTGGATTTTCATCTCCTCATTAGAGTTTCCCCAAAGAAAGTCTGAAACTAGATATACAGTATATCATGCATATATATGGCATTATTTCTTGAATAGGTAATCTACAGTACAATATATTCTGCAGATCAAGCTGCTGGAAAACACTCTGTTGGATTGGCACAATAAAACCTTACGCAATGATTATCGCCATGCTCAGCCTCTCAATGACCGTGTTGTACAGTCATCCTTCCGTGTAAAAATGCCAAAAGGTGAGTACAGCTTTAGTAAATGAAGTACTGGAGTGTAATGTTTCTGGAAGACTATAAGACAGTTCAGGGTATTGTGGATGGAATGGATGCATCATATTTTATAAATTAGGTATAGAAATTCTGATCAGCTTAGTTAGTCAATGGGGTTGAAACAATTCTTTGGTATGATATTGCTTTTTACTTTTCTGTCCATGATGATTCCTTTATTCCTGCATATCTTCAGGTGAAGTATGTCA
Organism: Glandirana rugosa; assembly: GCA_018402905.1. Lineage (NCBI taxonomy): Eukaryota > Metazoa > Chordata > Amphibia > Anura > Ranidae > Glandirana > Glandirana rugosa. The sequence goes on along the minus strand of BLSH010438581.1, from coordinate 1,690,478 downwards.
GCACGAGATCAGCACTAAATTGACCCTAATTGAGACTGAACTTCTAGATGTGAAGAAACGGGTGGCAACTGATCCTCTGAAAGGCCGATCAGGCAAGTAAACATGTAGTATATGCCAAAAGAAGGACTTGAGGGATTCATAAAACAATAAAAACAATCTTTTTAGTTCTCTTCTCTTCTCTGCTCTTTTTCTTTTTCTCTCTCTCTCCCTGTTTTTGTGTATCTATCTATCTATCTATCTATCTATCTATCTATCTATCTATCTATCTATCTTCATATAAATTCAAAAAGGTATACAAACACTCACTGGTCTTGCAGCTGAGTAAAGGCAAAAGAACAGCATTTTATTGTCTTTGCCTTATCTCCGCTGCAAGAACCATGAGTGCCTCTATACATTTTTGAATTTGTATGGATATCTCCTGCATAAGATAAGATAAGATAAACCTTTATTCGTCCCACAGTGGGGAAATTTCTTTGTTACAGCAGCATGAAAAAATAAAAACTAAATGCAAATATATAGACAATAGACATACTATAGTATACAAGTATATACACAACACAATGTATAAATACAAATGAGGAAAAAGTACATATTGCAGGTAATATTGCACACAGGTGGTATTGCACGTATTGCAGGTAATATTGCACGTATTGCAGGTAATATTGCACGTATTGCAGGTAATATTGCACGTATTGCAAGTGAATATTGCACACAAGTAGTATTTTACACAATAAAACAGTAATAACAGTGTGTATTATGGTTAATGGTTCACTGGGAGCAGCTTTGATTGTAAAGTCTAATGGCAGCAGGGAGAAAAGACCTTCTATAACGCTCCTTCAGACACTTAGGATGTAACAGTCTGTCACTGAAGGAGCTGCTCAACGAGGTAACGGTTTCATACACGGGGTGAGAGGTGTTCTGCAGCAATGATGATAGTTTTGCTACCATCCTCCTTTCTCCCACCTCCTGTACAGTGTCCAGGGGAATCCCCAGGACTGAGCTGGCCTTCCTGATCAGCTTGTCCAGCCTCTTTCTGTCTGCAGTAGAGATGCTGCTGCCCTAGCAGACCACACCATAGAATATGGCTGGGGCCACCACAGAGTTAAAAAAGGTTTTCAGTAGCTCTCCCTGCACTCCAAAAGACCTTAGTCTCCTCAGCAGAAAGAGTCTGCTCTGCCCTTTCTTATAGATTGCCTCAGTGTTGTCTGTCCAGTCCAGTTTGTTGTTTAGGTGAATACCCAGGTATTTGTAAGAGTCCACTCTCACAATGTCCTTTCCCTGAATGTTTACCAATGGAAATGATGAAGTGTGTTTGTGCCTATGGAAATCCACCACCAGTTCTTTGGTTTTCCCCACGTTTATCTGGAGGCAGCTCCGTTGGCACCAGTCCACAAAGTTCTGTATAAGTCCTCTGTCATCATCATTCGTGATCAGACCGACGATGGCAGAGTCATCAGAGAACTTCTGTAGGTGACAAGAAGATTTGTATGGATATCTCCTGCATGGATACTTATTACTATACAGGATTTATATAGCGCCAACAGTTTACGCAGTGCTTTACCATACAAATAGAGAGCGGAGACCACCTTTTGGACACATACAAATACACAGTAAACATGCAAATGAAACTAAATTCAACTATGTGTGAAAACTCCAATTACACTACCAAACATATTCAGGGCTGATAAAGATACAACTAATGCTAGCTCTCCATACCTCTCAGGAGAGAGTAAGAATAAGAACACAGGGTGTGTGGTAGGTTGACCATGGCTCCCTTTAAGCTACCCTGCCACTGAACTGTTTTTAATATTAGAATGTAATGGGCGGAATGCTCACAGATATTTCAGATACTTCTGAGCTTTAAGTGTGTGAGACACCTACAGACAACACGGCCTAAGGCTTCTTGCAAGGAAAATCTTGTCCATTGACTATTGTATTCTAGGATATGTCTGTGGTACGCCTTTCCAAAATGGCTTTAAGGAGAAGGTCTTCCTGTTAGGGATGTACTGGCAGTAATAAATATCTGCTCAGTGCATCACTGGCTAATGTTTATCATTTTTTTAAACATTCTAATCTCATTTCATTACATCTTGAATTGTCTATTTCTCCTCCAGGTGCTTCTGCTGTACAGTTTTATCCATCTTACCAGTTTTCCAAGAAGTACCCAGCTTGTTATGTTGAAATCCAGCTATCAAAACCTCTCCAGCTGACCAAATTCACACTCTGTTCGTGGCTAAAAACCAAACCCGAAGGCACTCAGAAAGTATTTTCCTACTCCACTACAAATTCTGAAAATGAGCTTGTCCTCAGTGTGGGGTCTGATGTTAGGCTGTGGGTGGGAGGAACACTGGTTGACTTTAATATACACCATACAAATGAAGATTGGGTGCATTACTGTTTGCGCTGGGACTCAAACACAGGAAGAACAGAGCTCTTTGCGAGTGGCCTGCAAGGCAAGGAGAAAATTGCCCAGAAAGGGTACACAGTGAAGCCAGGAGGGGTGGCTCTTCTGGCAAAGGAACGCTTTGATCTTATGGGAATATATAACAATAGTTTCTATGGAAAGTTAAGTCATCTCCATCTTTGGAGTTATCTACTGAGTGCTGAACAGATAATGTCTTTAAGCAAGTGTCAAACATCCGGTCTTAAAGGGGATATCATATCCTGGGGGGAGACTACCATGATCATGGCAGGAGGGGTTATTATTGAGCCAGATAACAGCTGTTGGTAAACTAGAATTTTATAATCTAGAACATTTCCAGAAGCTGATTTAGGACGGTACTAGTACCATCAGAGGGGGGTCCTATACTATAGGGGAAATTCTGGCCTACAAACTGTGAACGAATTTCTGTAA
>BLSH010438581.1:1648465-1670033 GCA_018402905.1 Glandirana rugosa | reverse complement strand
TTTTAATTTATTTTCCCTCTCCCCATTTTTTGTAGGGCACTTGCCCTAGTTTGAAGATGATTTTAGAACAGTTATATGGCTTCTACCGTTAATTAATACTTTTCAGACACAGTTTGAAGATGATCCACATTCACCTCCATTTTTGCATTTTTTATGTTTTTATTTTTTTAAAAATATTTAAAGTTATTTCCCTGTCCCCATTTTTTTGTAGGGCACTTGCCCTACCCTTACCCCCATTTTACTTCCTTTTGCAGCCCTCTGGGGCTTTCCAGGACTTTCCTACAGCCATTTTTGTGCCTAAAAGTTCGGGTCCCCATTGATTTCCTGTATTTTCGTTGTCCGTGCGATCGTTCGGGTTCCGTCCGGACCCGGACTTTGTCCCGAAGTTCGGACGGACCAGCAGAACCCGAACGTCCAGGTGTTCGCTCAACTCTACTGGTGATACTTATGGGCAGTGTTGGCTAAGTTTGGTTTTGGACACCAGTTTATAGAATGGGTCAAGCTGCTTTACGTTTCGGGCCAGTATCAGAGTGGCTGATAGAATGTCGAAGCCATTTGCTCTGGGCAGGGGTACAAGGCAGGGATGTCCCCTGTCACCCCTGCTCTTCGCAATCCCTATAGAACCCCTGGCGGCAATGGTGCGGGGGGATCCGGAAGTCAGGGGGTTTGAGTACGGGGATTTGCTGGAAAAGATTATGTTGTATGCAGATGACATGATGCTCTTCCAGAGGGACACTGATGCCTCCCTGAGGAGTGTTATGTCTATTATTACAGACTCTGGGTGCTTTTCAGGTTCGACCATTAACTGGTCCAAATCGGCTCTGATGGCGTTAGATGATGAGCGAGAGCTGGAGTTGCCTGTGGCCTGTCCTATACCAGTCGTGAAGCAGTTTAAATATTTGGGCATACAAATTTCCCCAAAATATTTTGCGTGGTCAACACTCTGTTCAGACGTCTACTCTGGAACCTAGGCCCCCCCTAGAATCAAATTGGAACAATTACAATATTCTAAAGAGGGGGAGGACTGGCCCTTCCTAACCTGTGGCTGTACTACATGTCGGCCCAGCTGCAACTGGTTGGCAATATGACCCCTTACCCCACAAACTCATCGGCTAGGCTGATGTTCCACACCACAGGGGCGGAAATGGTGCCAATGGGACTTGAAGCCCAACAGTTCCATAAACATATGCCTACCCTCTCACTGATACAAAAAATATGGAATAAAGGAAGAAAGATGCAGGGAGCGTTGGGATACGCAGATTACAGTCCAATTTGGGATAACGTGTCCTATGTTGAATTGGCTAAACTAAAACAGTGTCCTAGATGGCATACTTATGGGGTAAAAATGCTGTCACAAGTATTCTGTGGAGGGAAGTTGGTGTCCTTTAACGAACTGAAAACCAGATTTGGTCTGCCGACCAATATGTGGTACCCATGTGTACAGCTTCAGCATCCAGTGAGGGCACAAGGGGAAGCAGCTGAATGGGACCTCTCACCCACCCCCTATTTTATCTAATTCAAGCCACTACAAGAACTAAGGGGATTATATCGCAATGCTACCAGATGTTGCTTTCTCAACATTTACAGGCATACCCGATTAAAGCATTGACCGCATGGGAGGGAGACATAGGGCCAATTGAAGGGGACCAGTGGGAAGAGGCACTGCAAGCTATCTCCACCTGCTCCTTAAATGTAGCGCAAAAAGTATCCCAGCTGTACATAATACTGAGGGTCCACTACACCCCTAAGAAACTTTATAAAATGGGTAAACTGTCAGACCCCTTATGTGGTAAATGTAGGCAGCAGGACAGGGACCTCATTCACCTTATATAGAGATGCCCAAAACGCCATCGATACTGGAGGGAGGTGGTAGATACACTTAATAGGGTGTTTCAAACAACTGTTCCGTTAAACCCAATGCAATGTGTATTGGGGGTGCTAGAAGAAGTAGTACCTGATGAAATGACCAGAACAGCTATTTCTAGAGCTATATTTCAGGCTAGAAAACGAATATTAATAGGATGGAAGTTGACATCTCCGCCAAGTGTGGCAGCCTGGGTATCTCACATGGGCAACACCCTAAATATGGAAAGATATATTTACCAACACAGAGGGAACCCGGGTAGATTTGAGCAGATATGGGCCCCCTGGCTAGATACACCTGGTCTGAGTCCCAGAGAAATAGTGCTGTCTAGACTTTGTCCCAATCCTGGCGGTGGAGTCTGGTTCGTGCGGGGAACAACCTCTCTTACGGCCCTGGTTCCAGAACCCCTGGTAGAGCAGACAGGGAGCGCTGGAGCACAGGGGAGCACGAGGGCTGGATTCAGACACAGGTGATGGTAAGATGTCTTCTAGAAGTCCGTGCAAGACTGAGAGTAGTGGTTCAGGCCGGGTCAGCAACGTGCAGGCAAAACAGTGCAGAGGGATCAGACGGATGGATGGTCGGGTTCAGGCAGGGTCGTCAGCGGGCAGGCAGCGAGGTACAGAGGGATCGGGCAGAGAGAGTGGTCGTAGGCAAGCAGAGGTCGGTTCAGGCAGATAGCACAGATAATTAGGTCAAGTGGGGGGTCACAGGAACAGGAAGTGCACAGATACAGGTCTCTCGGGAACACAGATTTGCTGTAGATCAGACAGCACCTGCTACAGCGTGCAGGAAGCTTAAATAGGCTGATCTGCACCATGGGCGTGCACGGGTGCGCGCGGAACGGCCGGAAACAGACATTTTCCTGATAGACTTCTGCAAAGTTCGACACATGAATTGGCCATACAAGGGGGAAAACTGTTTTTCAGTATGTGATGTGTATACAATTATTGGGATTGAGGTGGCAGGGGTATGAGGAAATGAACTGTTTTACTTTGTTAATGCTGGAAAGATTGTATAATGTCTGCACAAACTTTAATCCTGATATGTATGCACATTGGAAAATGTTTAATGTTCCCAATAAAATCTTTCCTTATTTAAAAAATAAAGTATATAAATATATTTACTAAAATGTTATATAAGCTGTAACACACTAAGTAAACTGAAAAGTAATTTTCAGTGTTAAATTTTCAGCTTTCATTAAAATAATACCTGGTGCAGCATTAATTTCATTGACGAAAATGTTTTTGTCATAGTTTTCGTCAGCTGCATGTTTTCAGTGACTGCATATTTTGCATATTCATTCTTCATGGTCAACATATCTACGATATGGAAAGAGTGTGCCAATAGCCTTCATAACTTGTGCCCCCAAAGGGTGTCCCTCAGCAGGGGAACACTACCAAAATTGCTGGATTATGGTGCAGAGGTATCTCTGCGGTACAGGGTTGAAGAGTAGCAAAGGTGGGAGAGGTAAGAATGAACCATCTTTTTTGTCAGGGGGCACTTTGTTTTGGAGGTGCTTTAAGTCAGGTTGGACATGTGGTATTCTGGATACAGCTCCAGATGCACAGTAAACCACATCTCACCGTCCTCAAATGAAGAATAAGTCCTTTGTTTTTTGGAATTATGTTGAAAGTGACCACAATGCTTAAGCCACAGAGCCATGTTTATCATATATTGCACTTCTGATGAACAATCAAAAAAAGCTGCAAACAAGTTGGATAAACCACCCTGTAAAGTTGGACTCTACCTATGCTATAAAATAGAGGTTCTTGAAGCACAGTTGTCTACTGTACGGTGACATAAAGACATGATCTGCATATCTCTACTCACTATCCTAAAATGAGAAATTAGCCCTTAATTTTTAGCAATTGTGTTAAAAACTGTTTTGCTCAAATACTCAAATGATAATAGTAACAAACTAGAGCCACAAAAAACTGAATGCTTGAACGATATTAGTTACATTTTTATTTAATGTTACAAATCCACAGTGTGCGAAATAAGGCAATACTATATTAAATGAGGTACACAAGCTCCCTTACAATACAAAAACACTTCACATACTTGGCTTGTGTATAATTAAAGAGCAGACTCCAACAGCCATAAGTGGGTGCAAATGACCTAAATAATGGTCACAGCTGACATTGTTACAGATGTGCCAAATAAAATTCACAATGGACGCTATTGCAAATAGGCAAGTGTACCTCAGGGGCCCATATGCCCTGCTACAGAAAAAGGAAACCGTCTACATTCATTAAACACATATTAGCAAAATGTGACTGTTGCAATAAATGGAAGGCATCATCATTTTGTTTTGCATGGCAACAGATACTGTATGTCATCACGGTTGTGCCATTGATTTTTATACAATACCTGCTGTCATGCATAAATAAAGCTGACTAGGCCCGACTGACTGTTCTGAAAACCCTGTAGATCAATAGGATTTGTTATGCCGCATCTTAACTAAGCAAATGGCTACAGAGAGTCCTGAGCATAAACATTTGGTCACAGTGCACTTTTGATGACACCATCTTCTTCTATCGGTATGCTCTTGGATGTTGGTGATGTTAGGTCTTCAAATTCCCTCGAGTCTGTTTTTTCCTCAAGTCCATTTCTCTTTGCCATTAGTTGACTAATTTCTAGGAAGGTTTTGCCTTTGGTTTCGGGAACAATAAAATATATAAAGAGGAAAGTCGCAAGGCAGATGGCAGCAAACAGAATGAAAGAGTATGAGCCTAATCCACTCTGCAACAGAAAAAAATATCACATAAAGAGAAGGGAACAGTCTCCATAAGATAACAGAGATTTTCCTCTAATGACAATCACAAGCACCACTACCTAACCCATTATTGTTCAGTAGTAAAACATTATTATTACAAGAGATGCTTAGGTTAGCCACATGGCTTTCAAATATTGAACTATGCCTTTAGGCTGGGCTCACACTGTCCGACATTAAAACGGTCTGACTTTGATCCTACTTTGCTGTGCAATTTACAGTCCTACATTGGGTCCTACATCGGTCCGATTTCTGTGAACAGGGATCCGACTTTGATCCTGACAATACCAGGCACCTTGTGCTCTGGGGATCTTGAAGGGGAAAAAAAACGGCATGGGGTCCCCCTCCAAGAGCATACCAGGCCCTGCGGTCTGGTATGGGTTTAAGGGGAACCCCAATGCCAAAAATACGGTGTAGGGTCCCCCCCGAAATTCATACCAGACCTTTATCTGAGCACACAGCCAGGCAGGCCAGGAAAGGGGGTGGGGAGGAGTGAGCGTCCCCTCCTAGACCATACCAGGCTACATGCCCTCAACATGGGGAGTATGGGTGCTTTCGGGCAAGGGGGGCTCTGCGCCCCCCCCCACCCCAAAGCACCTTGTCCCCATGGTGATAAGGACAAGGGCCTCTTCCCGACAACCCTTGCCGGTTGTTGTCGGTGGTTGTCGGGGTCTGTGGGTGGGGGGGCTTATCGGAATCTGGAAGCCCCCTTTAAGCCCCCTTTAACAAGCGGGCCCCCAGATCCTGGCCCCCCACCCACAGACCCATCAGGGTTTACTTCCTCTTTAATAAAATATTTTAAAAACCCGTGCAGTATGTTTTTTTCACATTTTCATTTTAGGTGAATGAGTAGGGGTACAATGTACCCCATACTCATTCACATAGGGTGGGGGGACGGGATCTGGGGGCCCGCTTGTTAAAGGGGGCTTCCAGATTCCAATAAGTCCCCCACCCACAGACCCCGACAACCACCAGCAAGGGTTGTTGGGAAGAGGCCCTTGTCCTCATCAACATAGGGACAAGGTGCTTTGGGGTGGGGGCACATAGCCCTCCCTGCCCCAAAGCACCCATACTCTCCAGATGAGGGCATGCGGCCTGGTATGGACTGGGGGGGATGATCGCTCGTCCCCACCCCCTTTCCTGGCCTGCCAGGCTGTGTTCTCAGATAAGGGTCTGGTATGGATTTTGGGGGGCCCTATGCCTTTTTTTGGCATTGGGGTTTCCCTTAAAATCCATACCAGACCAAAGGGCCTGGTATGCTTTTGGAGGGGGACCCCATGCTGTTTTTGTTTAATTTGGCATAGAGTTCCCCTTCAAGATCCTCATAGCATGGGGGGCATGACCTGATGTGAACCGGGGCACACAGGTTTCCAGAGAGCTCCATATAAAACAGCTAAAATCCATTATTTGGAGCCATTTTTACTTCACCAAACTTTCACCACTGACCAGAGGAGGTCACAGGCAGTGCAGTGATGCCCCAATCGGTGGCCAAGTGGGCACGGAGAGCTCAACAAGCTCAAAAGACCCAGCACCAGACATGTTCGAAAGGAAGCCTGGGAGCTGGCCTCATCTCTGCCATCTTCTCTCCCACACAAGCCCTACAGCGCGCCAAGCAGTCAGCAGTAGGACTGGAGCCGTGGCGGAAATGGCTTCACAGGGAGAAGGAGAGAGGTCGGCGGTTCCCCAGGGCTTGGAAGCAACTCATGCAGCCATAACACAGCCCCTCCTGGACTCCATAAACTCCAGTAAGGCGGAAGTGATGGTGAGAATAGACCACATGTCGATGGAATGTACATTGATCAGACATGAACTGGACAAAATAAGAGGCCAGTTGAATGAGGCTGAAGGACGGATCTCTGAGTGGAGGACTCCACACACGTTCAAAGTAACCACCTGGCCGAACTACAATCACTGGTTAAAGCACCTCAGGATCATGTGGACGATGCTGAAAATCGTCAGCGCAGGCATAATGTAAAAGTGGTGGACTTGCCGGAGGGAGCGGAGTGGCCGAAGGTCACAGACTTTGCGGAACAGTTCTTTAACCGCTTGCCGACCGCTGGTCGGCAATTGACGGTGACAAGGTGGCTCTTTCCCGCAAAACGCCGTCATACGACGGCGGCTGCGGGATCGAGCCTAGTGAGCGCGCGCACGCCGCTGGAGGCGCGCCCGCGCGCTCACTGTGTTCGGGGAGGGCCAGGGAGCGGGTGCGGCGGCTTCGATTGCCGCCGGCTACCCGCGATGCCCCCCCCCCCGGAGTGAAGGAACAGAGGTCCGTGTATGTAAACACGGACCTCCGTTCTGTGAAGGGGGAAGGGCTGTGATCACAGCCTTCCTCTACATGGAGGCTGTGATCACTTCCCTTCCCCAGCTAGGGCAGTCCCCATACAGTTAGAACACGCCCAGGGAACATAGTTAACCCTTAGAGTGCCCCCTGCAGGTTAACCCCTTCACTGCCAATGGCATTTACACAGTAATCAGTGCATTTTTATAGCACTGATCGCTGTATAAATGCCAATGGTCCCAAAAAAGTGTCAAAATGTTCCGACATGTCCGCTGAAATATCGCAGTACCGCTAAAAATCGCAGATCGCCGCCATTACTAGTAAAAAATAAAAACCCCAAAAATGAATTCTCATCATCCGTAAACGCGACCACTTTTGCGCAAACCAATCAATAAACGCCGATTGTGATTTTTTTTTATCACAAATATGAGGAAGAATATAAATCAGCCAAAACCGGTGAAAAAAAATGTTTTTTTATATATTTTTTTTCGATTTGTATTTTAGCAAAAAGTAAGAAATTTGGGTTTTTTGCAAAATTGTCGCTCTTCTTTTGTTCATAGCGGCGATCAGAAATGATGCAGCGGTGATCAAATACCACCAAAAGAAAGCTCTATTTGTGGGAAAAAAAGGACGCAAATTTCGTTTGGGTACAACGCTGCACGACCGCGCAATTGTCAGTTAAAGCGACGCAGTGCCGAATCGCAAAAAGGGCTCCGGTCCTAAAGCTGGAAATCCTTCCGGGGCTGAAGTGGTTAAACAGTTTTGCTGAAATTGGATGACATGCTGCCAACATATGTTATAGAAAGAGCTCACAGGGTCCCAACAGCCCCCCCACCCCCAAGAAGCCCCGTCACGGCCATTCCTGGTCCAGTGCCTGAACTACAGGGACAGGGACCTCATTTTAGCGGAGCCCAGGAAACATCAAGAATTTAAGTATGGTAACACCAAAGTGATGTTGTTTGGTTGTTGTGAGAAGTTTATAAATGCGGTGCTCATTTCTCAATGTTGTTGTGGGGCCTAAAGCTCCAGATATCTTCTACTCACTAAATTGAATTGACTCTGCAATCTGTTCAAATGTTATCACTGTGTGTGCTCTTTCATAACATGGCAATACTAAGCATCGCCACTAGAGGGCTTCATAGCCCAGAGGAATGCTATGCCTCTGACTTTTCATGCACCTCATAGGCCTCAAAAACGCTTGTCCTGTGGAATTCTCAAAACACACCAACAGAGGCAGCTCTAGGCTTTATGAAGCCTTAGGCAAAACCTAGACATGAGGCCCCACTCACGCCCCAAATGGGAATAATAATGCAAACAATAAAAATTAACTGTATGAATTGCATATATTAGGATATATTTGTGCAGCTGCTACTATCAATGTGTTAGAGGTATAACAAAAGTCAAAAACCATATTTCCCCATTTAGATGAAGGTCAGGTTTATGTAACTCAGCCATCACAGAGTTCCCCCTTACATCAGAGTCTGCAGAATTCCCCCTTACAGTGCAAGAGGAATGCTGCAGATCACGATGTAAGGGGGAATACTGCAGACTTTGGTGTAAAGGGGAACTGTGATGTAAGAGGGGACTCTGGTGACCAGAGATCACCTTACATCAGAGTCGACTATGTTCCCCCCTTTACATCACTGTCCACAGAGTTCTAACTTGCACTTAAAATGGGAACTTTAATGTGGGGGGGACGATTCTGTAGCAGCACCTTCCGCAGCGTGAATGTACTAAGGTAAGGAGGATTTCTGATATAAATGGAAACCTTTATACCAGAGCTCCCTTACCTGACTGTATTCACTACCCCTCACCTCACTGGCCCCCCCCCCCCCCCCCCACAGACTGGGCTCCTTTCAAGTGCACCGTGCAGGGCTCAGCCAGAAGGCTCTGGCTTCATCTTATAATGTCCTCTCCACAGTCCAGACATCTGACTCCTCCCATGACCCCAATCCTAATCTCTTCTGTGCTCCCCCCCAGAGACTGCAGACATGATAGAAGAGATGGTCAGAGACTGCAGGCATGATACAAGAGATGGGCAGCGACTGCATACATGATACAGGAGTTGGTCAGAGACTTCAAACATGATACAGGAGATGCTCAGAGACTGTATACATGATACAGGAGATGGTCAGAGACTGCAGAAATTATATAGGAGATGGTCAGAGACTGCAAATATGATACAAGAGATGGCCAGAGACTGCAGATATGATACAAGAGATGGTCAGAGACTACACACATGATAGAAGAGATGGTCAGAGACTGCATACATGATACAGGAGATGGTCAGAGACTGCATACATGATACAGGAGATGATCAGAGACTGCATACATGACACAGGAGATGATCAGAGACTGCATACATGATACAGGAGATGGTCAGAGATTGCAGACATAATACTGGAGATGGTCAGAGACTGCATACATGATACAGGAAATGATCAGAGACTGAATACACGATACAGATGATCAGACTGCATACATGATACAGGAAATGATCAGAGACTGCATACACGATACAGGAGATGATCAGACTGCATACATGATACCGGAGATGATCAGAGACCGCATACATGATACAGTAGATGATCAGAGACTGCATACATGATACAGGAGATGGTCAGAGACTGCAGACATAATACAGGAGATGGTCAGAGACAGCATACATGATGCAGGGAATGATCAGATACTGCATACATGATACAGGAGATGGTCAGAAACTGTAGACATGATACAGGAGTTGGTCAGAGACTGCATGCGTGATACAGGAGATGGTCAGAGACTGCAGACATGATGCAGGAGTTGGTCAGAGACTGCAGACGTGATACAGGAGATGGTCAGAGACTGCATACATGATACAGGAGATGGTCAGAGACTGCATACATGATACAGGAAATGATCAGAGACTGCATACATGATACAGATGATCAGACTACATACATGATGCAGGAAATGATCAGAGACTGCATACACAATACAGGAGATGATCAGACTGCATACATGATACCGGAGATGATCAGAGACTGCATACATGATACAGTAGATGATCAGAGACTGCATACATGATACAGGAGATGGTCAGAGACTGCAGACATAATACAGGAGATGGTCAGAGACAGCATACATGATACAGGGAATGATCAGATACTGCATACATGATACAGGAGATGGTCAGAGACTGTAGACATGATGCAGGAGTTGGTCAGAGACTGCAGATGTGATACAGGAGTTGGTCAGAGACTGCAGACATGATACAGGAGATGGTCAGAGACTGCATACATGATACAGGAGATTGTCAGAGACCGCAGACATGATACAGGAGGTGGTCAGAGACTGCAAATATGATACAAGAGATGGCCAGAGATTGCAGACATAATATAGGAGATGGTCAGAGATTGCATACATGATACAGGAAATGATCAGAGATTGCATACATGATATAGGAGATGATCAGACTGCATACATGATACAGGAAATGATCAGAGACTGCATACATGACACAGGAGATGATCAGAGACTGCATACATGATACATGAGATGGTCAGAGATTGCAGACATAATACAGGAGATGGTCAGAGACAGCACACATGATACAGGGAATAATCATATACTGCATACATGATACAGGGAGATGGTTAGAGACTGCAGACATGATACAGTAGGTGGTCAGAGACTGCAAATATAATACAAGAAATGGCAGACATAATATAAGAGATGGTCAGAGATTGCATACATGATACAGGAAATGATCAGAGATTGCATACATGATACAGGAGATGATCAGACTGCATACATGATACAGGAAATGATCAGAGACTGCATACATGAAACAGGAGATGATCAGAGACTGCATACATGATACATGAGATGGTCAGAGATTGCAGACATAATACAGGAGATGGTCAGAGACAGCATATATGATACAGGGAATGATCAGATACTGCATACATGATACAGGAGATGGTCAGAGACTGTAGACATGATACAGAAGTTGGTCAGAGACTGCAGACATGATACAGGAGATGGGTAGAGACTGCATACATGATACAGGAGTTGGTCAGAGACTGCAGACGTGATACAGAAGATGGTCAGTCAGAGACTGCATGCATGATACAGGAGATGGCCAGAGACTGCAGACATGATACAGGAGATAGTCAGAGACTGCAAATATGATACAAGAGATGGTCAGAGACTGCAGATATGATACAAGAGATGGTCAGAGACTACACACATGATACAAGAGATGGTCAGAGACTGCATACATCATACAGGAGATGGTCAGAGACTGCATACATGATACAGGAGATGATCAGACTGCATACATGATACAGGAAATGATCAGAGACTGCATACATGATACAGGAGATGATCAGAGACTGCATACACAATACAGGAGATGATCAGAGACTGCATACAAGATACAGGAGATGGTCAGAGATTGCAGACATAATACAGGAGATGGTCAGAGACTGCATACATGATACAGGAAATGATCAGAGACTGCATACACCATACAGGAGATGATCAGACTGCATACATGATACAGGAGATGATCAGAGACTGCATACATGATACAGGAGACGATCAGAGACTACATACATGATACATGAGATAATCAGAGACTGCATACATGATACAGGAAATGATCAGAGACTGCGTACATGATACAGGATATGGTCAGAGACTGCAGACATAATACAGTAGATGGTCAGAGACAGCATACATGATACAGGGAATGATGATCAGATACTGCATACATGATACAGGAGATGGTCAGAGACTGCAGACATGATACAGGAGTTGGTCAGAGACTGCAGACATGATATAGGAGATGGTCAGAGACTGCATACATGATGCAGGAGATGGTCAGAGACTGCAGACATGATACAGGAGTTGGTCAGAGACTGCATACGTGATACAAGAGATGGTCAGAGACTGCATACATGATACAGGAGATGGCCAGAGACTGCAAACATGATACAGGAGTTGGTGTCACGATCCTGGTGGTGGAGTCTGTCTTAGCAGGGAACAACCACTCTTACACACCTGATTCTGGGACCCCTGGTAGTGTAGACAGGAAGTCCCAGAGTGCAGGATGGCACGAGGGCTGGATGGTCACTGGTGGTGATGTTAGGCTCCAGAAGGTCGTGCAGACAGAAGAGTGGTCGTGCAGGCTGGGTCGGCAACTGGCGGATCAGAGAGGCACAGAAGGGGCAGGCAGAAGAATAGTCAAAGTCCAAGCAGAGTTCGTTCACAGGCTGGCGGCAAGGTACAGAAGGGTCGGACAAGCGGATGGTCGTAGATGGCCGGGGTCGGTGCAAGCAGATAGGAAGCAGGTCAGAGCAAGCCGGGTCGGTACACAGGAACAACACAGGAAGCAGGTTTCAGGTAGGAGAGCTGAAGCTCACAGGTACTCAGACGCTGTAGAACGGACAGCACCTGCTGACAGGTGCAGGGAGCTTAAATAGAGCTATTTGGTGAACTGCAAAACTCGGCAAAAAAGTCCAGAACATGGCCTGACTTCACCAGGCAAATCTTTTCTTTCCTAACACTTGGTCAGAGACTGCAGGCGTGATACAGGAGATGGTCAGAGACTGCACACATGATACAGGGGATGGTCATAGACTGCAGACATGATACAGGAGATGATCAGAGACTGCATACACAATACAGGAGATGATCAGAGACTGCATACAAGATACAGGAGATGGTCAGAGATTGCAGACATAATACAGGAGATGGTCAGAGACTGCATACATGATACCGGAAATGATCAGAGACTGCATACACCATACAGGAGATGATCAGACTGCATACATGATACAGGAGATGATCAGAGACTGCATACATGATACAGGAGACGATCAGAGACTACATACATGATACATGAGATAATCAGAGACTGCATACATGATACAGGAGATGATCAGAGACTGCGTACATGATACAGGAGATGGTCAGAGACTGCAGACATAATACAGTAGATGGTCAGAGACAGCATACATGATACAGGGAATGATGATCAGATACTGCATACATGATACAGGAGATGGTCAGAGACTGCAGACATGATACAGGAGTTGGTCAGAGACTGCAGACATGATATAGGAGATGGTCAGAGACTGCATACATGATGCAGGAGATGGTCAGAGACTGCAGACATGATACAGGAGTTGGTCAGAGACTGCATACGTGATACAAGAGATGGTCAGAGACTGCATACATGATACAGGAGATGGCCAGAGACTGCAAACATGATACAGGAGTTGGTCAGAGACTGCAGGCGTGATACAGGAGATGGTCAGAGACTGCACACATGATACAGGGGATGGTCATAGACTGCAGACATGATACAGGAGATGGTCAGAGACTGCAAATATGATACAAGAGATGGTCAGAGACTGCAGATATGATACAAGAGATTGTCAAAGACTGCAGATATGATACAGGAGATGGTCAGAGACTGCAGACATACTATAGGAGACGGTCAGAGACTGCAGACCTATTACAAGAGGTGGTCAGCGACTGCAGACATGATACAAGAGATGGTCAGAGACTGCATACATGATACAAGATATGGTCAGAAACTGAATACATGATGCAAGAGATGATCAGAGACTGCAGACATACTACAGGAGATGGTCAGAGACTCCAGACATAGTACAGGAGATGGTCAGAGACTGCAGACATGATAGATGAGCTGGTCAGAGACTGCAGATATGATACAGAAGATGGTCAGAGACCACAGACATGATACAGGAGATGGACAAAGACTGCAGACATAGTACAGGCGAAGGTCAGAGACTGCAGACATTATACAGGAGATGGTTAGAGACTGCAGACATGATATAAGAGATGACCAGAGACTGCAGACATGATACAGGAGATGGTCAGAGACTGCAGACATGATATAAGAGATGGTCAGAGACTGCAGACATAATATAAGAGATGGTCAGAGACTGCAGACATCAGAGGCGGCTCTAGGCTTGTAAGGCCTTAGGCAAAACTTGAGAAAAATAATTCAAGTGATAAAAAATAACAGTGAATGGATCTTCAGGATGGAGGCCGGGAAAAGGGGCTGGTAAATGTCATTTACCAGCCCCTTTCTTTTCTAAATGAACACAGTGAGTGATTGGTACTGACCACTCACTGTGATCATTCATAACTGAAGCATAGTAAACTGTGTTTATGAATTAAGAGGAGCCTCTGTCTCCTGTCTCAGAGTGTATGGAGATTGGTAGTATGTACATGAGAGTAGTGCGCCAGTATGGCCAGTGGGTAGTATGTGCAGGAGAGAAGTGCAGAGTGTATGGAGGTGGGTAGTATGTGCAGGGAGAGGGTATGGAGTGTATAGAGGTGGGTAATATGTGCAGGGGAGGAGTATATGGAGATGGGTAGTATGTGCAAGAGAGGAGAGCGGAGTGTATGGAAGTGAGTAGTATATGCAGGGAGAGGAGTGCGGAGTGTATGGAGGTGCGTAGTATGTGTAGGGAGAGGGGTATGTAGTGTAAGGATGGGGGTTTGTGCAGTTTGTGCAGGAGAGGAGTAAGGAGTGTATGGAGATGGGTAGTATGTGCAGGAGAGGAGTGCGGAGTGTATGGAGGTGAGTAGTATGTGCAGGGAGAAGATTGCGGTGTGTATGGTGGTGGGTAGTATGTGCAGGGAGAGGAGTGAGGAGTGTATGTAGGTGGGTAGTATGTGCAGGAGAGGAGTGAGGAGTGTATGGAGGTGGGTAGTATGTACATGAGAGGAGTGCAGAGTGTATGGAGGTGGGTAGTATGTGCAGGAGAGGAATGAGGAGTGTATGGCGGTGGGTGGTATGTGCAGGAGAGGAGAGTGGTGTGTATGGAGGTGGGTAGTATGTGCAGGGAGAGGAGTGCAGAGTGTATGGAGGTAGGTAGTATGTACATTAGAGGGGTGCGGATAGTATGGAGGTCGGTAGTATGTTCAGGAGAGGAGTGTGTAGTGTATGGAGGTGGAGAACCTCTGCTACCAATTTTTCTGGAGTTTGGGTCTGGGGGCCTGTGCGGGGGTGCACGTAGTGTGTGTTGCTGGCATTGGTGCCCAAGTGGCCCATTTAAGCAGACAGCCCCTTGCAGCCAGTGCTGTCCATTCTACAGCGTTTGTGTGTTCCTGAGCGACCCGATTACGTGATTATCTGTTCCTATGACCCGGCTTGTCTCGATCTTGTTTGATCTCTGCCTGCACAGACCCCCAGCTTGCCCCTGACAACCCTTCTGCCTGATCCTTGTATACCTTGCTGCCCGCCTGTTGACGACCCTGTCTGTACCTGACGACTCTTCTGCCTGCACCTTCTGTACTGCATTGCCAGCTAGTTGTCGACCCAGCCTGCATCACTACTCTATTACCTGCACGAGCCTCTACAGGACCGCTCACACCACCAACAGTGAACCAGTCCAACCCTCGTGCCCCCCTGTGCTCCCGAACTCCCTGTCTATCCTACCAGGGGTTCCCGAACCAGGGCCGTAAGAGTGGTTGTTTCCTGCATAAGACAGACTCTACCATCAGTTGCGTGACAGGTAGTATGTGCAGGAGAAGAGTGCGGAGTGTATGGAGGTGGGTAGTATGGGAAGGAAGAGGAGTGCAGAGTGTATGGCGGTGGGTAGTATGTGCAGGAGAGGAGTGCGGAGTGTAAGGAGGTGGGTAGTATGTACATGAGAGAAGTGCAGAGTGTATGGAGGTGGGTAGTATGTACATTAGAGGGGTGCGGAGTGTATGGAGTTGGGTAGTATGTACAGGAGAGGAGTGCGGAGTGTATGGAGGTGGGTAGTATGTGCAGGAGAGGAGTGCAGTGTGTATGGAGTTGGGTAGTATGTCCATAAGAGGGGTACGAAGTGTATGGAGGTATATAGTATGTACATGTGAGGGGTGCAGAGTGTATGGAGGTGGGTAGTATGTACATGAGAGGGATGCGGAGTGTATGGAGTTGGGTAGTATGTGCAGGAGAGGAGTGCGGAGTGTATGGAGGTGGGTAGTATGTGCAGGAGAGGAGTGAGGAGTGTATGGTGGTGGGTAGTATGTGCAGGAGAGGAGTGCGGAGTGTATGTAGGTGAGTAGTATGTGCAGGATAGGCGTGCAGAGTGTATGGCGGTGGGTAGTATGTGCATTAGAGGAGTGTGGAGTGTATGGAGGTGGGTAGAATGTCCATGAGAGGGGTGCGGAGTGTATGGAGGTGGGTAGTATGTCCATGAGAGGGGTGCGGAGTGTATGGAGCAGTGTTAATTTTGTTCAGCAAATTTCGATTTAGTTTTAGTCTTAGTCTTAGGACTAAAATGGCATTTTAGTTTTAGTCCCATTTTAGTCTTCTGCAATTATTTTAGTTTTATTCGTATTTAGTCAACTAAATCTCCAGGACATTTTAGTCAACTAAAATCATTTTAGTTGACTAAAACTCATTTTAGTCGTCTAAAATCGAATGGGTTTAGTTAAATTGTGATGCATTTTTTAAGCATTTCTCTACAATTTCCAAACTCATTATATACTGCTGGAGTGAAAAATCTAATATGTTATTATTTATGGTACTGAGGTATGAACATGCACTAAGAGTATAAAGTGCAGCGCTGAAAGTTCAAACTTATGCAAATTCAGTCCATAAATTCACTCTTAAAATTCCGGATGGAAAAGAAGATCAAATCAGCCCGTCACCAACACCAAACACACTGTCTCTTACCAGAACCACAGGACCCTTATTACAGGGGTCAGAAACGCCCTCTGGCAAGAGAAATCCAAATTGGCATGTAACATCAAGTTGGTATGTGTCATCCGACTAGAGCTTCGATTTCCAGCGTCATCTCATCGTCATCTAATGAGAGTGTTCCTGCTCAGGATTTAGAGGTCTGGCTAAGAAATTATGGAGAGGTTTTGACAAGGCCAAATAAAATCCTGGATGAGCGTAGCATCTGGACAGGTGGTTGGTCACTGTCACTGACCAACCACCTGTCCAGATGCTACGCTCATCCAGGATTTTATTTGGCCTTGTCAAAACCTCTCCATAATTTCTTAGCCAGACCTCTAAATCCCGAGCAGGAACACTCTCATTAGATGACGATGAGATGACGCTGGAAATCGAAGCTCTAGTCGGATGACACATACCAACTTGATGTTACATGCCAATTTGGATTTCTCTTGCCAGAGGGCATTTCTGACACCTGAAATAAGGGTCCTGTGGTTCTGGTAAGAGACAGTGTGTTTGGTGTTGGTGACGGGCTGATTTGATCTTCTTTTCCATCCAGAATTTTAAGAGTGAATTTATGGACTGAATTTGCATAAGTTTGAACTTTCAGCGCTGCACTTTATACTCTTTATGCTCTTTGGATATTGTTTGGATTTACAATATTGTGCTAGCAGCTTGTTCCAGGTTAAATTTTGTATTCCCTTTGCGCAGCAGTATATCCATTATATTTATGAACATGCACTACAGACCAGTGTTAGCTTTGATGTCAAATTTCAATTTAGTTTTAGTCTTTTGACTAAAATTGCATTTTAGTTTTACTTCCATTTTAGTTTTAGTCGTATTTTAGTCATCTCAATTGTTTTAGTTTTAGTCGCATTTTAGTCGACTAAAGTGGTATTAAGTTAGTCGACTAAAATGTTTTAGTCGGTTTTAGTCGACTGAATTAACACTGGTATGGTGGTGGGCAGTATGTCCATGAGAGGGGTGCGAAGTGTATGGAGGTATATAGTATGTACATGAGAGGGGTGTGGAGTGTATGGAGGTGGGTAGTATGTACATGAGAGGGGTGTGGAGTGTATGGAGGTGGGTGGTATGTACATGAGAGGAGTGCAGAGTTTATGGAGGTATATAGTATGTACATGAGAGGGGTGTGGAGTGTATGGAGGTGGGTGGTATGTACATGAGAGGAGTGCGGAGTGTATGGACTCGGAGGTATATAGTATGTACATGAGAGGGGTGTGGAGTGTATGGAGGTATATAGTATGTACATGAGAGGGGTGTGGAGTGTATGGAGGTGGGTAGTATGTACATGAGAGGGGTGTGGAGTGTATGGAGGTGGGTAGTATGTACATGAGAGGGGTACGAAGTGTATGGAGGTGGGTGGTATGTACATGAGAGGGGTGCGGAGTGTATGGAGGTATATAGTATGTACATGAGAGGGGTGTAGAGTGTATGGAGGTGGGTGGTATGTACATGAGAGGGGTGCGGAGTGTATGGCGGTAGGTAGGATCAAATACACCACTGGCAAGTGATGCATTAGTGACCAATGGCAGTTAATTAACCCCTTTGTGCTGCATTAGTGGCACCAGTGTCAGTGTTTATGAACCATTTCATGCTGCACCATATAGTGGTTAATGAACACTAATACTGGTGCCACTAATACAGCACAAAGAGGTTAATTAACGGCCACTGGTCACTAATGCATCAGTAACCAGTGGCAGTACATTAACCCCCTCCATGCTGCATATTACAAACAGCATTGTAAATGAACACCCCCCCAAAGAGCTAATCACTTCAGAGTGTTCACACAGTTCAGTGCCTTAGGTAAGGTTTTTAGCCTCTGCAAACTCATGTGCGCTGTTAAACAGGGCTTCACTTGCTCCTCTCAGGTTTTAGTAGCACTGTCCTCTGCTCTTCCACCCCGCCTCTGAATGACATCACGTTGGGTGGGACTAGGAAGCTCCTGTCGGGCGGAGATCACTCCCACCTGGCAAGGAAGTGACTGTATTGGACTTATTCTGGCAGTGTGAGGGAGCGCACATGGCAAACTCGCACCGCTTTGCTGCAGGTATAACACAGTGTAGCGGCGGCTGGCGAGTGTCACTCTTGTGTGCAGCGGTGCAGAGCAAGCAGCCTTTTTACGAGGCATCAGAGGCCTCCCTGGCCCAGTCCGCTCCCGCCTCCTGGCGGGTTCAGCAGCGGCTGGCAGCTCCACATCTACAATTTTCCTGCAGCAGGCAGTGCTGCATCCTAGACCCTTTACCAGGCCGACCTGTTCACCCCGCAAGTTTGGGGACACTGACCGGGGACACTCCCATTCTCACACACACATCAGGCAAATTAGGCCTTAGTGTGAGGCCTTAGGCGACCGCCTTATTTGCCTAATTAGAGAGCCGCCTCTGCACACCAAATGTATTCAGACAATCAATATTGGACTGTACAGCTGTCAGGTGGTCCTCTACTTATCCCAAGGTGAAAGCTGATTATCCGAAGGCTGAGGACTACATGACAACTCTACGCTCTACTTCCAAAAAGTTGCTGTGCCAGCCTGCCTCTTGGAGGCAACCTTCCCTCTAATTTTCATTGTCCCAACATCTTAGGGATATGGATCGAGCTCTCACAGGATCAGGCCAAAGTGAAATTTGCTTTACAAAAGTCTTTCACACCCCCACGGCAATGTTGCAAGCAAGTGTTATTACCTCAAGTCACGGGCCAATCATCCCTATAGGCTGAAGAAGTGAGATATTTTGATCAGAGCCTCAATATGAAGAAATGGAGCTGGATCACTATGGGTCTATACTGGGTTGAAAAGCCCAGGTAGGTCTCCTTTTTGGGGTGGTTTTGTTTAAGTTCCATATTCTGCTCCCTTATCCTGGAATGGTGAACTCTGGAAACTTATTCACTACTCGGTTGTGTTAAACTGTTGGTGGCAGAGGTTGGACCCTCATAGTTTTTTGGACTGTTTTTGGGAAGAAGCTGAATGGCGGAAGTTTTTTTGGTTACTACAGGGTTGGGGACTGTTACCGGTATAATGGCAGGGAGGGGGGGTTGTTTTGTCACAAATCACCATGCTACTCATTGAACTGGTTAACGGTTAGACCTATGCACAAATATCTCAGGGGTCTGGGATGGTACTGGCTTACTCCACTTCTCCAAGCTGGGACAGTAATCTACTTTATCATGTCGGGATCAGTTAGAATAATGTCATGGAATGTAAGGGGGGTAAATGATAAACTAAAAAGAACGTCAGTTTTCAATTTTTCCAAGCAGACGCAGCCACATGTCATCCTCCTTCAGGAGACTCACCTGGATGGTAATACAATTTTAGTTCTCCGCAGATCCTGGATTCAAAAAGCTTTCCACTCCACTTACTCCTCCTTTTCCAGAGGAGTATCTATTTTGATTAGTAAGAACATCCCATGTATGATCCAAAAGGTTTTCTCTGATACAGGAGGCAGTAGTCCTAAAAATTGTGTTTTCATAAATTATTATTGGTAAATGTTTACGTACCACCACCATTTCAGATTCAAAAACTGTATGATATGATGGCAAAAATGACCCCTTTTGCACAGCTCCCCGTTTTCATATTGGGTGATTCCAATGCTGTTCTAGATGCGGCATTGGACTCCTCCAATCCAAATAGGCCCAGTTCGGGTGACCTTCATGCGTGGGCGTCTGTAACGGGGCTGGCTGAATTATAGAGGTGGAAACATCCAAATGTAAAACGTTTTTCACATACTTCACTGTCCCACAGATCCGCAGCAAGGATTGACCTGGCTTTTGGCAATGCAGCATGCATGTCGACCCTGGGGGATATTGAATATGGTTCAGGAGGCATTTCAGATGACCCTCTTAACACTAAATTTCTCAATTCAGAAAGAGGGGAGTAGATGGAGACTGGCCTCGAGCTGGTTGCAGCATGAACAGGTGTCCACACAAATTGAATCCTCAGTTAAATCCTATTGGGAGGAAAATAAAGAGACGGCAGAAGTTCCGGAGGTTTGGGATGCCTTCAAGGCAGTGATCAGAGAGGAGTGTATATCAGCCATAAAAACAGCTAGAGTCAACCATAATGAACAATAACGGAAAATTGTATACTCACCTTTCCGTAATTTTCCTTTCCTGGTGCATCTTCATGGCAGCATACACATGGGTTGTGGCTCCGCCCCCACAACATGATAGGACTGGTTAACTATAAATCAAAGACAGACCCGGCTCACAGCATTCTCTGTAACTCTCACCAATTTGGGCGGGAATCTGTATGCTGCCATGAAGATTCACCAGGAAAGGAAAATTACGGAAAGGTGAGTATACAATTTTCCGTTTTCCTGGTGCATTATGGCAGCACACACATGGGACCTAACTCGCCATATGGGAGGGTGCAAGAAACATTTTGTAATGATCAGAAGCATAATTATCACCATGAATTTTCCAAATTTTACTGTCGAGAGCCGGGTTTACTTTAAGTGTAATAAAGGAGTTTCCTGGGAGGACCATATTGCTGACTTGCAAATAGCCTCAGGAGACACTCAGTACTGAGCTGTGCACTGAGCTGGCACTGCCCTAGTTGAATGTGCTCTTAAGTCATCCAAAACAGGAAGGCCTTGTGGAGAGTAGGCTCTTTTAATTGTCTTAATCTAGGATATGACTGTACATGTTGATGCTGATTGGCCCTGCCTTAAGCCACGCTGGAACCAAGTACAGATTTCAGCTTTCCTGAATGTAAAGGTAGCTGCCAAGCAGGTCACCCAAGTTAGATCAACATCCAGGGGATGTGGTTCTCTCACTCAACCAAGAAAGATGGGAAACTAACTTCCTGGTTAAAGTCGAAGGAGAAAGACACCACATGGATAAAGGCAGTCTGGAGTTTTAGGACTATACTGTCTGGGTAGAACGGTTAGGTGAGGCTCCTTGAGTACAAAGCCTGCAGCTCTGACACCCCTTTTTTCACAGAGG
>BLSH010438581.1:1629906-1647651 GCA_018402905.1 Glandirana rugosa | reverse complement strand
TGTGTGGACCTAACTTTTATAAGTCCTAGTCACCCGGTAAAGTTGATATAACGACACTGTAACCACCTTCAAATTCCCTACAGGTGGAAAGACCATGTTAGTAAAATAATTTTTCATATAGTAGTACTGTAATCCTCATCTCCTCTAGGCAAGTGGAGCCTTTAAGATTGCTCATTTATTTAATCCGGCTACAAAACTTGACCAGAATTTTTTAAATTTTCCATTAATTCTGGTAGCCTGGGTGACTGGAAGAGATTGAAAGGTGGACATCCCACCTATCAATTTTATATGATCGTTATGCTCATTGAATTACGCCCCTGCATGAGTGAACGTTTGTCATGATGATATACTTTTTAATAAAATGATTGTACCAGAAAGGTGGACATCCCTTAAACTTCCACCAATGTCACAGCAATATAGTTGAAATGGCCCACTGATCCTGAATATTTTCAATCCAGGTGTGTGCGCAAAGCTTCACACAGGCACCCCCTTGTATGAGTGCACCCTTAAAAAGACTTTCGCTGTTCTCCCAAGACAGGTGCCTTAGAGTTTTAAGGCTTTAATAATGATTGGGTAGTTCTCCAGTTCCTTCAGCAATCTTTTCCCCGATCCGTAGAATTTTGCCTTCTTGTATCTATTTTGGAAGTTGCTGCCTGTATGCTGGACCTTTCAGAATTTTCTGTTTTTTTGTCAGATGATATTCGCCTTGACCTGGCAGTGGTCACCCTTGAGGTGGCTGTATCCTGTCTACTCCCAAATTGATTGGATCTGTTGTCTGGTATCTTGCACCAATTTTATTTATTTATTTTTAAGGCAATTCGCCAACCATGGCTTCAGCTATAATACCCTTCTTGCTGTGACCGCAGGGAACACCGCTCTTGAAAAACATCAAATGACGTCTACTGACACAAACCTAAAAGGAAAAGAATGAATTTCAGCTCTTACAAAGCCGTTACCACCTTGTCTCTTCACTTCTTCCAGAAGGGCTTCTTTAAAGGGTTACTCCACTTTTCAATCTTCAGGGCTGTAATTTTGTGTAAAATGCAATGCGACTATCTGGAGGTGTTCTGTACTCAGAATGTACTTTTTTTCTGACCCCTCCATTCTTCCTGGATTAACTCCTCCAGTTCAGTGAAGGGAATGAATACTTTCTAACCTTGTGGAGTTTCCTCCACTTCACCCCAGGCTATTGCCTTACAAAAAGGCTCTATTGGGCAATCTTCAAAGCTTGTGGCCCCTTTTAACACTTTCTTCCTCTGACAAGCTTTCCAATTTGGACACCACCTACTGGCTCTGGTTGGAAGTGCTAGGCAATTCAGCCACCAACTGGGGAGTACAGGCTTCATGTATCAACTCCTTGGCTGATTCTTTCATCAAGGCAGCTACTTTCCAGACATCCCCTCATTTGTCAATTTTCGCTTCCTCCCAGCGGACTTGACATACTAGCTTGTCAAACAATGACTCTCCACCACAAATGCAGCCACCATTAGGGCTGGTAACCTGTGAGGTTTGTAAACAGGGAGCAATAATAATGAGAGGTGAGATGATGACCTTGGTCAATGTTGCCTGGATGACTGTGCCTAAATGGTGATTGTTCTGGCTTTTAGAAGGCTACCTTCATCTTGAGGTCCTTGCAGGGCTGTATCCTGCTTGTTCCAGGCATATTTGACATACTAGCTTGGCAGGCAATGACTTTCTACCACAAATGCAGTACCTATTAGGTCTGGTAACTTGTGATATTTGTAAATGGGGAGAAATGACAATTAAGGTGGTAAGACTGTGACCTTAATCAACATTGCCTGGATGTCTGTTCTTTAGATGGTGACTTGCCTTGGCCTTTAGAAGGCTCCCTCCATCTTGTGGTCCTTACAGGACTATGGATATTGGCTCTCTTTTTCTCAATCTTCACTACTTACCTAATCCATTTACCTTAAACGCAATGGGTGGTCTGACTGGACAGCGTTCCCCATAGAAACAGAGCAAGCAGCAGACTTAAATTAAAAAACAGCATAGCACAGTGATCCCAGAGCAAGCATTGAGAAGGGGATAGGAAGAGCCCAGGTGAATGCCATAAAGAGTACACTGATCCCAGAGCAACACTGAGAAAGACATAGGAAAAGTCCAGATGAATACCATACAAAGGGAAAACATACCTGCAAACAATGAGCACATAAGCATCCAGCATGTATGAGTAGAGAGCTTCACCATGTGTTGCCCAAAAATGTCATAAAACCATTTAAAACTGTCACATTTTGCCATTAGTGAGATCAGTGCCTGAGCATGCTCAGATCATCATCTTGGTGAAGTTCTAGCCAGGAAACTGGTCACAGAGACCGCATCACTTCCTGCCTCTCATGCTGAGAGTGAACTTACACTGCTGCAGCCATCTTAGAAATGGCAAACACCCACAAAACAGAGAAAAGTTAAAAGCATATGGAAAGCAAAGGGAAACGCTGTCACTTACGTCAAAGCTTGTTTAAAGCTTTCTTTGAGAGGCCTGCACCACCAGCATCAGGCTCCAACCATATCGCTCATTTAGAGACTGTACAGGAAGGACATCCACCCAGGAGAAGCTGAAATATGCCCCCCCAGACCACCAGAATGGGGCTCCAACCATATAGCTCATTTAGAGACTGTACAGGAAGGACTTCCAACCAAGAGAGGCTGAACTTGGCTGGGGCGACAAGCGGTAAGGGATACCTCGCGACTCCAGTCCTGATCAGGTGAGGAAAAAAGGAGAATGCTGTGAGCCGGGTCTGTCTTTGATTTATAGTTAACCAGTCCTATCATGTTGTGGGGGCGGAGCCACAACCCATGTGTATGCTGCCATGAAGATGCACCAGGAAACAACCTTTTGCAAGCAACAGAAAGAGAGCGTGCAGCTAAACATGCAGAGGCTCCTGATGATGCATCCCTCTCATTCCTATTAGAAGCCAGGCGTCACCTCTCCTTGCATTTAAAAGAACTAGCAAGGTCAGAACTAAGTCAAAGGGCATCCACTATTTTTGCAGAGGGGGATAAGAATGGCAAGTTGCTGGCTCTGCTAGTGGCCGATCACTATTCTCCCACCAACATACCTGTAATTCACGTGAAGGGAGGTGGGTTGGCAAATGATTTTGAGGCAATTAGGAAAGAATTTGTCTATTTTTTCTCCTCTTTATATGCACCCATTCCATCTTATGACACTCAGGTCTGTGACTTGTTGCTTGGAGGTTTACCTATCCCCAGTCTGTCCACAGAGGATAGAGAGTTCCTCACAGCAAAGATAACCAAAAAAGAGATTGAAAATGCTATTTTTGCATTTCACCCCCACAAGGCAGCAGGGCCGGATGGCCTACCAGCTGACTTTGACAAAGTCTATGTAGAACTCCTGGCTCCCAGACTACGTGATCTATTCGAACACTGCCTGGACAACAATAGATTACCTGACTCCATGCTGGAAGCATACTTGACTTTGCTGTTGAAGCCAGGAAAATGCAGAATGGGCCTCTTATAGACCGATAGCCCTACTTAATGTGGATCTTAAAATCCTTACAAAAGTCTTGGCCACCAGGGTGGCTAAGATTTTTGCCACATTAATAGACATAGACCAGATGGGTTTCATGCCAGGTAAATCCACGGATACCAATCTTTGTTGGCTGTTTACTCATCTACAACTCCAGAATAATGATTCACAAACTAGAGTCATTGTTTCTATAGATATAGAAAAATCTTTTGACTCCATAGACTGGGGGTACATGCTTAGAGTATTGGAATTAACGGTATTTGGGCCAGAATTTAGAAGATGGATATCTATTCTTTACA
Source organism: Glandirana rugosa (assembly GCA_018402905.1). Classification (NCBI taxonomy): domain Eukaryota; kingdom Metazoa; phylum Chordata; class Amphibia; order Anura; family Ranidae; genus Glandirana; species Glandirana rugosa. The sequence continues at coordinate 1,643,847 of BLSH010438581.1, read as the reverse complement.
GTAACCCGAGAACAGCTATCCGTTTGGGACATTCTTTGTCTAAGTTCTTTGAATTTAGGCGGGGTACCTGGCAAGGATGCTCTCTGTCTCCCTTCATATTTGCTTTGTCCATAGAGCCCCTAGCAATTGCCATCAGAAATTCCCCAGGAGTAGATGCAATCAAAGTAGGTAGTATAAAATAAACTTTGGCTTTATATGCAGATTATATGATTCTGTTTCTTAATGACCCAGCCACTTCCCTGCAAACAGTTCTCTCTATTCTAAATTAATTCACCTACTATTTAGGCTTAAAAGTGAACTGGGCGAAATCATCCATCTTACCAATAGACCAAGATGCTAGGGTAGCAGCAGACCCAAATCTCCCATTATAGTGTGTTACTGCTTTCACGTACTTAGGTGCCAAAATCACCAACAAGATTCAGGACTATATGTCACTCAATCTCCTTCCACTGATGGTGTTAATTAAACAAAAAACGCAAGCTCGGAGCAGGCTACCTTTATCCTTGATAGGCAGGAAGCCTAATAAAAATGAAATTGCTGCCGTTGGTGCTATACTTCCTAAGACACGCCCCCGATCTGGATACCAAATGCATTTTTTAAAAAATTGGATGACCTCATGAGTAAATTTTTGTGGCCTCCCAAACACCCAAGAATAGGGTTAAAAACACTGCACGGACCATGGGGTAAAGGTGGACTAGCTTTTAGAGTTGAGCAGACCCCTGGATGTTTGGGTTTGGCGGATTCGGTCGAACTTCGCAAAAAAGTTTGAGTTTGGCCCCGAACTTGACCCCGAACCCCATTGAAGTCAATGGTGACCCAAACTTTTGGGCACTAAAATGGCTCTAAAAAAGTCTTGGAAAGGGCTGCAAAAGGAAACAAAATGGGGTAAGAGTAGGACAAGTGCCCTGCAAACAAATGTGGATAGGGAAATAACTTAAAATCACATAAAAAAAAAAAAAAATGGAGGAGGAGGTGGATGTGGAGTAGGAGGTTGAGGAGGCGGTGACCGTGTGGCGGTGTAGATGGAAGTGGCGGTGGAGGAGGAGGAGGTAGCCAACACTGTTTTTTGTTTGTTTGGTTTTTTTTTTTCTAATTGGGGTAGCCCCCAAAATATTGAGACATATTAAAAAAAAAAAAAAAAAGATCACTATCTGCAGAAAAACCCAGAGATGTTCTAGCACGGGTTCACTTTTTCCATATAAAATGTACCATGGTTTATTTTTCATGTTTCTCCTGTTACAAATTCCAATAAAGACTTATGTTCTATAAAAAAAAAAAGAATAAGTTCACTTAACCACTTGCCGATCGCAGTCTGACGGCGACAGAGTGGCTCGTTATCGCAAACCGCTGTCATACGACCGGAGGCGCGCTCGCGCGCTCACTGTGTGCGGGGGGGGGGGGGGGTCCGGGGAGTGGGTAGGGCGGACTCGATCACTGCCGTGAAAGAACGGAGGTCCGTGTATGTAAACACGGATCTCCGTTCTGTTAGAGGGGGAAGGGCGATGATCACAGGCTTCCTGTATATGGAAGCCGTGATCATCCCCTTTCCCCAGCCAGGGCAGCCCACACACAGTTAGAACACGCCCAGGGAACACAGTTAACCCTTAGAGCGCCCCCTGCAGGTTAACCCCTTCACTGCCAATGACATTTACACAGCAATCAGTGCATTTTTATAGCACTGATCGCTGTATAAATGCCAATGGTCCCAAAAAAGTGTCAAAATGGTCAGACATGTCCGCCTCAATATCGCAGTACCGCTAAAAATCACAGATTACTAGTAAAAAAAAAATAAATAAATAAAAACCCCAGAAATAAATTCTCATCGTCCGTAAACGCGGCAACTTTTGCGCAAACCAATCAATAAACGCCAATTACAATTTTTTTTTACCAAAAATATGAGGAAGAATATAAATTGGCCAAAACCGATGGAAAAAAATAATTTTTATATTTTTTGTTTGGATTTGTATTTTAGCAAAAAGTAATACATTTGTTTTTTTTTTTGCAAAATTGTCACTCTTCTTTTGTTTATAGCGGCGATCAGAAATGACGCAGAGGTTATCAAATACCACCAAAAGAAAGCTCTATTTGAGGGAAAAAAAGGACGCAAATTTTGTTTGGGTAAACGCCCACCTAAATGCCCACCTAACAAACAGAAAAATTGCTTAGGTTTTATATGAGGCACTTTGTTTAGCAAACAAAATGTACTCTAGCAAACAAAAATCTCCTCTAGCACCCACCCACCAATAAATCGCTGTTTTTAACAGATTCTCTAAAGCTAATCTGTCCCTCGCAGCAGCAGCATCCTCTCCCTACACTAGTATGAGATGATTTCCTAAAGCTAATCTGTCCCTCACTGCAGCAGCAGCAGCAGCATCCTCTCCCTACACTAGGATGGGATGATGTGACATGCAGCACTATGTGACTCCAGCTTATCTAGAGGCTGGGTCACATGATACACTGGCCAATCACAGCCATGCCATTAGTAGGCATGGCTGTGATGGCTTCTAAGGGCAAATGAGTGAAACGCTTGTTGATTGGCTGCCCTGCAGCTATTCAAGAGGCGCAAAAAAAATACCCGAACCTGGACTTTTTCTCAAATGTCCGGGTTTGGGTTCGGGACACGGACACCCTAAAGTCCGCTACGAACCCGAACTTTACAGTTCGGGTTCGCTCAACTCTACTGGCTTTACCAGACTGCCACAAATATTATTTATCCAGGAAAATGGTCTTTGCTAGAAGATGGCTTTTGACAGATGCTGGTGACTCAGTAAGGCCTCATACACACGGACGTTTCTTAAAAAATAAACAAAACGTCGGGCTCGACGACAAAGAAAAAAAATCGGCGTTTTTCGGCGTTATGCATCGGCGTTAGTGAGTGTCGGCATCAATAGGCGTTTAAAAAAAAAATCATCCCTCTGCTATTTTTCAACCTAAAAACATTGGCGTCAAAAAACGCAGGTTAACGGCGGTACGGCATTAGTTGGGGTTAGTGAGCGTTTTGCGGCGTCGGCGTAAAAGATTGCCAAAACGTTACAGCCTCAGAACACACTGGCCGTGGGTTCTAGTTTCAGCTCACTAACGCCGACGCCATCTACAGCTCAAAAACTTTGGCGTTTTTATCAGGCCATTGACTAACATGGAGAGCTGCAAAAAACGCCAGAAAACGCCAGCGTCAAAAAACGTCCGTGTGTATGAGGCCTAAATGTTTTAGAGGCAGCCCAGCTGGGTTCATATGAGAGCTTAAGGTTGGCGCTGTTTAGGGGAACTCAATCTAGTCCACTCACACTATCCATGAAGGCCACGATTAAAGCATGGGAAACAGCAATAGGCATTTCCTAATTATACTGGCCTGTTGCCATCTACGCCAATTTGGGGTAAACCAAAAATGATTCAATTCTACGCCTTCCCAGACCAGATTAAAGGTATAAAAGCATTGAAGGACATCACCAGCAATGGTGCTCTTCTAACGTTTGATCAAATGAAAGCCAGGCATGGCCTCACAAATAATTATTTATTTCGGTATATTCAAATGAGACATGCCTTTATGATGCAATTCAGGGAGGAAAAGATTGAATCGTTCCCATCAGATCTAGAAAACATATTAACCACAGAAGACCTAGCTAACACGTTATCAGTATCCTACAAAGAACTATTTAAAAAATCTCCCATATCTTTAATGAGATGTAGCGAAAAATGGGAATCGGAGGAGCCTGAAATCCAAGGAGAGGAATGGGAAAGGCCATTTAACCACCTGTTCTCCTGTTCCATAATCTAGAAAGATCTGCTTATTGGGGTTAGTGGAGGAAGTGGTTCCCTCAAGAGCCCTCAGGACATTATTGTCCATCCTACTATTTTATGGTAAAAAAGCAATATTGCTGAACTGGAAGAAGCCAGAGACACCTAGTTTGGGTTTCTGGAAGAAACTAGTTAATGCAATGAAGTCATACTATAAGGCTACATACATGGTGAGAGGTTGCGAGAAAAAATTCCATAAAGTGTGGCGGGCCTGGTATGATTCCAACACCAAAGTGTAGCCATTAAAAGGGACATTACATAAAGGTAATTTAGGTTGATTAAAGCCCGTGAGGGTAAATACTTAAACCTAGTATGGATCCCAGAAATTATCAGGGGACATTAACATAAAGAGTGGGCAGTGTTGTCCCAGACCTTAATATCCTAAATGTATGACCATATTGATTACTCCGCAAATAAGTAGTATGGTGATGACTCAATGGGGGGGGTTAGGTAGGAACTATCAGTAGATTAGTAGAGTTAACTGTTATCCACGCTGGTTGGAGATTTTGTAGACCCTGCGTGGTCAGTATTTGCCAGGTTGTTGTTTTCCCTTTTGATGCAAAATTCAATAAAAATTATTTTATAAAGAAAAAAAGGATCTTCATAGCACAAGTCGCATGCCAAAGTCGGATCAGTTAAGACAATGATCCGACTTTGATCCGACTTACTTCAATGCTTTTCAATGGGCTGTAGTGGGATCAAAGTCGAACGAAAGTAGCACAGGAAACTTTTTCAAAGTCGGTCCGACTTGGTCCGACACAAGTCGGACCAGTTAAGATGGCTCTCATTGCAAATCATTGTATTTACGACGTAATGCAACTTGTGCTCCTAATGTCGGTCCGATTCTCGGACTAGTGTGAACCCAGCCTTAGACTTTCACATAAGTGGTTGATCAATAAACAGTTATTTTCATTGAAAAAACAGTTGAGCCTATTAGAAAATCCAGGAAGTTTGGCCAAATGTATATTTATCTTTGTTGTGTAAATTTTCAGTGAAACTACTGAATCCATACTTGGTTGTTTATTTATCATTATGTCTGTGACCAGTTTCAGCATCCCATAAATGATGAACATGCTCTTACCATAAGGAATTGAAATATGAGTCCTACAGTGAAGTTTGATAACCAGTGAACACTTCCAGCTACCATAAAGGCTGCAGGACGAGAAGCCTGGCGAAACATCTCAGTTGTAATCACATATGGGATGGAACCTAATGGGCAAGAATAAAATGCATTTTATACTACATATAGAGTGACTGATACACTAAACTTCAGCTCCTGGAGTGTAACATTGGTGGCTTTTGATAAACGTGATGCCATACTTCAAGCCATCGTTTACAACAACTAACCCCCGAAAACCCTAACACTAACCAACACAACCTGAGAGCCTGTGTTGATGGGCTTTTGGTCACTTTGAATTACATTCCCATAAATGTCTATGGGAAAAAAAGACACGCTTGAAGCAGGTCAAAATTAGGTCAAATGCAGGTTAAAGCGGTAGTATCCTGCAGTTGATGGAAAAAATATCCCCTGCAAGGCAATGGCATAATGTGCTAGTATGCATCACATACTAGCATATTATAAGAGACTTATCTTAGAACGAAGCCCTCCAGTGCCGCGCTGTCACTGCTGAGAGGGCTGACACTTTTCCCAGGTCTTCCTTCTGGGTGCGCGTCCTCCGGCTACATAAGTGGCCAGGGGCACGATGACGTCACGTGTGCGCATGTGCGCGGGGGACCATTTACAGCATGGGCTCTGAAGGTCCGGCACTGTATGTCGGACCTTCAGAGCGCATGCCCCGGTGACGTCACCGGCTGCATGCCTCTGAATATCTCCTAATCTGTGCAAGTTTAGGAAATATTCACATTACCTACAGGTAGGTTTGCCTGTGGGTACAAGTGTTAGAACAGAGTATATTCCCACTTTAAATGTACCTGTCAATTAATTTGAAATGATCTTAGAAGCATATCAAACTGATGTTAAACTAATGCCATTGACATAAACCCAGCCTTTGCCTGTAGCCCTTACACTAACCAACATACTAACCCTGCCTGCAAACCTAACGCACTTTCCTTTATTTAGATGTAATGCTTTTTTTTACAACTTATCTCTCTTGCATTAGAATCCTCTCAGCCAAAGACCAATCTTCTGGTGCTGAATCATACTGTCACTAAAGTTATAGCACTTAAATGTCAGGCCTCATTACTGATAGTTCTATAATGGCTATTATATTTCTCTCAAGCTTTGCACTTCCTTAAAGTAGAACTATAAGCAAAACCTTTTTTTTCATTTTGGATAAAGTAAGGGTGGGTTATAACCCCTGTCAGATATTTTTTCGCCATCTGTGTCCTATTGCAGAGATTTTGCTTCACTTCCTGTCCCATAGCCAAACAGGAAGTGAGAGGAAATCCTTGCAAATGAAGGGAATTCCTTGGGGACCCCCAGGTCACCAGAACTAGTGCCCCCATTGGAAAATTTCCACGCTGTTATTTTATTGAGGACAGCCCAAAATTTGGAATTTTGTTTTACTTTCACTTTCAATGATAATAGTAAACAAGACAAATAGAGATGGCGAATCTCTTCACTGGGGGCACAGAACAAAATCTGACAGACGTTCTAACCCCTCTCCAATCTGTCCAAAACTAAAAAAAAAGTTTTGCCTTTAGTTATACTTTAAGCATGTGAAATGTTGGCATTTGTTGTATTTCATATTTGTTACTAGCATTGTCAAGCACTAAGGAAATTATAGCTGACATAGAGACATTGGTTGATTTACTAAAGACAATGGAAGTTGCAATTTCAAGGGAATTTTCTTAGTGACTGTGCTTAAAATTCACTTTGCAGAGAATACCCACTTGATTATTTGCAAGGAAAATAAAAAAAGACAGCATTTTGGCTTGCACATAAGTGGATGATTAAAGTCAGCAGCACTTCAACTTATTCACGAAGTTCTGGAGAAAATTCCCTATTTGCCTTTAGTAAGTTAACCCTGTTGCAGCCCTGCAACTTTTACTAATGGACAAAAAAGAACTTTGTTCAGAGTGATGATAAATTGAGCCCAAACTTCATGTCCATTAAAGTGGAATTCAATCTAAATAATAATAAAATACTGACAGGTAGGATTTTTATGATTGAAGAGACCCTATTAATCTCTTTTGGCCCCTTTCACATAGACAATGTGTATCCCCGGTCTGGATGAGCATCAATGCAATTATTTGGATTAAGGAGGATATATTTTTGAAGGACAGCCCAATAACCCCCAGATTGAGTGGGTGGATCTGGCACCGCCTGCCCGAGAGTGGGGAGTGGGGATTTATCCCCTCCTGATCTGCCTGTGCAGCACCGCTTTGCTGATAGACCAATGGAGGAAGGACAACCATAAGAAGTGGAATAATCCTGAAGAAGCAATAAGTATTGCGAAACGTTGATAACTATTCCACCCCCTGATATGTCAAATGCATCGTAGTGTATAAGGATACGCATGCAAAATGTTGGATATAAATTTGTATACAATTTTATGAAGTATGTTTTTAAAATGCATATGAATAAAGACTTATTTTTTTAAGAATGACATATTGTGCTCACTTTGACCAAATACCAATCCATTAAAGTCCCAGGTACACCTTTGATGAGACTCTCATCAAAAAAATTGTTTCTACACATAGACAATCCTATCAGGTGCACCTGTCAATTTTTCAGGCAGACCCGATTGGACTCTCGCCATCCAATTGAATCCTATCCGCCAGAAACAAACAGATGGTGGTCCTATTCCCCATCTGTTTGGTGGATCGGATGTAAATTTACAGGCGGTCTGTTTCCATACGATTGCCCCATACAGGAGAGTGGGACTGTGCATAGCGGAGCAGACACAGACCTGTCACCCGCCTACTCAGTGGGGATCATTGGAGAGATCTCATGCTGAGCAAGCAGATTCCACTTCACAGAGGCACCTGTATGAAAGGGGCCTTTGTTGTAAACTCTTCTCCCTGCCTGTCAGTGTTTGTGTACACCAAGCTGCTCGTTTGTGTACAGTACATGTGCAGCTCAGCGTTCATTTACAGCACAACTCTGTGCCCCGATGATGTGACTCTCATGCACAGGAGGGATGTCATCACTGTGCACATACATATTATGGCCTAAAGCTTCTGAGGCCATTGTTTTTTTCCGAAGAGCTTTAATGCACTTTAATGTTGTGTTTACTTACTTAACTAGCCACAATCATGTTCTACTTACTTGGTCCAATGGCATGGCCGATGACATAGACAATCACACAGGCTATGCTTAGGTATGGCATCCAATGTACCGTGGTCTAAAAGGCAATTAGAGTCAACATTTATATACACCTATATTTGTTACATTTTAATATACTATTCATATATTACAGGACAGGTACTTACAGTATATAGTGCCGTCAATTTGAACAGCACTTTATATATATATTATACAATCACATCAGTCCCTGCCCCAAGGAGCTTACAATCTAAGGTCCCTAACTCATACAGACACATACTAGGGCCAATTTAGACAGGATCCAGTTAAATTAGAGTGTAATCCTTACAAAATACCTTTTTTGATTTTATTATTTATTTTTTAAGTATTTGTTGCAGTTTTGAGCAAGGCAACTTTTCCTCTACATAATTAGCAATCTTTAAAAAAAAGCTGATTCTCATGCATCCATGTGAGCTAGGGACCTTACATTCCAAGCTCATTGAGGGTAGGGACTGATATGAATGTAAAATATCTGTAAAGCACTGTGAAAATGTAAGTTTAAAATAAATATATTCTGATTGAGGGATATTGGTTAGTGCTTTTGAGCATTTCTAAGTATCTTGCATATTTTAATCATGTTATATTATATTAAAGTGATACTAAAGTCTCATTTTTTTTCTTTAAAAATAACAAACATGTTATACTTACCTGCCTTGTGCAGCAGTTTTGCACAGAGCAGCTCAGATTCTCCTCTTCTCGGGTCCCTTGCCAGCACTCCTGGCCCTTCCCTCCTGTCGAGTGCCCCCACAGCAAGCAGTTTGGTTATGGTTATGCTATCTACAAGGAAATTAATTACTTGATATAACCTAATACATATGTGTTATAATGAGGTAAATTGAGGAACTAATTGCGAATACCAATTCAACTGTTAAGGGTTTTTGTTATGTGACTAGTTTCATAGTTCAAACTTTCACATATTTTATTGTGCTTAAAAAATATCTGCATAGGGCATTAATTAACTTTAGGAATTTCTTTTATATTGGAGGTACTGTTATACATAAATTGATTAAATGATCGATATTGCTGACTCAATTAATTGTTCAAACATCCCGACAAGAGGTTAACCGAAAGAAAATTCAGAAGGTTTGGGGCATATAACAATCTCCATCCAGTAATGTATCTACTTATATATCTGGTTACATTTCTCCCACATACTGAGTGTTGGATGATAAGAGGGCCCCTGTAACCCCCTTCTGTGTTTGTTCATGGCAATTCTGGACCTAATGAGCTTTGTTTTGTCTTTCCTGCTCTCCTTCTGTATTGAATGAGAACCCAAACATTTCAAAACTGTATCCCTGCACCTACTACTAATTGGTGGTCTTGAGCGTACTTCTATTCTACGTCTTTTAATTGGTGATGTTATTATCTAGAGCACCTTGTTTTTAATTGATTTTCCCTTTATGTTTTATTTGTATGTACTATGAGCCAGGGTATGCCCAACTGGCTCTGTTTTGTACTTAACTTCCCAAAATTAATAAAAAGGATTTTCAAATTAAAAAAAAAGCGTAACTTTGCCAGAAGTGAAGTCCACCTCCCAGGTTGCTCTGAATTCCCCCCTCAGGTGCCACCATTATGGAGCATGCCCAGATGTACCTTTGGGCTTTGCCCCACCTTTGGGTCCAGGCAGTGCTCACTGGCACATTTATACCCACAATTTTCCATATACATGCAAAGACAGTGAAGGTTTCAAATTCTGGACTTCCCTAATAGCTGTCTTTGTGTGTACGTAGGGAATCTAGCCCATGTGTAGATGCCCAGGGAAACCAGCACATGTGCAAATGTGCTGCAGGGCTCTCTTGAAACCATAGCCCGTGGCACATCTGTGCATGCGCAGGGGGAAGGAAGAATTTGTCTGCTAGGTGAGAAACACACAAATAAAGTACTTTGAGTAAAAAAAAAAATGTATGTTTGCATAAGAGGGAGGGGGAGGAGGCAGAGCAGCACAACATGATATTTAGCGCAAAGGTCCACCACTTTAGTTCACAAAAAGTAATGTTGGCACTCAGTTATTTGTTACATGTGAAGATCCTCCCCGCCACATCTCACCATTTAGGTTTCACCATTTTGTCTATCCTACAAAATTATAGAAGGTGAAGCCAGGCAGTCATCTAGAAGGAAGTTAGAGATGGAGATGTGGTTTTAGCTATTGACTTTAAGTCAGTTTTTGCATAGCAGGGTGCAGTTTTTGGAAAGGGGGAACCTTTTGAAACAGCTAATGAAGTAGGAAAGTTCACTAATCTGAGATCCTGTGAGTTAAGCGTACATACATAAGCAACCATTTATAGTGATTTGGATCTTTACTTAATGGTCATTTCAGTGTTCAAGAACTGATATTCAGTGCATAGTCTTTAAAAAGTCACAGTATTCCTACCTGATAAACCAGAGCAATAGTTAACACTACACAAGCAATGCAACATGTCCCGAAGCCTATAAGCAGTAACAGTCGTCTACCCCATGAATCCACAATGACGACCTGCAACCACACAGTGAAGACAAGACACATTTATATTATCTGCAGAGCAGTCACAAAGAATATGAAACAACAGATGAAGATTAGGAATCATGCCACAAAAAATAAAATAAATGCATTTCTTATAAAGGCTATGCAAAATTGTATGGATGTGGAAACACAAGCTAAAAATGAAACTATGGACAAAAATGTCATTTTTAAGATAATAAGACACACAGTCCTAAAACTGTTTGCTCCATTGTATTTTGCAAAATATCCTTACTTTCTATGGTCATATCTTTCTGTACCCCCTTAAACACCATTAAAGCTGGCAATATACTAATAGAATTTCAGTTGAAATTTTTCATTTTATGAATGGTTAATTTTGTAAGGGTTAGTGGGGTTAAATTGATGTTTTTTCTCAGCTGCAGAAAATTTGAAGGATGAACACATTTCTAATAGTGTATGCGGTTTATGTTTGGGAAAGTCCATGCATTTCAAAATCGAATGTAAAAAGCAAACAACATTTCAAAGTAGTTTCGAACAACATTTATCAAGTCATCAAATATGCTGTGAATTTTTGTGCGAATGTTTGAATAAGTCTTCATATGAATATTTTTTTGAAAATCTACTAATGTATGGCCAACTTTAGAAAGCCTCAGACAATCTAAGGTGCTTGGTAATACACACAGAGATTTTCAGCTTGCTGGAAATAGACCATGTGATCAGCTCTTGATCCTTCATTCCTTTATAAAGAAAAATGAAGGAACAATGAACCACCTATGTGCCACTTACATAATCAGCTGAATATCGTTGTGAGCAGTAGGCTTGTGCAATTCGTTTCCTTCCGAATTTTGTTTTTACCGAATTTTGCGAAATTTGGCAATACGGACGAATTCCAAACATTCCGAATTTTTCCGAATTGCGGTAATTCGGCAATTGGATTAATTCGGAAATTTGTCATAATTCGGTAATTGCAGTAATTGCTGTATTTCGGAAGTTTGGCAATAGGAACGGCCGAAAATCCGAAATTGGAATATTCGGAAGTTCGGAAATCCGAAAATTCAAAAATAGCAAAGAACATTTTAAATAATAACCGATTAATAAATAACTATTAAATTATAGGTATTGTAATTTCCTTGAAAATATGGCTGCTAGTGATACATTTCATATTTAAGTTCACTAGCAGCCATATTTTCAAGGAAATTTCAATACCTATAATGTAATAGTTATTTATTATTATTTCAAAAGTTCTTTCTTATTTCCGAATTTCCAAAATTTGGAAATTCGGAAAAAAGAAAGAACATTTGAAATAGTAATAAATAACTATTAAATTATAGGTATTGGAATTTCCTTGAAAATATAGCTGTAAGTGATAAATTTCATATTTAAGTTCACTAACAGACATATTTTCAAGGAAATTCCAATACCTATAATTTAATAGTTATTTATTATTATTTCAAATGTTCTTTCTTATCTCCGAAATTCAGAAATTTGGAAATAAGAAAGAACATTTGAAATAATAAGTTATTCATTTATTATTATAACTTATTATAAATTATAATACATTGTTATTATTTCAAATGTTCTTTCTTATTTCCGAATTTCTGAATTTCGGAAATAAGAAAGAACATTTGAAATAATAATAAATAACTATTAAATTTTAGGTATTGGAATTTCCTTGAAAATATGTCTGTTAGTGATAAATTTCATATTTAAGTTCACTAACAGCCATATTTTCAAGGAAATTCCAATACCTATAATTTAATAGTTATTTATTAGTTAGTAATTATTTCAAATGTTCTTTGTTATTTTAGAATTTTCAGATTTTTGAATTTGAGAATTTTTAAATTTCGGATTTTCGGCTGTTCCAATTGCTGAATTTCCGAATTACCACAATTGCCGAATTACAGCGAATTTCCGAATTACCGCAAATTTCCAAATTACCGCAATTGCCACGAATTTCTCAATTACCGCAATTGCCGAATTACCAAATTTCCGATTTCTGAATTTTCAAATTTCCGAATTTTTCGAATTTCCAGAAAAATAAAAAAACAAAAATAACGAAAAAAAAGCCAATTTTTCAGCCATGCACAAGTCTAGTTAGCAGGACAGAAAGATACCTCTTTGCTTGTTGTTCCCAAGGATAAATCTGCTCACATATGACCATTTAGCAACCACAGAACTCACCGCACCCAATGTCATTAGAACATTGACAGATCCAGTTGCCACTGTGACATACTGAATAGTGTCTTCTGCCACTCCAGCTGCTCCATATATACTGTCTGCATAGTAATATACCTGAAAGGAAACAAAATTCAAGTTAGTAAATGTGAAATAAACTGGAGGAGTATCTGTACTAACAGATTTACATGTACAATGCATTACTCCATCATATACAAACTCCCAAAAATGTTAGTACACTATTTTATGTTTTTTTTATGCAAATATTGTATTAGTATCTTTTTATTACTTTTGAAATATATGCATACATTTGTATTATTTACCTGGGCTAATGCTTACATTTTATTGGCATGTAATATATGCATGTATATTGGTGCATACTCGTATATACAGTATCTCACAAAAGTGAGTACACCCCTCACATTTTTGTAAATATTTTATTTTATCTTTTTATGTGACAACACTGAGGAAATTACACTTTGCTAACATGGAAAGTAATGAGTGTACAGCTTGTATAACAGTGTAAATGTGCTGTCCCCTCAAAATAACTCAACACACAGCCATTAATGTCTAAACTTCAGGCGACAAAAATGAGTACACCCCTAAGTGAAAATGTCCAAATTTGGCCCAAAGTGTCAATATTTTGTGTGGCCATCATTATTTTGCAGCACTGCCTTAACACTCTTTGGCATGGAGTTAACCAGAGCTTCACAGGTTACCACTGGAGTCCTCTTCCACTCCTCCATGACGACATCACGGAGTGGGTGGATGTTAGAAACCTTGTGCTCCTCCACCTACCATTTGAGGACGCCCTACAAATGCTCAATAGGGTTTAGGTCTGGAGACATGTTTGGTCTGTCCATCACCTTTACCCTCAGCTTCTTTAGCAAGGCTGTGGTCATCTTGGAGGTGTGTTTGGGATCGTTATCATGTTGGAATATTGCCCTGTGGCCCAGTCTCTGAAGGGAGGGGATCATGCTCTGCTTCAGTATGTCACAATACATGTTGGCATTCATGGTTCCATCAGGGGGCAGCAAATTTACACTGTTATACAAGCTGTACACTAACTACTTTACATTGTAGCAAAGTGTCATTTCTTCAGTGTTGTCTCATGAAAAGATATAATAAAATATTTACAAAAATGTGAGGGGTGTACTCAATTTTGTGAGATACTGTATATGTATATACTGTATATCTATATATCCATATATATATATATATATATATATATAGTATCTCACAAAAG
>BLSH010438581.1:1604902-1624393 GCA_018402905.1 Glandirana rugosa | reverse complement strand
CCTTAGGAAGGTCTACACGAAAACATAAGACCGTCACCCCTCGGAAGGGGCAACAGTTTTATGTCACTAGTCACAACGACCGATATCGGCTGCCGTGACTAACAAGTCCTTTTTAGGACTTCTGACCAACATGTGTTCAGGTGGACACTTGTTGGTCGGATGGGTATTTAACTAACTTTAAGCTGGCCCGGGACGACTTGGTCGACTTAAAGCTAGGTTTATACCGGCCGAAATCTTCGATCCGTTTTGACAATGTATTTTTGGTCTTGTGTTATATCGAGAGTTTTCTATTTTAGTCTAAAACGTGTAAAGATCGATAACAAATTTTTATCTTTTGAGAGCTATATTGTGTTCTGGTTTTTATGTAACAGTTTTGCCTAGCTTCTAAAGCCGGCCATATTTGGATCGAAATTCAGCTGGTTCAGCAGGGCCCGGTCGAATTTCAATCAATTTATGGGTAGGCTGGTTGTTCACAGGTGGACTTGTGTACAACCAGTCTTCAGGATTTTTCCTGAACAATCAGTGCCGTCGGCTATAGCCAGCAACACTGATCACTGTATTTTGACAACGGGGAAGGCTCCCCACTGCCAGAATACAAAAGCACATCTGGAAGGATTCCTCCATCCTTCTTGAATGTGTGGATAGGGGAATCAGGTAATTTTTTTTTCATTCAACCTGTTTGTTGTGTTGGCTGCCTAAGACATAAAACAATGCATGTAAGAAGCTTTAATGGTAGGAATTGACTAAAATGATTAGATTGCAAGAAAAGTTGTAGAATTTCCATCACTCACTGCATTGATTCCTGACAACTGCTGCCCCATATTCAAAACAATGATAGAGATGAGCTGCCAACGCAGTGGACGGAATGAGCACAAGTTCTTGACTGACAGGCGCCCCTCTGCCTTTTCTGATTGATCCTCTTGATACATTTCCTGGATTTCGCTATCAACATCTTCCCATCCTCTCAATCGCTTTAAGGCTTTGTGAAAAATAAAGAAGGTTAAGAACTTCAGCCTAATGTGTAAACACAACCCTCCGTAATGCAAAAGGTAAAATAAATCTTAATGTTTGAACCCGCTTTTGCAACTTGTATAAGTTCAACTTGGAAATGTACGTATATTTTCAGCCACCAAGTGTATTTTGGTGAATTGTACATTTTTTTTCTTTTTATTTAGGACAAATTGAGCCTTCGTGTGGTGGTATATGTTATTTGGATATCTCCCAATTTTGTATTATTACAGTGGGGGAAATAATTATTTTATCCCCTGCAGATTTTGTAAGTTTGCCCACTTACAAAGAAATTAACGGTCTATAATTTTTATTATAGCTGCATTTTAACCACTTCAGCCCCGGAAGGATTTCCAGCTTTAGGACCGGAGCCCTTTTTGCGATTCGGCGCTGCGCCGCTTTAACTGACAATTGCGCGGTCGTGCGACGTTGTACCCAAACTAAATTTGCGTCCTTTTTTTCCCACAAATAGAGCTTTCTTTTGGTGGTATTTGATCCCCTCTGCGTCATTTCTGATCACCGCTGTAAACAAAAGAATAGCGACAATTTTGCAAAAAAAACACAAATTTCTTACTTTTTGCTAAAATACAAATCCAAAAAAAAAATATAAAAAAACATTTTTTTTCACCGTTTTTGGCCAATTTATATTCTTCCTCATATTTGCGATAAAAAAAATCGCAATCGGCGTTTATTGATTGGTTTGCGCAAAAGTGGTCGCGTTTACGGATGATGAGAATTCAATTTTGGGGTTTTTATTTTTTTTTATTTTTTACTAGAAATGGCGGCGATCTGATTTTTAGCGGTACTGCGATATTGGGGCGGACATGTCGGAACGTTTTGACACTTTTTTGGGACCATTGGCATTTATACAGCGATCAGTGCTATAAAAATGCACTGATTACTGTGTAAATGCCATTGGCAGTGAAGGGGTTAACCTGCAGGGGGCGCGCTAAGGGTTAACTATGTTCCCTGGGCGTGTTCTAACTGTATGGGGGCTTGCCTAGCTGGGGAAGGGAAGTGGTCACAGCCTTCACGTACAGGAAGACTGTGATCACAGCCCTTCCCCCTCACACAGAGCGGAGGTCCGTGTTTACTTACACGGACCTCCGTTCATTCACTCCGGGGGGGGCATCGTGGGTAGCCGGCGGCAATCGAAGCCGCCGCACCCGCTCCCTGGCCCCCCCGAACACAGTGAGCTCACTAGGCTCTGTATCGCGGCCGCCGTCGTATGACGGCGATTCGCGTTACAGAGCCACTTTGTCGCCGTCATTTGCCGATCAGCCGTCGGCAAGTGGTTAAATGATAGGGACAGAATATAAACCAGAAATCCAGAAAAAAACACATGATACAAATGTTATAAATTGAGTTGCAGTTCAGTGAGTAAAATAAGTATTTGATCCCCAAGCAAAACATGACTTAGTAGTTGGTGAAGAAAGCCTTGTTGGCAAGCACAGAGGTAAGACGTTTCTTGTAGTTGGTTACCAGGTTTCCACACATCTCAGGAGGGATTTTGGTCCACTCTTCTTTACAGATGTTCTCTAAATCCAAAATTCGAAGTTTCAACTCCCTCCATAAATTTTCTATATGATTAAGGTCTCGAGACTGGCTAGGCTAGGCTGGCATGACTTTAACCCTTTCAGATCCGTGCTATTGCCGAAGTACGGCTCCAGCGCGGATTTGAATTTCCGGGACCGACGTCCATGGACGTCGTCCCCTGTGCACGCTTCCCGCGCGCACTCACAGGTGCGTGGGCGTGCCTGTGGGTCGGCCTCGATGTCCACTCGTGACCCGCGATCACCTCTTAGAGCTGCAGAGCGGGGAACCGCCGGTGTAAATATGCGGTTCTCCTCTAATCGGGATCAGTGAGATCTGTTATGTCCCGGCCAGCCCAGCCCCCACACAGTTAGAACACAATGAGGGAACACAGTTAACCCCTTAATTGCCCCATTAGTGTTAACCCCTTCACTGCCAATGACATTTATACAGTAATCAGTGGCTATTTCAATTTCTGTATAAATGTCATTGCTCTCAAAAAAGTGTCAAAAATGTCTGACATGTCCACCCCAATATTAAAGTCCCAAAAAAAATTGCAGATCGCCGCCATTACTAGTAAAAAAAATAAAATAAAAAAACGCCATCAATCAATTCCCATAGTTTGTAGATGCGATAACTTTTGCGCAAACCAATCAATATACGTTGATTGCGAGAGAGAGAAATCTCTCTCATATGTAAAGTATCTTGCCCAAAAAGATGTACACCAAAAGGAAGGAATACTCACTTTTTCAGGTGTGTGACTACCATCCACTCTGTGGCAAATCCCATGTATGGAGACACAGGAAGTGGGAGGGGGGGGCGGAAGTGCCAGGATCGCTCCCGTGAATATCTGTACATTGCTATGTTAGCCGTTTTGACGGCCCCATTATGAGGAGACACTATGAGGGGGACCGACATGAGGGATGCCTTATTCCCTGCTATGGAGTCTTGTTACAGTTTTACCATCGGGACAGGAGCGATCCTTGCACTTCCGCCCCCCCTCCCACTTCCTGTGTCTCCATACAAGGGATTTGCCACAGAGTGGATGGTAGTCATACACCTGAAAAAGTGAGTATTCCTTCCTTTTGGTGTACATGTTTTTGGGCAAGATACTTTACATATGAGAGAGATTTCTCCTTTTAATTCAATCAATATCTATTTAATATACAATTTTTTAATAATTTTTTATGATTTTTTTTTTTTTTTGTGTTGCTCCTGTGTATTTCTGTGCACTCTCCCCAAATTAGTTGGTCAAGTAAATGATTGGTAACTGACCAATTTGCAAGGTGATTGATTTTTCAGTCTCTCCTGGTCATTTTATGTATATATACCACTCGGTCTGGCAGTCCAAACTAGCACAGCTCTGAGGAAGGGGGTGCGCCCCCGAAACGCGTCAGTGTTACCCCACCTTGTGCTCCTTCATCTACCCATCATCTCACTTTGGTTTTATGGCTTTGTGATACCACTTTTTTACAATTCTAATACATTTTTATGGTAATGCACTAGGTGCGTGCGCCTCCCTTTCTGTTTTGTTTTTTAGTATCTTTCATTTCACCCTGTCCGAGGGGGGCAGCACACATTTGGTGTTTTATTCCTTGATGCTCCGGTTGCCATTACTCCGAAGGTCTTTTAGTGCTGGAAACTACTTTTTTCTATTGTAAAATCTTGTATGAGAACATTCTTCCCTCAGGCAGAACACTGAAGATGGGTCGTGGATGGGTCTTTCAGCATTACAATGACCCAAAACACACCGCCAAGGCAACAAAGGAGTAGCTCAAGAACAAGCACATTAAGGTCATGGAGTGGCCTAGCTTACCTAATCTTACCTCTGTGCTTACCAACAAGGTTTGTCCACCAAGTACTAAGTCATGTTTTGCTTGGGGATCAAACACTTATTTTACTCACTGAACTGCATTTATAGCATTTGTTTTATGTGTTTTTTTTCCCTGGATTTTTGGTTTATATTCTGTCTCTATCATTTTAAAATACCCCTATGATAAAAATTGTAGACCCTTCATTTCTTTGTAAGTGGGCAAACTTACAAAATCTGCCGGGGATCAAATAATTATTTTCCCCACTGTAAATGGAGACTGGCCCAAAGTAGTAAAACCTATCATTTTTTTAATTTTAACTGTGGAAAAATTATTTCCATTTTCATGATTTACCTCCAAAAAACAAACTAAAATAAATTCTCCTGCCTCCTTAATTCTGACATGCATAAGGATACCACATACTGTATGTGTGCATTATTTGTTGTTTTTGCCCGTAGCAGGGCCCAGAGGAAATAGTGCGCTTTTCACTTTTTTGTCCTACCTAACCACACTAACACTAAACTAGATCAAGCCATGATCTATCTTTATTTTTTTTTTTTTTTTGTTAAACAGACTTTTTTTTCTCTTCAGACTTCTCTTCTAGTGAGGAGACACATATGCAATGCATGTTTTTACTCACAGAGGAAAAAGATACAGGTGTGGGTTCTAAAACTAGTAATCACTGGTTAGCTATAACAGTAATCACCTGAGTGGGAGCCAGTCCTACTGTTGGTTCAAGGCCAGGAACTATCGGTGACAGCTCAGTCTCCCTGCGGGGGGAGATGCCGCATATATTTGGCTCCACGAAAAAAAGCCCACTTCCTTGACATTGCATATACAGTATCTCACAACAGTGAGTACACCATTCACATTTTTGTAAATATTTTATTCTATCTTTTCATGTGACAACACTGAAGAAATGACACTTTGCTACAATGTAAAGTAATGAGTGTACAGCTTGTATAACAGTGTAAATTTTCTGTCCCCTCAAAATAATTCAACACTCAGCCATTCATGTCTAAACCGCTGGCAACAAAAGTGAGTACACCCCTAAGTGAAAATGTCCAAATTAGGCCCAAAGTGTCAATATTTTGTGCGACCACCATTATTTTCTAGCACTGCCTTAACCTGCTTGGGCACGGAGCTCACCAGAGATTCACAGGTTGCCACTGGAGTCCTCTTCCACTCCTCCATGATGACATCACGGAGCTGGTGGATGTTAGAGACCTTGCACTCCTCCACCTTCTGTTTGAGGATGCCCCACAGATGCTCAATAGGGTTTAGGTCTGCAGATATGCTTGGCCAGACCACCACTTTCACCCTAAACTTCTTTAGCAAGGCAGTATCGTCTTGGAGGTGTATTTGGGGTCGTTATGTTGGAATACTGCCCTGCGGCCCAGTCTCCAAAGGGAGGGGATCGTGCTCTGCTTTAGTATGTCACAGTACATGTTAGCCTTCATGGTTCCCTCAATGAATTGTAGCTCCCCAGTGCTGGCAGCACTCATGCAGCCCCAGACCATGACACTCCCACCACCATGCTTGACTGTAGGCAAGACACACTTGTCTTTGTACTTTTCACCTGGTTGCCGCCACACATGCTTGACACCATCTGAACCAAATAAGTTTATCGTGGTCTCATCAGACCACAGGATATGCTTCCAGTAATCCATGTCCTTGGTCTGCTTGTCTTCAGCAAACTGTTTGTGAGCTTTCTTGTGCATCATCTTTAGAAGAGGCTTCATTCTGGGACGACAGCCATGCAGAGCAATTTGATGCAGTGTGTGGCGTATGGTCTGAGCACTGACAGGCTGACCCCCCACCCCTTCAATCTCTGCAGCAATGCTGGCAGCACTGGATATGAGGCTGAGCATGTGCTCTCAACTTCTGTGGTCGATTATGGCGAGGCCTGTTCTGAGTGGAACCTGCCCTGTTAAACCGCTTTATGGTCTTGGCCACCATGCTGCAGCTCTGTTTCAGGGTCTTGGCAAACTTCTTATAGCCTAGGCCATCTTTATGTAGAGCAACAGTTCTTTTTTTCAGATCCTCAGAGAGTTCTTTGCCATGAGGTGCCATGTTGAACTTCCAGTGACCAGTATGAGAGAGTGAGAGCAATAACACCAAATTTAACACACTTGCTCGCCATTCACACCTGAGACCTTCTAACGCTAACGAATCACATGACACCAGGGAGGGAAAATAGCTAATTGGGCCCAATTTGGACATTTTCACTTAGGGGTGTACTCACTTTTGTTGCTAGTGGTTAGACATTAATGGCTGTGCATTGAGTTATTTTGAGAGGACAGCAAATTTACACTGTTATACAAGCTGTACACTCACAACTTTACATTGTAGCAAAGTGTCATTTCTTCAGTGTGTCACATGAAAAGATAGAATAAAATATTTACAAAAATGTGAGGGGTGTACTCACTTTTGTGAGATATTGTATGTATTACGTCAGTGGTAGGAAGAACAGAAGAACAAACTGGATCTCACAAATGGAATGGGACACCTTTAGGCTCGGTTCACACTGCTGCGACTTGGGATCTTATTTGTGAGACCCCAAGTCACATGACATGTGAAATCCCATGTTAGTCAATGAGAGAGCTGTCTTAATTAGCACTACTGAAGTCGCTCCGACTTTAGAAAAGGTTCCTGTACTACTTCAAGGCGATTTCTATCCGACTTGTGCCCATAAACTTTAATGGAAGTCGCCTCCAAGTCTGATCCTCATCTATATTGATGTGATTTGGATCCGACATTAGAGGAAGATTACCCAGGCATTCCCTATGGTGTAGCCCCTCCCTCACTTCAAAGTCGCATCAACTCACATCAAAGTAGTACTCAAGTCGCCTGGCAAAGTTGCACTGTAAGTCGCGCAACTTTTAGGTAGCACTAGTGTGAAGGGAACCAAGCCTAAAGGTCTCTGTTTGAAGGGAATATATCTTAATTATCAAAAACAGAAGCCCTCCAGGATATAGAATATTCAGAAGACTGAACAATGCTTTGCAGCAGATCTTGGATAACCTAACTAATTCTAAAAATGATCCCTCCTTTCCTAACACCTATGCTTACTGACCTCTGTAATAAAGATGCATATACTTACTTATTTTAAGCCCGCTCCAGTCCGGTCACATGATCTGGCTTCTCCGTGTCAGCCAACACTGCTGTAGTGGAGAGGAGGGGATGCCAACAGCGGATGGGCCAAAGTAAGCCTATGGGTGACAGAACCACTCCTTGGCATTGCCAGCCGTTGTCAAACGCTCTCTCCTCTCTTCTTAGTGGGCCACGTGGTCAGACCGGAGTGGCATGAACATAAGTATATGCATCTATACAGAGCAGTGGTGTATTTAGGTTTTGTGCTGCGCTAGGCCTGACTAAACTCATGCACCCCCTAAGTTAAATATGAGCCATCCCTTCCTGTCAGGGCCACACTCCTTCCTGTTTAAGACCCAAATATTCCAGTGGGGACACTAGTTCAAGGGCCTTGGGGGGGTGGATTCCCTTAAGAGATTTAAGAGATTTCATCACACTTCCTGTTTGGCCATGGGGCAGCACAACATCTCATTGGTTGGGGCCTGGGTTCCTCAGGACTACATATATTTGGGCTGTCCCCCTCATCCCGATAATGGCTCTGCTGGTATTATCCTACTAGCAGCAAGTACAGCCACTTTATGGGGATGCCAGACCGGTTTGTCTCCTGGCCCAGTCCGCCCCATAAGACTGGCGCTACAGTAAAAGTGTAGTGCAAGCCGGCGGGGGACTCTTTTCGTGCTGCCCCCCTGCAAAGTGCCGCCCTAGGCCTGGGCCTTGTTGACCTAGGCCAAGATACAGTGTTGATACAGAGTATTTAGATTAAAGTGATTCTAAAGCCTAAATATTTTTTACAGTAATGCATTCCTTGCACTAAGGTAAAAAAAATGGTTAGGCATCAGTATCCTCCTTCATCTCCACTTTTCCTTACTTGAGCCTTCATTTAATCCAGCACTGTGCATGTCTGAAGCTCTTCTCTCTACCTCACTTCCTGGTCTCACAGGCTTTGCTGAGGCAGCAGAAGCTATTGGCTCCCGCTGCTGTCAATCAAAGCCAGTAACAAGGGAGCAGGGTCAAGTCCCACTGTCTCTGTCAATAGATGCAAATAGATGCAAACAGGGAAGCTTAGGAAAGAGCCAGCATGAGTGCCCCCATGCCCATCTATGGGGGCAGCCGCTGGAGGGGACCCAAAAAGAGGAGGTTTAGGGACGTTCTGTGCAATTCCATTGTACGGAACAGGTAAGTATAAACCTCTGTTATTTAAAAAAAATGCTTTGATCATGTTTTTAGGGAACTTCTATTACATTGAAATACATGGTACATTGCTCCTACCTGAAGCTAAGGAAGATATTGTTTGAGGGAGAGGATAGAAATTGGAAGCTCTTAGCCAGATTCGCAGTTGACTGCTCTATATGAACCAACATGTATCAAGGTAACCCGATTGGGAGATTTTGACTGACCCTAAAGATACAGTATATTTCAGGCATTCTTTAAATATTGTAAAGGCTTTATTCTCCCATAGCACCATACTTCAGTGTGAATGTGCCGATGACGTCAGACACAGTGAATATGTCCTAAACTGTGCAAGTTTAGGAGATATTCACAGTACCTACAGGTAAGCCATATTACCTCTAGGTAAAAGTGGTGTAACTAGGTTTACAACCACTTTAAGTCCAAATGTATTATGCACCTTTATGTGGGTGTGTTAATAATCCTTGCAACGGAAAACCAAGTATGTGGTTATTCCTAGCCAAGCCTAGTTCTTAGGCTTACTGTCAAACAATTAATTAGTCACAGAGTTATTGTCAAGTTAAAGTAGATCTATGGGTAAAACTTTTTTTTGTTTTCATTTCTGATAGAGTAAGAGCAGGTTATAACCCTTGTTGGTTCATTTTTTGCCATCTGTGCCTTTTACCTTCACTTCCTGCCCTATAGCTAAAACAGGAAGTCAGAAGAAATCCCTGCAAATTAATTTAATCCCTTGGGGACCCCCAGGTCACCAGAACTAGTGTCGCCATGGGAAGATTTCCCCTCTATTACTGTCCTGGAGACAAGCAAAAATTTGGGATTTCCTTTTACGTTCACTTTTACTGCTAATGGTACACCGGACAAATAGAGAGGATGAATCTCCCAAATGGGGACACACACAGCAATAAAACCCTGACAGGGGTTCCAATCGCTCCCCACTCTATGCAAAGCTAAAGAAAAAGGCTTGCCTTTAGATATATATATATTTTAACTAACACATTCTGACATTGATAGACTTGGTCTATGCATCTAAGCTTTAAAAAAAAAATGTTATGAAAGGGTTACTACATTTTTCTACATTAGACAACACTTACCATGTTTGGCTTTTTCCTCATTGCCCTTGTGCAGCAGTGTGTATCTTGGACTTTCAGGAAAAAAAGGCAGTAAAATAAGCTCTAGTGCAGCAGGAATTCCGGTGAGAGCCAGCAGTATGGGCCAACCTGTGTGGATTGTGAGTGTGAGAAGTGGTACAAAGCTATAACTAAATGTGTAAATATAAATATATATATATATATATATACTGATCAGCCAAAACAGTATGACCACCGACAGGTAAAGTGAATAACATTGTATATACAGTTTTACACACAAACATATATACAGTATGTATACACAAGGCCAATATAGAATATATTTTTGAGAGCTAACAGTCAAAGGGTCTTCCCTTAAAGAAAAATATAAAATGATGCAAACTGCAAATGTCTAATATAAAGCCAGTGTGTAAAATCCCAACCCCTGAGGGTAAATTATTTATGCAAGAGCTTTTTCACACTGCTTTGCTCCAGTTTGGCCTCAGTACGGGTTCAGTGTACCCACGGTTTTCCTGTGGATTACCCATGGTTTTCCATAGACTTCTATTATACAATATCCCATGTTTTTGGTGCAGCAGATGCAGCATGCAGGACTTTTGGTGCACTTTAAGAAAATGCACCAAAAATGCGGGATAAAATAGAAGTCTATTGGGAAACCAGGGGTAACTCACACAAGAACTGGTGGTACACTGCGCTGCACCCACACTGTGGCCAAATTGCAGCTCGGCAATGAAAAACTGCCCTGAGGGCGCAGATTCCCAGAACACGTTTGCTTGGAACTGCATGTTGGACGGCTTGCTATAAGTGCAGAAGAGCACCAGAGTAGTATTGGGACTTAGGTTAGGGGTTAGGTTAGTGTTAGGCTCACTTTAGGGGTTAAATTCAGTGTTAAGATGATTTGGTGTTAATGGTTTAATTTAGAGAATGTTTAAGTGTCAGTGTTCAGGAAGAGGTAAAATATTGAGGAACACTCTGAGGCTGCCTGTCTTAATTTTTCTCCAGAGGGACCCTGGAAATCATTCGAAACTCCTGCTAAAACCAATTCATTGGTTGCCAGTGGAGAAAGATCACTAATGTCATGCAGTTGGCTGTCAAATGGCACTAGGCCTGGAACTATGCAAACTTTATTAAATGGGTGGTCAGTAACAGCTCGAGCAACCCCTAGCAAGCACTGGAGGATCCCTAGGAGAGAATGGCTGCTCTAGGGCCTAAAATGCTGACAGGCTACACTATTAACATTCCCAATTTTGGAGCCTTGCAATAAAAAAATTGAGCGAAGTGGCTATGTCAGAGACAGGAAGCCGCTTTTGAAGGACAATGTGTCTAGTATAGAGAAAGGTTCCGGTGGAGGAGGGACAGTGCAGGGACCATATGCCTGAGCTAATACCTTGGACATTCTTTCTTCTGCCTCTCGGGTGCCTTTGTCGCCACACCCCCTGCCAGTCCCCTCCTTTTTCAGATGCTGTCAGGTATTGCAAACCTGCTAGCATGTATTCTACAGTATTGAGTCCTTCTGTAAGGTACTGCCGTACTTGGTTCAGCCTATGGTGCTTTCAGAGGGTAAACTTGTTAGCTTAGAACAAATTGTGGCACAGTTAGAAGACCTATTTTAGAAAAATGTGACTCTGACTGAACTAAGATGCAGGTTTTTCATTTGCAAACAATAATAGGGATTTTCCTGTAGCCCTCCAAAAGTTATGGAAACAGTTTGAAAAGAAGGACCTACAAAGGCGTGCCAATATAGGCGCTCCAGACAAGTTGCTATGGGACCTATTTATTGTAGGGGTGAGTTCTGGCCCCATCCAGAGGGCCCTGCAGGAATGAATGAGGCCTCAATCCCGCCTCACTTTCAGTGATGTAGTGGTGGAAGTGGCGGCCCAAGAACAAGAGGAAGCCACTGTCGCGGTGACAAAGAAAACTAAGCCTTTATACTTTGGAGAGGAGACTTTAGCCCCTTCTCTGTTGTCAGCCCTACAAACAGCCATAAGGGAGTGGACACAATGTAGCAAGAAATGACTACAGTCAAGTAGGCATTGGCCCTGTTCTCTAAGGGTGCAAATCCGCCACGGAAAGACCCAAATGAAGACAGGAGGTCCTGGCAGTGTAGGCATTATGGGCACCTGGCTAGGAGCTGCTGCTGCTCCAAGAACAAGGGCACCTCTCGTCAGAGTTTCCCAGGGTAGTGGGATGATCTTCAAGAACTTTGCATCAATTTCCCTCGAGTCCATGGTTTCTTTGAGCCCCGTGGTCACCACCTTAATGATCGGCCAGCTGGTCCTTTGCCTGATCGGCACTGGGTCTAAAGTAACTATCGTGGAATATGACTTCTATGTGAAGTGGTTCGGGACCTGGGGTCAACTAGACCCATCATAGCTGTTTCTAAAAGTAGCCAAAACTTTTCCCATGGTGGAAGGGGTCACCTGGGTGATGGTTCAGGTATTTGACCAAGTGGTGAAGCGAGAAGGGGTAGTGGTTACCCGCAGTCCGGTGGTTTCCTTGGTACCCATTGTCCTGGGCATGTCCCTAGTACTTTTCAATGACTGATGGAGTGATGCCTGGGAGATTATAACTTCAAGACCATACTTATCTACGTAGGTGATATTATCATCTTTTCCAAGACCTTTGAGGATCACATTTAGCATCTAGACCGGGTGTACACTCATCTCTATCAGTATGGACTGAAGCTGAAGCCCATTAAGTGCTGCCTGATGCTGCAAAAGAATCAATATTTGGGGCATGTCTTTGAAGCTGGAGGGGATCTCTACCGATCCAACCAAAGTTCAAGCAGTACAAGAGTGGCATGCCCCAAAGACACTCACAGTGTTCCTTCTTAGTGTTGGTAGAGTATTACAGATGGCTTATCCCTAAATCTGGCCAATTCACGGCACCCCTCAAAAGGTGAGGCCCTCTCCTTCCATTCAGGCCCAATGGCACAAACCTCAACCACCTTTTGACACCCTGAAACGGGGCTTGATGTCTGCCCCTCCCTTGGCCTAGGCAGGCTAGTTAAAGCCCTTCCGGGTATATACAGACAAAAGCCTGCAAGGTGTGTGCGGCCCAGGCGCCATGCTCGCACAAGAGCAAAGTGGATGTGAAAGAATGATTACTTATGCAAAATCAAAAGAAATCCAGAATTCGCTGCAATACTTCATCTTTATTGATCCTTCATGGGGTACAGTAAAAGTTGACGCGTTTCACGCTGTGACTATCGCTTACTCATAACCATGAGTAAGTGCTAGTCAGTGTGAAAAGCATCAACTTTTACTGTAATCCGCGCGGTCTGTTACGTCTTTTGCATGAAGGATCAATAAATGTGAAGTGTTGCAGCGAATTACGGATTTCTTTTAATTGTGTATCTGCAGACGAGCTGTGCTAGCACCTTCATATGCTGTGGATGGATGGCTAATGTGCTCACCTGGAACGGCGTTCTCTTCAGTGTTCATTGCTTATGCAAGTCCCAGCCTCCAACCATCCAAGTGAGGCCCCCATAACTACAGCTCCTTTGAACAAAAAAACTCTTAGCCCTCCTATGGGCTATCACTGAAAAGTCAAATATCTCTCTGGGGCTGAAATCAAAGTCTATACAGACAATCCTCTTGCCTACTTGAAGTCTGCAAAATTAGTGGCCCTTGAACAAAAGATGGGTTTCATGGCTGGTACATTTTAATTACAAGATACACTACAAGCCAGGGCAATTTAATAGCCATGCTGGCACCCTCTCTCGTTTCCCAGAGGAGGAACCCATTGAAGATATTGACCTGAGTAGACATGTGCCATTAGTTTCTTTCCGAATTCGTTTTTTGTCAAAATTCGGCATATTCGCTAATTCGGATTGACAAATTTTTCCGAAAACAAATTTTCGAAAAGAACAAAAATTTGAAAGAACAAAAATCTGAAATTCGAAAATACAAAAAAACGAAAATACAAAAATAAGAACGAAAATTCAAAAATCCAAAAGAACAAAAAACATTTGGATAATTTCTATTAAAATTAAATTATTATGTTTATTAACCATTATTATAGTTTTTTATTATTATTTATTAATAATAATAAAAACTATAATAATAGTTATAAACTATTAAATTGTAGGTATTGGAATTTCCTTTCAAATTTGGCTGTTAGTGAACGTAACACATTATTAACCATTATTATAGTTTTTTTATTATTATTATTCACAAATAATAATAATAATAAAAACTATAATAGTTATAAACGTTTAAATTATAGGTATTAGAATTTCCTTTCAAATATGGCTGCCTGTTAGTGAACGTAATGAATACGAATTTATCTGAATTTCCACATTTTAGAAATAACGAATACTGCATCTCTACGAATGGAAAATACCAAATTCAAATTTTTACAAATTTATTTGAAATAACGAATTTCGATCATAACAAATGAGCCAAAAAACGAAAATGAAAAAAATTTTTTTTTTCGGCAGTGCACATGTCTAGACCTGAGTCAAGAACACTTAGGCTGGCCATACATGGTTCGAATCTCGGCCGGTTCAGCAGGAACTGGCTGAGATTCAAACTGTTAATTGGCAGGCTGAATGTACCAAGTTGATCAAACAATCAACTTGGGTACAACCAGCCTGCCGGTTCCTCTCCTGGCAGGGGAAGTCGTCTTCCTGGAAATTTCAAGGGTTACCAGACACATCTAGGGTTCTGCCACGGTTTTGGGGCCAGCTGGAAATTCAAGATTATTGTTTTACAATCAAGCTTGTATTCCTACTGAACAACAGGACTGTTAGGAGAAGATTGGCCATACCTTAGTGTTTGGTGAAGTCTGGCCGTTTTCTGAACTTTTTGGGCATTTTGGTGATTTTGGGAACGTTCGCGCGCGCTCACGCCCGCCCGTGCGCGCTCCTGTGTATGCGCGCACACGCCAGAAACTGCACCAAACAGTACCATTTAAGCTTCCTGCACCTGTGCTGTCCATTCTACAGTGTATGAGTACCTGTGAGCATCAGCTCTGTTTCTTGTGACCTGTTCCTGTGTTGTTCCTGCTTGTCTAATCCGACCCGGCTTGATCTGACCTGCTAATTATCTGCCTGCACCGACCCCGGCTATCCACGACCATCCGTTTGTCTGACCCCTCTGTACTTTTGCTGTCAGTCTGTTAACAAACTCTCCTTGGACTTTGGCCCCTCTTTTGCCTGATCCTTTGTACCACAGAGCTCGCCAGTTGCCAGCCCAGCCTGCACGACCATCCATCTATCTGTACGACCACCTGGAACTTCACACCACCACCAGTGACCATCCAGCCCTTGTGCCATCCCGTACTCCGGGACTTCCTGTCTACTCTACCAGGGGTCCCTGAATCGGGTGTGTTAGAGCGGTTGTTCCCTGCATAAGACAGACTCCACCACCAAGGACATTCTGCAAATTGTGGTCCCTCAGTCGCATGTCCTGCGGGCCTGTCACATTCCTTATCCAGTCTAATCAAATGCAGTTGCTGGCAAATTATTCTGACTATGTTGTGCAAAGTTACCTGTTATCACTGTCATTTTATTGTACCTTATGAAAATGTTGTATCTGTTATTTTTACTTGTTTATTGCCTGATGCCGAGGACAGCATCTGTCAAAGTGAGGAGTGTTGGCAGGTGTAGGTTAGCCTTCCTGCACAAGTGGCACTATTACAGCAGCCACTATTCAGAGAGGATGGAGGAGATGAATTATTGTCCCTCTAAAGGGTGGCCATCCTTAGTGAGGGCACTGCTAATAATTAGCACTATCCCACTGCAGTTGGCGCACATTTGCAAAGTGGTTAGGTCAGGGACGGGAACCCGCTGGTGAGGGACAGTGTTTCGGTGGAGGAGGGACAGTGCAGGGACCTTATGCCTGAGCTGTTACCTTGGATCTCTTTTTTTCTGCCTCTCAGGGTGCCTACCAGTCACCAACTACCGGTCACCTATGTCAGATGCTGTCGGGTATTGCAAACCTGCTAGCGCGTCTTTCTTCTACAGTATTGAAACTGTGCACTACGAGTCCTTCTGTAAGGTACTTCCTTGGCCTCCATGTGCATTTACTCTACTTTGGGTACCAAACATTTAGCCCCTCTAACACGATCTTACTGTAAATAACCTTTTCTTAACTTACAGTAAAGTTCTACTCCGTAAGCAGCTAACTGTATATCCCCTTGTTGTTTGTACTGTCATCGGGATGAACATAACTCATTCTTGGTAAATTGCAAAATTCTTGAAATACTGTAAAAATTTCCATTTCTTTTATTAGTTTAGTTGCCTGCCTAATATAACTCTTTGTTGGCTAGTAGAGCTGACTCTATACTGTATGTATTACAATAATATACCTTTTGTATTTCCAAGGATGAATCGGATCCCGAAAATCTGTGCAATAAGAATACCAATGGTAATCAACAGCTGAGGCATCACTCCAATACCGCCTCGAAGATTTTTAGGAGACATTTCTCCGAGGTACATGGGGACAACATTGGAAGATAAACCTGGACAAAAATAAATTCACAGTAATTGTTATAGTAATGAAATGACTGTTGGTGTAAAGTAAATATGTGTATGCAAATATTATTAGCCTAAGTCTCATTTATTCTATAGCAGCACCTGACTGCCAATGTTTACTGTAACATAGCCATGTGCATGTGTAGTTTGGTATCACCAACATGCCTTTAGATGTACAGTATTTAAACTAGAACGTAACGGTATCTGTGCACCACATATTGAAAATGCTATTTAATTCATTTTTCATATTCAAAGCAAACTCACCTATCCATCTATGTCATAATACATTATTTTTTTTGAGAAATCGCTTTGAAAAACACCCCCCTAGCATCTCTAACCACAGCCATCTTGAGTAATGGCAGATGATTCATGTAGCATTTACTTCCTGGAATCCATCTGTTTTAGCTCAAGCATGCAGGCAGGAGGGTGTGCTTAGCTTCTCCTCCAGAGAAAAGAAAAAAAAATGCCTATGAAACTTTTGGATGTATGACATAATTTTGCCCTAGGCCAGAAACCAGTGAACAAGTGATTGTAAAGGAAAAATATTTATTTAAAAAAAAACAAAAAAAAAAAACAAACATGTTATACTTACCTGCTCTGTGCAGTGGTTTTGCACAGAGCAGCCCCGAACCTCCTCTTCTCGGTTCCCCCACCAGCGCTCTAGGCACCTCTCCCCTGCCGAATGCCCCCATGGCAAGCCGCTTGCTGTGGGGACACGCATGCATTCTCGCTTCCAAACTGGAAGCACGGCTCACCCCCCCCACTCCCGTCTGGCTAGCTGTAATTGACAGCAGCAGAAGCCAATGGCTCCCACTGCTGCAACTCAGCCAATCAGGAGAGAGACCCGGGAAAGCTCAGGTTTCTTGCAAATTGATGAATTGAGATTGGGCTTAGGTAAGTATTAGGGGGGCTGAGGGGGAGCTGCACACTGAAGGTTTTTTTACCTTCATGCGTAGAATAGGCTCTAATAGGCTTCAAAATAGAGTGGACTTGGAGCACAGAGCATTGCGCTCGCAGCCCACTCACATGTGTTAGAAAAACAAATGAATATTCGCTTTTCTAACACTCAATCGCCTCTCCGCCAATCAGTAAGTGCGGGTCTGTTACGTGTTTCCCGATTGGCTGAAAAGTCAGTCATCACATGCCTGATGAAGGGGTCCTGCGTGGCTCCAAAACGTTGCACTCTCTGATGTGATCCTTCTTTAAATAAAAAACCTTTGGACGGTGATCCTTGGTGTGCTGGCGAATACTTACACATGATTGACGCTACCAGTATCCAGGTGGTGATCGCTGCAGCACCCACTTCTACACGGGCCTTACTTTGCCAGAAAGGTGTGCGTTAGGAAAATTGACAAGGCTATCCTATTGGACACCTTTGAGGAGGAGGAGGGGGATGCACGGAGGGGGAAGCAAGGAGAAGGAAAGCACCCGCTCGCCGGACACCGCTTCCTAGATGGGGTAAGTGCGGGGCTTTGATGTTTGATGTTGTTGTTTTCCACCCCCGAAAAGAAAAAACCACCGGCTGCCACTGGTAGCTATACAGTAAATGTGAAGCATGGGTTATCAGAATGATTTGCAGCTCGTGCAGTATATTCATAAAGTAATAATGAATGATGTACACACCCAGACAGAATCTTTTTTAAATTAGAGAAGGTAATTCATGAAGGCATGATTGGGTCATTCAGAACTATTGGACAAGGATATTTCCTTATTCATATTAATCAACTTAAAATAACCTTCCAATAATCAATCTCTACTGAAAAATGAATGTAATCATTTGACTTGGGCTAGGGTTACTATTACTGTAATCTTAGCTCTTCCACCAACTTTCCTAATAAAATTGCCACCTTTATTTTCATAGATTACATTACTTGACAATGAGAAGGTGAGCTGCCTTTAAATGCAGTGGAACATATCTACTGTGCATAAATTGTACCAAGTATAAAATCGGAAATCTATTGTATAGTACATATCCAATCCATTACCATTATCAGTATTTAACTCATTGAATCTTCTTAAATGGCATTGTATATGTATAGTATACTCATTTTGATGTTACTTGTTCCCCCCCAGCTGTATTCTGGCAGCAGTGGATGGTGTGCACAAGTGAAGGCATACCATGCTTGTAATGACTATACTCACGTTAATTGTTACGTATGTGTGTCTTGAGGTATACAAAAAGATAGTATCTTCGATCACAAGAGTTTTATATTAGTAATAGTAATGACATTTTTATACAAGGCATAGAGTTGTTCCCGTCCTTTCCAATAGAAGAATTTCGAGATATTTCATGAATAGTATCAATGTGTTTGGGATCTACTCTTGTAGTTCAACCATTTTTATATATTATAATGATGATAACTCACTCAGGGCCACCATCAGGGGGGTACAGGTAGTACTCTTGTAAGGGGCCCCAGTGTCTCAAGGGGCCCTTACAACAAAGACTTTAGCGGTCTTTAACATTGGAGTCTATGGGAGGGGGACACCCGGTTTGGGGACACCGTTCTCCCGAACCATAGCCGATACAAATACCAAACTTGGATCATATGGAGAAGGGCCCCTGGGCAACAACTGGTCCAAGTTTGGGACCGCACCTATGGTTCGGCCGTACTGGTTCCCCAAAATGACCGGTCATTGCTCGCCAATTGTCGGGTGAATTTTGGACTTAACATTGGAGTCTATGGGAGGGGGACATCCGGTTTGGGGACACCGTTCTCCCGAACTATAGCCGATACAAATACCAAACTTGGGTCACATAGAAAGAGCCCCTTGGGCAACAACTGGTCCAAGTTTGGGACCTCCAGCACCTATTGTTCGGTGTGAGGTCTTATTGCAAGCATCGGGTGAGGCTGTGCTGCCTGTGCACTGTTTTTACTGGAGCCTAAGGACACTAGCACCAGCATGGGGAGGGGGGGGTAGAGCAGCAGCCAGTACAGATGTAGGGTGCCCCTCCTGTAACGCCCCCCCACCTCCTGTATCCCCCTGTGGCACCCCCCCTGGTCCTCTCATAGTATCCCGGAGGACACCAGAACAACCCCGTGGGATGTAGACATGACCGACGACGAGATGGGGGGGGAGGGGTACGACCACGATCACAGGAATCCGAGGTCATTTTTGTCACGTGTCCGTCGTGTCGGAGTGGGCTACTAACGTTATTCTGGAGTGTGGCTTGTTATCCACGACCTCCAGGGTTTGAACCTGGTCAACAACGGGTCACCCGGGAAAGATACACTGGGTTCAAACCATAAACATAGCCGATATCAAGCCCTCTTGCCACAGGGGTTTGGCCTAC
>BLSH010438581.1:1504069-1520327 GCA_018402905.1 Glandirana rugosa | reverse complement strand
CTTTCCCAGTCATGGCCTAAAGCTATATTATCTAATAACTGTTTCATGGGGTTATTTTAGAGGCTGGTGAAGAGAGATGTAACCAGTTTTCAATTACATATTTTATATGAGCCATTGTAAAGCATTCAGTACCTCAAATCGTAATGATATATTTGTTGTTTGTTGTTGGCTTTATGGATCAGTTCTAATAATTAGAACAGACCCAAGTGGGGGAATGTTGTGTAATATTTCATATACATATAGACAGTTTTTTTAATATGCACATAGGTATTTACTGTAGGCCATGGTTTAAGTTCTATATGTAATGCGGCAGGCAGCCAAGCTGCATTACATATCAAAGGCCCACAGTTACTTGCAGGGGGTTGTGGAATGTAGATTGGGTGGTCATACTTCAAAGGAATAGTGCAAAAAGTATTTATTGATACTAATTAGCCTTGAGGGGGTTCATTGTGGCTTGTTTATCAGGTAAATACTAATGTGGAGGGGGGGGGGTGTATAAGAGGGAAGCCTGTTTTAAGTAAAGTATGACAGGAAGACTGGGTTCCTCTGAAGTGGTCTCAATGCTACACTATTCCTGTCATCAATATTCTCTACACCTATGTTGGATTGTATTATCTCCTGTTGGACTTTGTTCTGTCTGAAGTCAATAAATGCTACCCTCTGGAAGAACCGACTGAGTGCTGTGGAAAATTAACCATTATAATAATAACTAAATAATAACATTCATTCATCCACTACTACATGGTCGTGGACCACATGACTAAGATGGCCCATTTTTTGCCCAGTTCACCTCCAGATCCTGAAGGGTCCTGTGTGCAGCATTGGAAATTGAACTGTCATTGTCCTCGGCCTATCACCCCCAGACGAATGGCCAAACTGAGAGAACGAACCAGACCCTGGAGCAATATCTGTGTTGCTTCTCCCCATTCTCTCAGGATGACTGGGCCTCATTACTGCCTCTGGCCGAATTCGCTTTCAATAACACCATTCACTCGGCCACGAAGCAGTCCCAGTTCTGGACAAATTACGGCTTCCACCCAAGCTTTCTACCTGACTTGGCTCTGGAAAGCACAGTACCGGCGGTACAGGAAACCCTGGATTTCATTAGGGAAAATACCAAACTCCTAAAGGACACACTTTTCAGAACTATGGAACTCACTAAGGAAGCCTTTGACAAGAAAAGGCGGGGAGAGCTGGAACTACAGCCGGGTGACTTGGTCTGGTTGGCCACCAGGAACCTGAAGCTTGCCTGTCGTTCAAGGAAGCTGGGCCCCAGATTTGTCGGTCCCTTCCCCGTGAAGAGAAGAGTTAACAGGGTGACTTATGAACTGGTCCTGCTTTCATCCTTACGTATGCACCCAGTCTTCCACGTATCCTTACTCAAGCCAGTCCCTCCAGACCCCTTCCCGGGACAGAAAAAAGGCTTGCCAAAACCAATTTTTGTAAACGGAGAGGAGGAGTTTGAGGTCGAGGTCATCTTGGATTGCTGGAAGATGGGTAGTGTAACCCAGTACTTACTTAATGAAATGGAAAGGGTGTGGCCCCGAGGAAAACTCTTGGGAACCGGAGTCAAACATCCATGTCGCAGAGTTAATCCAAGCCTTTAAGAGAAACTGCCGGGAGGTTGGTACCCAGCAAGGCATCCGGAGGCTGGCCCTTGCGGGGGGGGGGGCAATGTTAGGAAAAGACCTATGCTTTTAATGGACTTGTGCGCCCGCCTGCCCCTGAAACGGAGCCAAATGGCTCTATTTAAACCCTCAATGCCCAGCAGCCGGTGTAGTCCGTTCTACAGAGTTAGCGTGTTTCTGAGAGCAACCTGTACCCTGATCCTGTGTCCTGATCTCTGTTCCTGTGACCCGGCTTGTCTGACCTTGATTGACCACTGCCTGGACCGACCCCCAGCTTGCCCACGATGACTCTTCTGCCTGACCCTTTGTAGTTCGCTGCCTGCCTGTTAACGACTCTTCCTGCCTGTACCCGACGACTCTTCAGCCTGCACCTTCTGTACCGCTTGCCAGCCAGTTGCCAACCTCAGCCTGCCTCACTACTCTACCAATTGCACGAGCCACTGACAGACCCAACACACAACCACCATGGCTCCTGTCCAGTCCTCGTGCCCCCCCCTGTGCTCTGAAACCCTCTGTCTGCCCTACCAAGGGTTCCTGAACCAGGGCCGTAAGAGTGGTTACTCACTGCACAAGACAGACTCCACTACCAGGTGCGTGACACAGCAATTTTGCATGTTATTCACAAAACATTTCTGAGTTTGACTTGGATTTCCCATGCCCAGCCATTACGCTTTGACAAATCTCTTTTTGTGGATTTGATGACACTGATTCACTCATCTCAAGACCCTTTTCTCTCTTTTTTTTTCTCCTTTCTTTAATTTTTTCTTCTGGCCTCAACTTTTGCCTTCAGATTTCCCCTTCTTAATTAGTGTGCAAGCTCATCATGCCATTAGAATAATGCCTGGTTATGACAGTTATTGGCTTCTTTGTTTTTATTCACTGCGGAATTGCCACTTCTCTCACCTGACACTTAGGGCAACCTCTAGAGACAATACTCTAATATGATGCGTTGTAGTTTTGCTTTTCTTGTGATATTGTGAAGTTCTGGACTCGTTCACTGTTATTGAATGAAACTATGACTATGTTATGTGTGCAATTCCCATACATAACAAAATGTTGTATGTTGTGGAATTGTCTACTTGCCGGCTCTGTTTCTTATGTTTTAATGACAAAGCTTTTGTAAAAGAAAAAAAAAGGGATCTCCTTACATAAATGATGTTTTTTACAAGTCAGTTTCCGGCTTACTACACTGTGCTGAAGTTAAACTGCATAGGCATTTAGATATCTTTAACATCCTACAGTGGTGTCTGTGAGGCACACGGGTACCAGATCGCTGCCCTCCTCACCGACGGGTGGCCAAGGACCCCCTTGATCTAACACAGCGCTTGTCGCGAACGTAACAATACCACCCTCAGCTGCTCTCAGCACAAAGATTTCCCAGTTTGCGGGACCACCGTCTAAATGCCAGCTGCCTGAGAGCGATTGTTACCGGGCTAATTCAAACAATTAACCCTTTCTCTGCCACCACTTTTGGATGCCGGCCAGAAGATCCGGATGTTAGCAATACCAATGATTTTATAATAATTACCTGTAACACGCTGTCACCACAGACAGGTATATTCAGATGCTTTATTTAAAAAAAAACAGTAGCGTTCTTCAAAGGAACAGATTCGTGAGAGTTGCATTAAGAGCTTTAGGGACATGGGTAACACTTTTCAGAATACGGTTTAATATTGAAAAGGTCAAGTTTTAGGTGCATTAAAATATTTACAAAAAAAAATAAACAGAAGGTAACAAAGCAATGAGACAAAATAATATACAGCAGCAAAGAAACAGAATGGATATACTTGCTTTTGAAATGTCCGTGACTAATCAGTGTTTCGAAGATGATTCCCTGGTTCTCTGATGTTGGTTCGTTGATGGAAATTGAGAACTGGAAATTGGTCTTAGCAGTCCCTTTTTCTCTGGTTGACAAGGGGTGGGGCCGTATGCCCCTCACCACTCACATGAGTGAGGCGGATTTTTAGACTGACTGTCCAGGGCGGGCTGTGGAATACAATCTTCCCTAATTCACAAGTTCTGTATGAAAATCATATTTTGTGATTCGGCCGCCCGGCAAATCTCACATTAAGGAATTCAATCTCAGTACACAGAGTGCTTTTAAATGACTCAATGTCATAAATGTCATTTAAATGACCAGTGGCGGCTGGTGAAGTTTTAGGATGGGGGGCGCCAGGCCCAGCCCTTCCTTTTTGACCACTCCTACTTATAATAAGCCCCACCCCTTATAGAATCCACCCACTCCGTCCTCTGTATTCCACATATTGTGTCAGGAGTACACAGCTCAGCACCACAGGACACAGTATACAGCTCAGCATCACAGGACACAGTATACAGCTCAGCATCACAGGGCACAGTATACAGTTCAGCATCACAAGACACAGTGTACAGCTTAGTATCACAGGACACAGTATACAGCTCAGCATCACAGGACACAATATACAGCTCAGTATCACTAGACACAGTATACAGCTCAGCATCACAGGACACAGTATACAGCTCAGCATCACAGGACACAGTATACAGCTCAGCATCAAAGGACACAGTATACAGCTCAGCATCACAGGTGGGGTATATAGCAGCCATTATCACAGGTGGGGGTAAATTGCAGCCAATAACACAGGTAGGGCAAATTGCAGCCAATATCACAGGTGGGGGTAAATTGCAGCCAATATCACAAGCGGGGTAAAGTGCAGCCAGTATCCCAGGTGGGGGTAAATTGCAGCCAATAACACAGGTGGGGGTAAATTGAAGCCAATATCACAGGTGGGGTAAATTGCAGCCAATAACACAGGTGGGGTAAACTGCAGCCAGTATCACAGGTGGGGTAAATTGCAACCAGTATCACAGGTGGGGTAAATTACGGCCAGTATCACAGGTGGGGGTAAATTGCAGCCAATATCAAAGGTGGGGGCAAATTGCAGCCAATATCACAGGTGGAGAAAATTGCAGCCAATATCACAGGTTGGGGCAAATTGCAGCCAATATCACAGGTGGGGGCTAATTGCAGCTAGTTCCACAGGTGGGGGCAAATTGCAGCTAGTATTACAGATGGGGGCAAATTGCAGCCAATACCAATGGTGGGGGCAGTTTGCAGGCAGTATCACAGGTGGGGGCAGTTTGCAGCCAGTATCACAGGTGGGGGCAGTTTGCAGGCAGTATCAGAGGTGGGGGAAGTTTGCAGACAGTATCACAGGTGGGGGCAGTTTGCAGCCAATATCACAGGTAGGGCAGTTTGCAGCCAATATCACAGGTGGGGGCAGCTTGCAGCCAATATCACAGGTGGGGGCAGTTTGCAGCCAATATCACAGGTGGGGCAGTTTGCAGCCAATATCACAGGTGGGGGCAGTTTGCAGCCAGTATTACAGGTGGGGGCAGTTTGCAGCCAATATCACGGGTGGCCCGAGAGAGATATAGAGAGAGAGAGAGAGAGGGGGAGATAGAGAGAGAGATATAGAGATGGATATGGTAGTTATATATAATATAGTGTGGGTTCTCCTTATCTATCCAGCACTGTGTCCTGTGCACAGGCTGCATGCTCTTTAACTGTTTCTTTGCTGGACACATTTATTGCACAGCAGTCATGGGCTGATTACACTACATTCAATGCAAACATCTAAAGTGTAATAGGTCATGATAACAGGCATTGAGTGTAGATACACAATATTTAGTAGCAGATGCTGTGTCCCTTGTAGGGGCCCCTGGCTCAGTGCATATGGCTGTGCTGTCAGTAATCATGTGTCTCCAGTATGAAATCAGTGCACAGTGCAGCTCAGACTCCTCAGTACAAAGGCTCCGGCTGACTGCCTGGGCTGGGATGAGGTCAGCCTTCTTTGCGGTTAAGTCTTCCACTGCAATCCATTCGCTGTGGATTCAGCTACCAGTTCACCAGCACATGGCTCCAGGCCAGCTCAGTGTTGACACCTGGCTCTAAACTTTCCCTGCCTGGAAAATCACCTGTTGCCAGTCCGATCTGCAGTGAAAATGGTTCGCACAACAACCTCCAGGGCAGCCTCCACCCCCGGCCAGCACTACGATCCCTGCACTCACCTTCAGTCTCTGCCTACACCGCGCTCAACACTGCCAGCTCCACTCCCATCCACATCACTGTGATCCTCATGCCATTCGCTCCCTGCCTCACATCACAGGGTTGTGGGACCAACAACTTCACAGTAAGCACGCCGCCAGCTTAGCGGTAACATAGAGGAGGATTGTTTGGATCGCACCGCTCTGCGCCCCGAAGACACTCCAAAAAAGCCAATAAAGCGCCTCAGCTGCAATCATGCATCAAGTGGTTTTCAACTCCTGTCCTCGGGACCCACTAACAGGCCAGGTTTGCAGGATAACTGAAATACGTCACTTGCTGCTCAGTGATTGCAGAATTCTAGTCTGCAGCTCCCCAAAGTAATACTTAAAATCTGGCCTGTTGGTGGGTCCTGAGGACAGGAGTTGAGAACCACTGCTGTACATAGACATCTCTGTGTCCGGTGCCCCGACACACTTAAAGGGCCAAATTAAAAAAAAAATTATGACTAGCTTTGGGAGGGGGCAGCTCCCTCGTGCCCTTATGGGCGGGCCGCCACTGCTTCACAAATTAGGGTTCTGAGACATTTGGGGACCCTGGGGAGGGAATACACCAGTTCTGCCTCTCCTTAAGTTCAAAGGGTCCCCGATGCTCGGTGTAAAGCAGACTCCGACTAATCATCCTAAACATCAGCACCACCATCGTGTCCCCTGACAGTCCCACACTGACCCCATTACATGGCACGTCATTGGCTGCTCCATAGACCCACCCCCTCTTGTCACCCTCTCAGAGACGGGAGGCATGCCCATGTCCAAGATG
Organism: Glandirana rugosa; assembly: GCA_018402905.1. Taxonomy (NCBI): domain Eukaryota; kingdom Metazoa; phylum Chordata; class Amphibia; order Anura; family Ranidae; genus Glandirana; species Glandirana rugosa. Next base: position 1,513,856 of record BLSH010438581.1, on the reverse strand, counting down.
GCGGCCTCCATGGTGTACTGGCGTGCACTGCTCTCTTGGTGCCGTAACCCGGCGGTGACCCCTCTGGTGACAGGAATTGTTCTGTGAGGACGGTGGAAGCTGCAGGTGTATTAAATGAGAAAATAATTTTCTAGGCTTTGAAAATTATAGGACATACCACTAAGGGCTGGTTTTATAAGATCATCTGGTTAGTTCCTCCATATAGGGGGAAACCTCAGCCTCCATGCGGTGCAGTGGTGGTGTTTCTACTGGCAAAGTTTAGAAGATCACACAAACATTTGTACTAATTACTGTGGACTTTTATTTATTATGAGTCGACATACCGGCATTATGTTTAAGTGATGTTTTAGCGCTGCTATGATCAGTTTATATGTTTATTCTGATGTTTTTTAGTTTTACGCACACGTTATTAGTTGCTGCTACGGTTTTATTTCTACTTCCATATAGGAGAGTGGATATCATATGATTCACATCTGGTGTGCGCTGATTGCCATACTTGATCGACCCTTTAGGCGTGTATCAAATTGGGCATTCCATTTAATACACCAGTTCTGCCTCTCCTTATGTTCAAAGGGTGCAACGTTTACAGTTGAATCATTCAGTTTGAAATTCTTCATTCAAATATGTACATGTTATTGCTATGTCATGTTCCTAACTGAAGTTATGAACTGTATGTATTTTTGGTAAGCTTTAAGACAGGGATAGGGTCACTCTGAGGCTAGAGTTGCCTGTGTGATTTATGCTGCTCGAATGTCCAAATATCAGTTCAGTTTATGGCTGTTAAACAGAACTCTCTTCCTGGCCTGTCATATAGCATGATCCAGATGGCCCTTTGAAGTCGATCTGGACAGGAAGGGAGGGGGTGTGAGGAGTTTGGGTCAAAGACTGACAGTGTTTTAAAAACTTAGTGGACCATCCATCAAAATGGAGTGAAGTTCATGCTCTGACTCGGCTGGCGACCCAAAATACTTCACACACTCTGAAGAAGCCACCAATTATTTACAAGCTTATCTACACATCCCGATGGAAACCCAGTCAACGGCTGTCCCATCCCTCTCTCCAGGCAATAGGGATCTCCGCAGCCCATGGAAAGACTCTCCGTAAAGGGCCCGCTACTCCAAGAAGCCTAAACATGACAATCCCCGCTGAGGCAAGGGCGGCTACTGCATCATATCCTGTTTCGCAAACTTTGGTCTACTTAAAACCCCAGTGATCCCACCAAACAGTGACTGTCTTTGCAAGAGTCAACTGGTTCAGGTGCCTCATTTGTCTTGTCCATTTCTCTCGTTACTGCTGCTGCTTTCTTGATTTATCTTTTTTTTCTGTTATTCCCACAGCCTTACCGGAGATCTACTCTCTCTTCACTGTCTTCGCTATCAGACCCCTAGGCGATACTTTGGTTCTGTCAGATAATGATCCTCCCAGGGGATACCCACCTTGTACAAGCCGCAAGCAGGTTTCCATCACATCTTCCGTAACGCTGTCTCGGAAGGAGTATTTCCTATGTGGAAAAAAGAGTCCAAACGTTTTATGGTATGTTTATGTTTACTCTCTTCTGTTAACCTCTGTAGGGATAGTTACCACTCCACACCCTACTCTATAGGACGAAAGCACCCCCCCCCCAGTTCTTATACCTTACCGGGCTGCAACTGCCTGGCGTCACCCTCATTCTCCTTTACTTTCACATATACCCTCAATATCAAACCTCCCCCCAGCACTGTCCTGACATGAAAGTGGCATTGTGGAATTCCAGAGGGCTATGGTCTCCCCATAAAAGAATGGCCATTCTATGCTACCTTAAGCGGCTCAAGACAGACATAGCCCTGTTACAGGAAACACATTTACCTCTAGAGCAGGGATATGCAATTAGCGAACCTCCAGCTGTTGCAAAACTACAAGTCCCATCATGCATCTGCCTCTGGGTGTCATGCTTGTGGCTGTCAGAGTCTTGCTATGCCTCAATGAATTTGTAGTTCTGCAACATCTGGAGGTCCGCTAATTGCATACCCCTTTTCTAGAGTATACGACTCTGCGTCAGTTAAGGGGAAAGCAGGCGTTCTCATTCTTATCAACAAAAACCACCCTTGCGAGGTCCTATTGGTAGAGAAAGATGAAGATGGCTGATGGTTATACTTGAACTCAAATTATCTTCCAGGGAAATGGTACTCTCCAATATCTATGCCCCAAACTCCTCCCCGAAAAACTACTTCCAAGGCCTTACCACCCGTTTAGCTCCCTACATTCACCTTCCTCTGCTAGCAGGGGGTGACTTTAATTTAGTAATGCACCTCCAGGAAGACAGATCCTGTGACAGGGCCCCCGACGCCCCATCTCAACCAACCGTAACCCCTCTAATGCAGTTTGCTGAGGACCTTCAACTGATAGACCTATGGAGGCTAGCCAATCCTGTAGGGAAAGACTATACTTTTTTCTCCCCCCCTCATTTCAGATATTGCAATCTCCGACTAGCTCAGCTAGAACCTGGCGTTTCCCTTCCCATCTAGACAGGACCTCCTGAAAGTTATTAGGCAAACATGGGCAGAATACACGGAAACTAACAAGGGGCATAGCAGGGACCCAAATCTATTCTGGGAGGCCAGGAAGGATGTGCTCCGGGGCAGGCTCATTGCCTTCTCCTCGGCTTACAAGAAAAAAGTTAACAGCCAGTACCGTGCAGTCAGTGACACCCTTCATACAGCCCAGAATCGCCTTGTACAACAAAACTCTCTAGAGCATAGACAGGCCTGGAGAGAGGCGAAAAAACGGTTCAATTTGTGGGCTGAGGGCCCGGGAGCATTATCACCAATCTTGGACTTGCAATATCACAAATTAGGCAACAAGTCAGGGAAACTAATGGCCCGCCTGTGCAGCGGACCCCCATCCTCATGCTCATATCCCCGCCCTGAAAACATCAAATGGTACGCTATCTTCTTCTCCCAAAGTCATCAACTCCATCTTAGAGCAATTTTATCCAAACATCTACGGCCCTAATCCTATTGACGATATAGCGGCACAGGCTTTTCTTGCTCAGGCCCAGCTCCCCCATAGACCTATCACATTTGGGCCAGCTTAATGCCCAGATTACCGACACGAAGGCGAGGTCCACAATAGCCTTACTATCTCCAGGCAAAGCACTAGGTCCAGACAGATTCACCCCAGAATTCTTTTAAGACCTCAGCCGACTTTGTGGCTCCAACTCTTGTTTTCGCATAGCAAGCGATACTAGATGGGGGACAATATCTCCCTTCAGGGTTTCAAGCTTTCATTAAACTGATCCCCAAAAAGGGCAAGGATCCAACTGAGCCAGACTCCTACCGCCCGATCTGCCTGCTGAACCTAGACTCAAAGATTCTATCCAAAATCATGGCCAATAGGTTAGCATTAATCATGCCCTCTTTAATCCACCCCTCACAAGGTGTTTTTACCCTCAGACCTTCAGTCACATCTAATATCCGCAAGGTCCTCACTGTATTGGAGCAAGCAAGAGCCAACCCTGCCAGTGACCTAGCCATTATCACCCTAGATGCTGAGAAGGCCTTCGATAATGTTAGCTTTCACTGGCTGCAGTTGGCTCTCCAGAAATTTGGCCTGGTTGGCCCCTTCCTACACCTGATCTCGGCTATGTATTTCGCCCCGTCTGCCAATGTAGTAGCTGTGGATTTAATCTCCAACAGCAACCCCCTTCATAAAGGAACCAGACAAGGCTGCCCATTGTCTCCTCTCCTCTTTAACCTGGCTCTTGAACCCCTGTCACATTTCTTGCTTTTCCATTCCAATCTCCACTGAGTCACGGTTGGTAAACAGGAAATTCGTACAGCCCTCTTTGCTGGCGATATCTTAATTTTTACATCGAACCCCAAGTTAGACATGCCACATATCCAAGAAATCTTCACGCGCTTCCGAGCCTGTTTGGGACTTAGGATTAACTTCTCCAAAAGTGAAGTACTGCCCTTGTAGCATACCCGACCACCTCCCTGGACTGCTCACTCTATCTTCTCAGTGGCTAAAACCCATATCACTTATCTTGGCATTAAAATAGGTAAATCACCCTCCTCCCTCTACCACCTAAACAATCGCCCGGTTATCTATAAAATGATAGGGGAATTAGAAAACTGGGCTGATCTCCCACTTTCCCTGCTCGGCAGATGCCATTTATTTAAAATGGTCAGTTTCCCCAATCTCCTATACCCCCTCCAAACCATCCCCCAAAGATATCCAGATGCTACACAGGGCTCTCTCAATGTTTCTCTGGCGTGGACGCCGCCCCTGTATAGTCCTTCAAATGCTGTTTTTCCCCAAATACGAGGGGGGCGCAAATTTACCTAACATTCGAACTTACAATCTATTATGCCTCCTCAGAGTGGGTTTGGACCGGTTGTCAGGGACATCTAGATGCTCTACCCATGACCTGGAGTCCCAGATGGTAGACCCAAGTGGATTGTCCGACTTACTACACTGCAGAACTAAATCTCTCCCCCCATCCTTAAAACAATCTTCTGATAAGAGTAATCATTATAGCATGGAGAGAAACCAGAAGAAAATTGGTGCTTTCCCCTTGTATTTCTCGTCACCTGCCTCCCATGGGCTTACGAAATAAATTCAACTATTCGATCCCTCATCTTGCAAAGCTCTCCCCTTTTCTACATTAAAATCTCTATACAACCTACCCAATCACCACTTCATCTATGCACAAGCAATTTGTTTTGCGGCTAGCCTCTACCCTGACAGGGATATGAGTTTCCGCAGCTCCTTATTGGATACCCTTCTAGGCCGTGACCAGCTCAAGATTTCAAACATCTATAAACCTCTGTCTTCTCGACTCATCAAGCCCCTCCATCTGGGGCCAGCCTCCCCATAGAACAAAGACTTTACCCTCTCAGCGGCAAGAGACTTCACACTAGTTGGTTATAACACCACCCGTGCCTTCGTCACTAATGAGTTTTGGCGGGAACAGCAACTAAAAATTCTGCACCAAGCATATCTGCCTTTCTCTATCTCCTCAACCTCAACACAGCAACAGTGCCCATGGTGCCTCCTGCATAGACCAACTTTGATCCACAGGCTTTGGCACTGTCCTCTCATCTCATGCTTCTGGGACCAAATAGAAAACTTTGTCAACATGGTCATGGGAAACCAACCATGCAAGGACCCCCTCCCCCTTCTTTTCCGTTATCTGGATGGCTCCCCCCCCCACAATATACAAAAATTCACTCAGTGATCATACGACGCAGTAAAGCATGGCTCTCTACCTGCTTCATGGCTGCCAGAAGGGCCATCCTCAAGCAGTGGACCTCCACCACTCCACCCACCATCTCAGCAGTTAAAATGAAACTCACTAGCCTCCTATGCAAAGAAAGTTTGGACATGGTACTATACTCCTGCAACCACTCCCGCTTTCACAATAAATGGGACTCCTACACAATCAAGGCTATACAATCTGCGGACTTATCTCTCACAGCCTTTTCCCATCTGACAATGGGTGAGACCCCCCCCCCCCCCCCAACTCACTCAAAAGATAATGACGCCACATGATACTGGCTCTTCTCATTATCATACCCAATCCTTACTACTACCCCAGGACTCTGGATATACCCTTTGGATATAGTGAAAGGACGTTTGCAGCTGAAGCCCCTCCCCGGTACTGAAATACCTCCTGATTTCATTTACATCATGCCCTAACCTCGTACACATGGGATGACGATCGCACGTCCGACCGTGTTGAATCGTATGTTGCATAATGTAAATAGCATACTGACATGCACCAGACGGTCGTACATACAACTTGCGGCCGGCCGAACGTGATGACGCGAACGAGCGTCTAAAGAGGAAGTAGCGTCACCCTTTGGGCTCCTTCATCTAATTTCGTGTTAGTTGAAGTGGACTTGGCGCATGCGTGTTTAGCACTATACAACTTGTTGTACCCAACTGCTCTACACATGATACAACGATCGTATGCGAGCTTGTTGGTACGACCAAGTTTTGTAGTCTGCACATACAACTCCCATGCACGACCGTCGTATGTTCGACTGTTGAAAGCACGCCCACAAACGATCGATTCCGCATGCAACGGTCGTGAGTACGACGTGTTGAATGCGATCATCGTCCCGTGTGTACGAAGCATTACAATGTTAGAGTGTTTGTTACTTCCTGAGCTTAATGGTAGCTCTCAGCACTTTAGATCCCAACTTTGGTTCCCCCCCTCCCTCCTCTCCTACTCCCCCCCTCCATTCCCATCCTACCCTTTCCCCTACCCCCTAGTAGTTTGCTCTTTTCTCTCTCTTGTTTTAGTGGTATGTCTAATGTCATTAATGCTCTTTGGGGACCTCCCCCAGAGATACATGTATTCGCTGTTTCCTTAATACCCTGTATGTTGGAAAATCCAATAAAGTATATTAAAAAAAAAAAAGCCAAGGTCTGCTTCATGATTTTTTTTTGTTTTGTTTTGTTGAAACGGTAAGTAAAATTAAAAAAAAAGGTTAGGTAGAATACTTAACCCTTCTCCAGATTCTGCCCATGGTGCATAGGCAACCGTGATGTCATTCTCCTTACAGAGAGATTTGGTGAATGTAAAGTAGCCTAAATCTAGTGAGAAGTTGCTCCCAACACTGCTGCAGCATCTTTTTATGGGACTTGGAGTACTCACCATTCCTCGTCACCTCCTGCACTATGGAAGCCAAGGGAAAGGTAAGTACATTTTTAAACTATTTTTCCTCTACAGGTTTTTTTTTTAAGTTTTATTTTTAGCGAGGTAGAGCAGGGACACATTCATAAAGTGGACATTGCATGAAGTGTAAGGTCCACTTAAACACATTAAAGCTTGTATAATATTTGAATGAAGGAGTTTACCTCTATGTTACCTCTATGTCTTGTATTCCGACAGGAACACCCGATGATTAGCTGCAGCCAATATGGGAAAAATTTCCAACAAGTCCGTTTGACAGAAGACAATTGTGTGATTGATGGCCACTTATTGATCAAAATTTGATGAGTTCCTGCTGAAACTGCCAAATTTCCAGTGTATGGTGATCTTTAGTCTCAAGCCTATGGGAAGTGTACTATGTAGACGTTGTTCAGGTGACAGGCATTTACCTATTTTGGTTGAACTGGATGGACTTGTGTCTTTTTTCAACCTGACTAACTATGTAACGATGTAACCTGACTGACATGGTGGCATCTAAGCATCATTAGAAATAGATCGAACCCATGAACCATTTACTGATCGCAGAACATACAACAAATGCACAGATCACTCCAAGATTCCAGTCTCTAGACAATGGAAAAACACAAGTTCAATATGTATAAATATGTTTATTTAATAAAGCTCACATCAGTTTGTAGAAAAATCACATGGTCTCTAGGTTCTATAAAGGAGGCACTTTCTCCATCTAAAAACACCAGAAATCATCTAGCGAAAACGAGTATATATTTGGAATAATTCTGTAGATAGTGGCAGAATATCAGAGGTGCATCAATCTATTACAATCACAGGGAACAGAGCTGCTATGGGGCCTCAGAGTGAAAAACTCATAATCCTGAAAAGGTATCCCCTGTGGCATAATGGATCGTTCAAGATCTACAGAGCATTATTTCTTAAGGCTAAACATCTCTGTCTGGCAGCTCTTCTTCGCTGACCTTTATGATGAAGGGGACTGCACACTGTATTTGAATGTAAATGTGAACACCTCTGTGTCTCAATTACAAGACATCTCCTCAGTTCCTGTGCCAGTGACTCTTACTGCAGTTTTGGGATTTTACAAGTTTGCTACATTATCAACCAGTTTCCCAATCTCCTTCTTGGGGACAAAGGCAAGATCTTTGCATAGGAGTTCTCTGCCCTATCCACCTGCCTAAAATTACATGGAGGCAACACTCACTGCCATACATTTCATATTGTAGAAAGCAAAGATCACGAAAAAGAAAGATTAATTTCTGGCTTTCTTACAGGAGGCCACAGCTAACACCTCTAAGTAGGGATGTCTTACCAACTGAGTGAAAGATGGACAAAGGCACACAATGATTCATCCTAACAAAACAGGCGGATTAACCTTAATACTAATATCTCAAATCTTCAAAACATCTACATTACCATTGTTGTAGGCAAAACCTAACACATTTTAACAGATACATATTAATAGTCTGGTAATAAATCCTAGCATGACCACATGTAACCTAACATTTGATGAATTTGGTGATCAGCTGTTATGCAACTGGACCAGTAAGCTAATACATAACAGATATATGGCCATCATCAAAAATCTTATTAGAAATGTGTAAAAACAGTTTTAGCCTCAATGGCAGATTAATAGAAGAATGCATGATCAGAAAGACACCTGTACAGGTTCTAAAAAATGTTATAACCCCAGCAGCCACGCAGAAGGATACTCTCAGAATTCAAAAGACTGAATAGATGCTGTGGGCTACACATGACATTAATACTCTTGGAATCACTTTCATAAATAAGCACCAAGAGAAGGCTGAAAATGTCTCATGCAGCCAGCTCACAGATCTTGTAAACAGTGGTTTTTCCAAAGTGCATATTGCTCAATAATTCTGTACGATAAATATTGCATAGAAAATAACCTCATGGTAAGTGCATAGAACAGACTCTCTCAGTCCTGTGCAACAACTTTGTTACACAGGGCACATTAAAGCTCCATTTAGGTAGCTTGTCATTGTAACTACACTTGTCAAAGCCAGTGAAAGCGGTAAGGTCTGCCTGTGCAGACTGAAGTCTATCAGGAAGACAAAGAAGACCCTCTGGATGGACCGGAGATCCTGCAGCACAATCAAGTACTAGGCTGATGTGGTGTCCACGTCTGGCTGTCAAGCAATCCCGATGTGGAACCATAACCTGACGGATATCCCTCAGACACAGCACTCTCCCTGACGTCACCAGAGCCAGGCGATCCGTAACAACACCAACAAAGTGATTTCAGCAGACGGGTTCTGATGACACGTGTACATAAAACGAACATAATGCAGTTTGCACCACCCTGGAAGCTATTTCCAATACCCTGCAAATGAGGAAAAATAAAAATGATCAGGACATGGAAAAGTCATAACATTTTGCATTAATGCACTTACACATGGGGCAACTGAACTAAAATTGCAACACTTTACTTACAACACTGAAATACCAAGTATAGGGATATTGAGTATTGTATCAGAATACATTTGAAAATGTTATTTTGATTTTATTGTTATGTTGAAATTATTTTATTTTGAAAATGTAGTCAAGTGCAGTGTTTCTCAACCTTTTTTCCCAGTCAAGGCAACCTTTAACATTCTGCATAATCTTGAGGCACCCCATTCTAAAATGCAAAAAAACTAAACAAATAGTTTTACATTAACCAGTTCCCTACCGACGTATTGTAAAATGACGTCGGCAGGGACTGGCCGTCGATCCGGGAGGACGTCATATGACGTCCTCCGCTTCTCGCCGCTACTGCGGGCCTCTTCGCCTCCTGCAGTATACTGCAGGAGGGCCTAGCTGCCGGTCAGGGACGGCTGCAGTAAAATGTTATGCAGCCATCCCTTGACCAATTACATTTTGATAAACAAATCAAAAAAACGTAAAATCTTACCCCACGGAGTTCTAATACGTCTTACAATTTCCAACGGAACTGACCCTTTTTTCCAACTCTTTGTGACGTGAACTGATGTAAAAGTTTTATTTTATTAAAGTTGTATTGTTATTTTAGTTTTATTGTAAAAGTTTACATAAGACTATGTTATGAGTTATAGGGATATGAACCATAAAGTCACAACATTCATTTCACAACGTTAA
>BLSH010438581.1:1491003-1502409 GCA_018402905.1 Glandirana rugosa | reverse complement strand
TTTGTTTTAAACATAGTAAAAAAAGTGTGTTTATCTCGAAAGAAAACCACCATAAATTCTTGGAGACCCAAAAAATAAAAAACGCGATATTAACTTTTTTCACGCTTTTAAAACTTTTTTTTTGTGAAAAAAAAATCAAAGACACTATTTTCTCAAGAAATGAGATAGGCCATCAGTGTATCAGGTGTGATCAATTTTCAATGATTTGCACCATAGCTTGTAGACTCTATAACTTTCACACAGACCAAATAATATACACTTATTTGGGTTATTTTTACCAAAGATAGGTAGCAGTATAGGTTTTGGCCAAAATTTATGGACAAAAATTACTTATTTGCAAAATTTTATCACAGAAACTAAAAAAAAAGTGTTTTTTTTTCAAAATTTTCGCACTTTTTTCAATTATAGCGCAAAAAATAAAAAACCCAGAGGTTCTTAAATACCACCAAAAGAAAGCTCTATTTGTGTGAAAAAAATGATACAAATTTTGTTTGGGTGCAGTGTAGCATGAGAGAGTAATTGAGATTCAAAGTGTGAGAGCACTGAAAGCTGAAAATTGGTCTGGGCAGGAAGGGGGTATAAACGTCCTGTATTCAAGTGGTTAAAATATTTTAGTTGACTTAATTAACACCACTTTAGTCTACTAAAATACGACTAAAACTAAAATGGCATTTTAGTCAGAAGACTAAAAGGCGACTAAAATCAAAAGGCTAAGACTAAAACCAAATCGAAAACCAACATCAAAATTAACACTACTCTGCTGGCCATTTCTAAATCGGCAACACAATTCCATCCAGAGCCTGTAATAATAGCACATTAATCTGTTAATAAAAAAAATTATAAGAGCACATTAAAGTTTAAACATGTATTGCACTACCACATAAGGATAAGTAAGGGATATCTACTAAGCATCTGAAAGAGGAAAAAAAACGAAAAAAAAGGCTTTACTTATTATTTTTACTTAATATTCAATGTTGATAATATATTCAGGTAATATAAATGGCATTGCTGTACAGCCAACAGAGTTTACAGTTTTTTGTTGTTTTTTTGTATATTAACCACTTCAGCCCCGGAAGGATTTCACACTTTAGGACCAGAGCACTTTTTGCGATTCGGCGCTGCGTCGCTTTAACTGACAATTGCGCAGTCATGCGATGTTGTACCCAAACAAAATTTGTGTCCTTTTTTTCCCCACAAATAGAGCTTTCTTTTGGTGGTATTTGATCACCGCTGCGTCACTTCTGATCGCCGCTATAAACAAAAGAAGAGCGACAATTTTGCAAAAAAAACCCAAATTTCTTACTTTTTGCTAAAATACAAATCCAAAAAAAAAAATATAAAAAAACTAATTTTTTCACCGGTTTTGGCCGATTTATATTCTTCCTCATATTTGTGATAGAAAAAAAATCGCAATCAGCGTTTATTGATTGGTTTGCGCAAAAGTGGCTGCGTTTACGGATGATGAGAATTCATTTCTGGGGTTTTTATTTTTTTTTTTATTTTTTACTAGTAATGGCGGCGATCTGTGATTTTTAGCGGTACTGTGATATTGTGGCGGACATGTCGGACCATTTTGACACTTTTTTGGGACCATTGGCATTTATACAGCAATCAGTGCTATAAAATGCACTGATTACTGTGTAAATGCCATTGGCAGTGAAGGGGTTAACCTGGGGGGGGGGCGCTCTAAGGGTTAACTGTGTTCCCTGGGCGTGTTCTAACTGTGTCAGTGTTTGACTAGCAGGGCAAGGGGCGTGATCACAGCTTCCATATAGAGGAAGGCTGTGATCACAGCCCTTCCCCCCCTCTCACAGAACGGAGATCTGTGTTTACTTACACGGACCTCCGTTCTTTCACTGCGGGGGGGCATCACGGGTAGCCAGCGGAGATCGAGTCCGCCGCACCCGCTCCCTGGCCCCCCCGAACGCGCGTGCGCTCACAGTGCATGATATGGCAGCCGCCGTCACATGACGGCGGTTTGCGATATCGAGCCACCTTGTCGCCGTCAACCTGCAGTTGACGGTCGGCAAGTGGTTAAAGTTGCACTTCTGTTTGTCATATTTTTGCTTGTTTATGAAACTTGGTTTTATTTATAAAATAATAATCACAATGTAATATAACACAATGGCTAAATCTGTGTCTGTAGTGCATGTTCAAACCTTAATACCATAAATAATAACATATTATTACATTTTTAATTCAGGAGTATATAATTTGTTTGGAAAGTCTAGAGAAATGTTTAAATAATGCATTACAATTTAGCTAAACCCATTCGATTTTTGTTGACTAAAATGTATGAGATTTTAGTTGACTGAAATGTACTGGAGATTTTAGTCGACTAAATTATGAGTAAAACTAAAACAATTCAGATGACTAAAATACGACTAAAACTAAAATGCCATTTTAGTCAAAACACTATGACTAAAACGAAATCGAAATTTATGGCCAAAATTAACACTGCATAAAAACAGCAACATCCACACACATAGGACACCAAACATTAGAGGTGATTTATTTTTACAAAACAAATACCTTTGCACACTGGTACTGATTAGTATTCCAATGTTTCTCTTCTCCCTCAGTTACTCTCCCTCACTGAGCTAAAGTGACCTCAGTACTGACAGAGAGGAGGAGGAGACGTCCTCTTTATCAACCGATGATGTCATTGGTTGTTAAGACACCGGCAGCTAGAAGGTTGTAATGGTGCAGAATAGTAACTTATGACTTTCTGTAATTAAAAGGCAGGCTTAAACCACCTGCTGGCTTGTAAACACATTTTTGGGCAATTGTTAGGCATTTTGCCAAGGCACCCCTGAAGAAACCTGAAAGCACCCTGGCTGAAAAAGACTGCTCTAGTGTACTTCTTCTCAACCTGAATATTGCCACCTGACAATCTGTCATTTGATTCGTTCGTTAGTTTATCGTCCAGTTAATGGGCACACATCAAAAATTGGTTGTGCCGTGTTTGACCTGATAAATCTAAGGAAAGGTTTGGAAAACTTCGGCCAAACGCACGATAAATTGAAAAATGAATGTGTTTCTCGCCCGAACAGTTTGCACTGGGCTTATGTGAGATAACAAACGAAAAACTGATTAATTTGTGTCAGTTGAATGATTTATCGATCAAATTTCGGTCATTATATGATGGCAAAATCGTTTGCCGTCATTATATGATGGAAAAATCGTTTGCTCTCACGACCGTGTATTAGCTTTTTGAAAACTCGTTCGGCTGATTTTTCGTATAGTGTATGGCCACCATTACTGTGACTCAAGCAATGGTGCAGAATGCCTTGCTCTGCATCTAGTGCAGTAAATGTAAACTATATGTGAGAACATTATGCTAGAGTTAAAATCAGATCCAACGTTTCTTTCATTTTTTCTTTTCGTTTTGAAAAAAGCAGGGAAGGGTTAGAACCACTGGCATTTTTTTCTTATACTTTTGTCCCATTGGAAAGAATTCCCTTTAAGGCCCCTTTCACACGGGCGGATAGAATTCCGCTTTTAAGTGTGGATAGATGAAGTTATCTATTACAGCTTTACTCAGACAATGCTTTCCTCTGGCCCCATTCACACAAAGCTTTTAGCAACAGTTTTGTTACAGAAGGTTTTGTGCGATTAGAAAAAAATAAATTTGACTGCGTCCAGGAACGATGTAGTGCAGCTATCTGTACATAACTGCAGGTAATCGCAGTGTACTATTTCACCTGCAGATAGCAGCGGCAGCAACAAGGATAGAAAGACAACAGGAAACACATCAGAAATGACAAACGTAGCTAAACGCAGCCGCATGTAAACACAAGTAATCACGGTTAATCGCAATGTACAACTGCAAGTGATCGCTGTGCTTAGAGTCTAGGGATTTCAAGATAACTAACATGCTTTTAACAGCGGTAGAACAGCCACCCGTGTGAAAGGGGTATAATTCTTGTCCTACAGTCACAAGAGAAAGTGAAAAAAATGTCACCAAAGTCAAAGGTTATTTCCTCTTAGGCAGTTGTCAGCGGAAAAAAAAAAAAAAAACAGTCCCCTTTGGAGCATTTCTCCATCTATTTCGGTTTTATGTAATGTAGGGGGGTTGTGCTATTCAGTTAACGCTAGTGCTTCAAAAGTGCTTGAAAATCGCTTGAAAAACGCCTGTGCGTTAGCGCTAATTATAGCGCTAACGCGGTAAAAACGTGGGGAAAACGCGGTAATAATGCTTGATGTTTTGCACGCATTTTTCCAACGCCTCAGTGTGAAAGGAGCCTTAGATACACTTTAAGTACTTCTAAAATTGTTTTCTGTCACCTTTATCAGTTTATTATTTTAAAAGCTACAATAATCCAAAATCCAAAACTAGTTATTGTGTAGACCGTGTGAATACCCAAAGTGCTACAGCGTCTTTACAAAGGGAAGGGATTATTAAAACGAGTCTGAAACAAGTGCTATCTTAACTTGCGCCAATGCTTATAGCAACAAATCAGTTTCCATCTTTCATTTTTGTTCCACACAGATTGAAAATAAAATGCAAAAACTTGGCTGCGCTCTACTTGAGACAAAACAGAAAACAAGCCTCTGTTTGTCCTTATTTTTTTCTGTCTGAAGTTGGGCTTTTAGTAATCATTTCATTTTCTAGCCTTTTTTTTTTTATTTTTATTTTTTATTAAGCTGTGCTTTACAGCTACATTCCAGGGAATAATAATTGTGAGACAGTCAACAGTAAATGGCTTCAAACATGCTTGGGATAAACATAAATCCATAGTCAGACAAGGTTAATGTAAAAAAAAATATATATATGTATATAAAAAAAAAATTAAAAAAAAAATAAAAAGGGGCAGACTCGATGGACTACTCAGTCTTTTTCTGCCGTCACTTTTCTATGTTTCTATGTTTCTAAAATGGTGCATTTAACCTTCTTTAGACAGGCAGGTGATTTCATTTTTTCTCTTGCATTCATTTGTTCTTTCCTATTTAAATCCAAAAAGTTGCCAGTAGCCTTAACTAATCAATGGTCCCATATAGAAATCTTCACAAATTTGGCTTTCTAGTTTGGAACACCTTTTCTGTAGCTTTAGAAGGAGGTTGCACAGCACACCATTATATGATAAGAGGCCGTCCAGAAGCAGTGAGAAACGTGGTGGGCTTTTATAAAACTTGGATTACAAGTAAATGGAGTGGACTTTCTGGTATGAAACAGCTGCAGTGTTCTTTGGATGTTATTAGTCCAAAGATTCATTAGCCTTGTCACTTAGAGTTGTAGTTTACGCTGGAATAATAAAACATTACTTACGTGTAGTACGACAAGGATGGGGTTGTGCACTGCTGGAGACTCACAAAGAGTCAGGATGAATCGGATGGTGCTCCAGATACGGAGAAAGATGAATATAACAGGGATGAATACCAGCTTCTTGTCAGCTATTGTTCTGGGCTGGTAAACAGGAGCAGCGGACAGGATTGGACGATATTCGGATAAGGCCCTATGCTGGAGAGAGAAGATCACATCATGAATGATATGAACACATAAAGTACAATGATCTTGATCTGTATATAGATGGCAGGAAGAAAATTACATTTTTCATATATAAAGTGTGCTGTAGAAAATGGTTCTCCGTTACTGCTCATAATATACAAAACTAGAAGCTCCATGCGGATTCTCAGCCAGAGCAAAGTGCAATAACCCACAGCAGCCA
This sequence comes from Glandirana rugosa, assembly GCA_018402905.1. Taxonomy (NCBI): domain Eukaryota; kingdom Metazoa; phylum Chordata; class Amphibia; order Anura; family Ranidae; genus Glandirana; species Glandirana rugosa. Next base: position 1,496,740 of record BLSH010438581.1, on the reverse strand, counting down.
ATCAGAATTCACAATACTGAAGTCAGTCTTTCAATATTCTTACCTGTCCAGGTGTCAGCATAGCTGATTATTAACTGGTAATTAGTTTTAACCACCCTGGGAAACCTATCACGCACACAAAATGATATCTCCATCCACATGTCTAGATTGCGACATGTAATTAGTTTATATAAAGCAATTAGCTGAATAACTAAATCTGTACTTTGACACACTACAAGAGAATATAGCAGTAGAAACTGAAGGCTTAAAGTGATTAAGGCTAAAATGTTACACTTATCCGCTCTGTGAAATGGTATTGCACCGGGGGGGAGGCATACAACTACTGGGCCATTTTTTACCTTAATGCCGTGAATACATTGTGGGTAAAATGATGTCATGCCTTTACAACCACTTTAAAGCTAAAACCCAGTCTTACTTTCAGTATTGCACAGCTGTATGGGCTCCTTACTTGTACTGAGATTGCTTACTCTGATTTCACTGCACACTATGAGCTTTTCAGTGTACTGTGGCAAGTCAAATAGTGCCCACCTCAAAGACTTCAGGATGCCCAGCATCTTGTAGCCCTTTCCTCCCCACCCTTACTGCCCAATTCATTCACTGGATTTCAGCATCAGATGTCTAAAATCACCTACTCTTCCAGACTGACATCAAGACATTTTGATTTTTATATAACTCCTCCCAAGAGTCAACCCACTGTATGTGCCAGGCCTGAGGACTCCTAGGAGAAATACTGAGGCAGGGTGCAGTGAAGTTTTCAGCCATGATCTGCATGCACTGTATAGAGAAGCATAGTAACCCAGTGATGCTCCCACAGGGTATTAAATAAGTTATCTAATAGAAATGCAAAGGTTTCGATAAAAACTTTATCAGCATGTTGATTGGGGAGGGGAGAGGGGGGGGTCGAGAAGCCAGTGAAAGCAAAAAATAGGTAGTTTAAACTTCAGAGTGACCACATTGCTATGATTAAACAATTTAAACCACAGGCAGCAGTAACAGAAGCTACCACATGCTGTGGTTCCTCCTGATGACCCCTCTATCACTATTGTGTCCTGTAGTAATGTAGCAGCAAGCAGGAGAAACCACAGCACCTGGAGGGAGTCCTGGCTATCCAACACATCTGGACAATTGGAAGTGAATATGAGTGGTGCTCACTATTCTTCCAGAGAGCGAAGATTTAACACACCTGTTGAAAAATTAGGTACTAAACATATGTAGCCATGTGCTCCCTTGGGAGTAGCATTAGTTGTGGTTCACCTGATAGCTGCCCTCAATCCCATCATATCTCATATATACAGAGACACTGACCAGGCCGGCTCTTCTTTTTGTTGTTTTATTTAGGGGAAATAACTTGGATGGGGAAAAGGGGTGACTGTGGGATGCCCCAGAAATTATTGAACATGACCTCCATATACAGTCCTGTCCTTCTGCAGATTGTTACTCCTCATAACCCTCTCTCCAGCACTATACTTGCAGACTATTGCGCCTTCACTTCTCTCCAGAACATCACTTGGTTCCCAGCTTGAAAGGAAATTTATCAAGCTTCTTTACTCCTTTCTCTTCATCGCAGCTAGCACATGGTGAGGCCTACATTGTCAGCAGGACCTCAGGACCAACCATTACAGGCCAGAGATCACAGGCCCCTGATTATGTAGCAAAGTACTTGGGTGTAAGCTGGGCCTTTGATGGACTACAACTTCCAGCCCACCACACTGACCTGCTTTCCTCACAGTTACACTCCTTCCCCTGAATGGCTCCCAAGGCTTCCACAGACTGTCCACTGTTCTTCTCCCAGCCTGCTTCAGCACTTTCTCTTCCAGCTCCCAGGGTCTGTCCCTTACCAACTCCAATGGACTCTTTAAAGTGTCTCAGTAGCACCTCTGCTGCTCTCCTGTTCCCTTGTGCAACTCCAGGAATCACCTCCACTCCGGGCTGCACCTGAACCTCCAGGCCTCAAGGTCACCCCCAGACTGGGGGCTCCCTCCCGGGTAGAGGCCTCCACAGCACCTCTGCTACATCTTCACACTTCCACCTCCAGCAACTCCTCCCTGACTGACCTAGCCCTGAGTATATGAGAAGGCCTGCCCTCTGCCAATCTAGGTTGGGGATTGGTTAGGGCTTCCCATGACACTCCAAATGATGACACCTTTTGTCCCACCTTCACTCTGGAAAGTTCCAGTGCTTCCCAGAAGAAGGTATGAGGGTCTAGTGAGATCTGTTGGACTGCCCCAGTCCTACCTGAGCCACTCCCCAAGCCCAGATCAAAACATTCAGGCCTGCTCTTACTGTCAGGCCTGATTAAATTTTGCCTCTCCTGCAAAAAAATAACCCTATCTCACAAAAAAGCCTACACTATGGGAGCGCTACCCATATTTCTTTTTTTAAGGATGCTTGTGGTTTAAAAATTTTTAAAATAGCAACAGGGTCCCTTTAGACTGAAAAGAAAAACTATCACCCAAACAGAAACCTTTCTATAGTTTTTAATGGCAGAGCAGAATGCCGTAGTTTCATCCTCTGACCCTTGCATTAAAGGATTCAACAGGCATTAGAAGAACTATAGAGCTACAGACACAGATAATAGGAGCTCTCCTCTTGCAGTGACCTGACAGTTTGATTTCTTCAGAGACATGACGGGGGTCCCACATGTAGGCTTAGGGACTAAAGGTACAAGTAGACACATTAAGAGTGATGAATGAAGAGTACTATACCGCTCTGCCAATGTGCTTCTTTATACAGATGTAGAGAAAAGGCAAGACTAGGTAAGCCAGGATCTCCCACACTTTTCCAGCCAACAGCATCCATGTGAGCCGGTCTTCCGCATCTATATTGATCCAGCACCACCCCACTGAAACATAGGATGCGTCATAGCCAATCTTCTGTAGGCATACTGCAGCGATGGTTATCACTAGTGGAACACCCCAGCTGTGGGAGAGAAATAAAAGTATGTGTGAATATCATATGCACATGACTGATGAAATATAAAAAAAAAAAAAAAAAAAAAAAGTCTCCTAAATACCTGAAAATTCAATTTTATTTGGCTGTGATGCAAGATGGCCACAGCCAGAAATGCTGGGTGGGGGTGTTCAAAGTGATTTCTCAGCTCAATAAAGCATGGAGGCATGGATTGATGGGTGAGTTTGCTTTGAATAATAAAAATGAATTAAAAGGACATGTTCACCTTTTGTAACATATTAAGGTGCAACATGTTACAGATGCACTAGCCCCCCGCACCCTCCGAGCCCCCGTTTTGACAACTAGCGGAGGATCTTCTCTCCGCACTACGTGGCCCAAACTAAAAAAAAAATGCGACCATGCGGGGCTCCGGCTGCATCATTCATTCACAGGATTCTGTGAATGGGAAAAAGCCCGGAAAGACTTTGTGGCTGTCGGCTTGCAGTTCACAATGAACTACCAGAGAGCATTTGATCACTGAGCTCCCTGTCAGAGTGTAACTGCCTGCCTGTATTGGGGGTACAGGCAGACAGATACACAGACAGCCTGCAGGACCATGGTATAACACCCACAATCTGCTGATCATAGGTGCAATACAGGTACTTGCCAACAAAAAATGAATAAATAAATAAAATAAATGCAGATTTTTTACCAGCAAAAAAATGTGCATTCATTTATTTTATGCACTTGTCCTTTAAATAGTGTTTTTGGCTTGTGACGCTCAGATGTAGTGTAGTTTGCTTTAAGCACACTAGGGGGTGTGCCAACCTGTTATTTCACCAGCTGACTACTGAACTGTCCTGTTGTTCCCAGTACTGGCAAGGAGTGTCCATGCCTAGATTAGCATTAAAAGAAATCAGAAAAAGGGGATGCATGGAGAAGCCTGGCAGGATCACAAGATATTTTGGATGTTTTAAACAGTATAAAAGACAAAAACAATCAGTAACTATTAGGCCCCTTTCACACATGGACCGTTTGTTCATTTTTCATCCATTTGTTGACAGATGAAAATAGGACATTCAATGCATTTCTATGGAAAAACTGATGTAAACGGATCATCATCCATTTACATCAGCTTCCGCCAACATTTGTTTTTTGGAACGGATCAAAAGCCTATTTCTCTTTCATTCATTGACGGACGCAGCCTCTTATTCTTGACATGTGGGGTATGCACCTTTTACCAGGAGTAGACTAGGCAGAACATAGTTTAGACAAAAAGCAAAGCTAGCCCCTCCAAGGGAGCAGTCCTCACTCTGCAGAACCCCCTCCGCCCTGCTAGCACTTCAGTTTTATCTGCCTAGTGCAAGGAGTAGGACCTGGCTCCCTGCTGGGATCTGTGGTTCCCCAATGTTTTTGTTTTTGCTCAAGCTATCTGATGAAGAATGCAATCAAGCAGCCGGCTGGGTGACAGGCTGGAGATACTTAGGTCCAGGTAGTCTCCCCAGCGCAGCCAACGGATGCAAGCCGTCCCTTAGCTGCTTGGGAGTTCGACCGCATCGGGCCCCGTTCCGTGCGGAGTGGCCTGCACACTGAGTGACCAGGCTGCGGCTCGCGTCGAGGTGTCGCATGGCCGGCAGCTCCCTCCCCACCTGTAGGGGCAGCAGGTCTGTCTCGGGTGGCTACCTGCTGCGCCCGTCTGGAAGGGTGAGTACGCTTTCCCCCTCCTCCCCCCCTTCGGGGGTGCGAGGGGGGGCTGACGGGTGTCCCCCCCCCCGACTGGGTGTAGGTGGGTTCCCCTCTCCATTCTCTCCCCTCCCCCCCATCCCACCGCATCCCGCCTCCGTTTCCTGCTGTTCTGGGTGCTCTGTACTGGGTTCCCTGGCCATGCGGCGGTCGCCGCCATTTTTTCGGGGCCGGACGCCATTTTGCCGTAGTCACGGCCATTTTCTGGCAGTTTTGGCCTCTAGTGACCGCTCGGCGGCCATTTTTAGTTGGTCTCCTGATGGGCAAAAGCATGTGCTTTGGCGCTGTTTCCTCCTTCTGGTCGGCGGCGGTCGGCACATGTGCTGAGATCTCAGCAGCAGCAGTAGTGGAGGCAGAAACGGCAGGAGTGCAGACGTTCAGCAAGTATAGCTGGCTTCTCCCTGGGGTGCTGGTGGCGGCGCGGGTCCTCCTGTGTATTTCCGGGCCGCTTTGCAGGGGCAGCTGAGGGGTGGCAGGTTTTCGGCCTGTAGGCCTCACAAGTGTCCCGGGGGGTGGCGCAATAGCGCTTCCCTCGGAAGTCTCCGCTGAGGCTCCGGCGGCGCTGGGACCTGTAGTCCCACTAGATAAGCTAACTTCAATTCTGGAAGAATTTCTTGCCCGGGTGGAACTGGTCCGTGGTAGGGGGGTGACGAAGAAGCGTCCATCCCCTCCCCCATCCTCTGAGGAGGATTTGGAGCCGGAAGGGGGCTACGTGGTCACAGGGACCCCCGTGGATCTGTCAGATGGGGAATTGGACCCTTCTGACGGCGAGGAGGAGCAGGGGGACACTGTAGTGCAGGAAAAGGCATTGGTGGGCTCCCTGCTTCCCAGGTTAAGGGGTAGACTGTCTAGGTGCCCCCAGGGACACTGGTGCATCGGGGGAAGGCCGAGGTTTAGGAGGAGTCTCCTACCCCCTCCCCTACCTGCGAAGAAGCAGTGGGGGGATGGTGCCTGGTCAAGGTGGGCCCGTTCTTTAAGAAGGTCTTAACTTCAATCGAATAGATCACCCTGATGTCCAGGGTCGCGGCGGCCTCGGAGTCGCCTCTGAAGGCTCCCTTCGCGATAACGCGGTGGGGGGCCCTGTGAACACTCCGGATGTCCGGCT
>BLSH010438581.1:1466637-1486564 GCA_018402905.1 Glandirana rugosa | reverse complement strand
CCGCGTTTCAGGACAAGTTCCATCATTGGAGAAGAGCAGGCTGAGTTCACAACATTGCTACAGAACTGACCATGCTGTGTTCTCCTGCTTAGGCCACTTTTGTGTCCCCATTTGGGAGATTTCTCCTTACTTCCTGTCCTGGTAAAAATGGGTAGCTAGAACAGGAAAAGAGAAATCTCTATGACTTTATTATGAGTAATCTCTCAGAAATGGAGACACAGACAGCATTAAAAACATTTTGTAGAGCAGAGGACAGTTAAGTTGGCCATACACTGATGGATGAGGTTTTTTTCTATCAGCCTGCAGGCTAACAACAGATTCTCGTATTTTTGACAGCCAGTTCCACCGGCTATCAGAATACCCAAACATTGACTGAATCTAACTAGAAGTAGTCTCTTTTCAGAAGACAATTTTCTGCAGGGTTCCTTCAATTTTTCAATCAAAAGATGTGGGACAGGAGGGGGCCAACATTGCCACCCACTGAGCAAAGTTTACAGTACAGTATAGTGTATGGCCCTCTGCTGGGTTTTACAGATTACCGCATTGATAAAAAAGGCTGAACAACCAAAGTCAGCTCTAATTCTAGCATGAACGTAAAATATGACCATTCATAATTTGCTTTCTAATTTTTTTTTTCTAAATAGAGATGTGAAGGAAAGAATAGAAATACACAGAAGAGAACAAGCAGCAGGATTTAGGATTCTTGATGTTTCCCAATCAGATATAAATAGCCTCATCTCATCAGCCAGAGCATCTCAGATTGCGTCTGGTGACACAATCTATTAACCTTGTGTCTGTTCCTAAACCACCTGATGCCAGGACACTGCCAGTGCTGCTGAACAAAATGGACCGGGGTCTCCTTTTAACCTTGCAACTCTGACCCCAATCACAAATGCAAAAGACAAGTGTGGAATAAGACAAGTGTGGAATAAGACAAGTGTGGAATAAGACAAGTGTGGAATAAAATCTTAAAGGTAAATTTGACATTAAAGTGTTACTAAACCCAGTAATATGAAAATAGTTCATCTGCCCCCCCACACACACAGTGCCTACAGCTTATAAATCTTTTTTAAATTAAAGGGTAACTCCACTTTCATCGGGAAAAAAATAGCAAATAAAGAAAAACGAATATAGCGCATATAATTGCGTTACAAGTCATATTGTACTTGAATGTGATTAAAAATGATCTTTCCTTTTCAATCTGCAGCATCTGTAATTTTCTGAAAATGCAGTGAAATATGGCTTCCTGGAGTTGTTCTGTACACAGAATGTGTACTGACCACTCCCCAGAAACATAATGTCCTGCTTGTGTGATTGGCTCACCAGTTTTCCCAGAAGCCTTCCTAAGACACAAGACAGATTTCAGGCATCCCCTGCAACAAAATTGTCATTTTTGCAGAGATACTTTTAGTGGGAGCACGTCTAAAGGGATGCAGGCCCAGTAGATTTCTTCATTAGTGCTCTCCAACTGCACAGCTGACAGATAATTATGAAACCACTCCCATAGACACACTCAGTACAGAGACACAGAGGAAAACCGAGGGATTTCTTCAGAATAAGTAAAGGTAGAAATCTGCAACAAAGGTTATTATAATCCTTGCAATGTACATTGATCACCCAGAGGGGAATGTTTTTTTTCTCAACAAAAGTGTAGTTACTCTTTAACCACTTGACAACCGGGGAATTCCAGCACTCCTCTCCTACATATAAAAATCATCATTTTTTTTTGCTAGAAAATTACTCAGAACCCCCCTATACAAAAAAAATATATATATATATATATATATATATATATATATATATATATATTTATATTAGCAGAGACCCTGTGGAATAAAATGGCGATCATTGCAACTTTTTTTGTAATATGGTATTTGCGCAGCAATTTTTCAAACGCAATTTTTTTATGAAAAAAAGGCAGTTTCATTAATTAAAAAACAAACACAAAACAGTAAAGTTAGCCCAATTTTTTTGTACAAGGTGAAAGATGATGTTACGCCGAATAAATAGATACCTCACATGTCACGCTTTAAAATTGCGCACACACGTGGAATGGCGCCAAACTTTGGTACTTAAAAATTTCCATAGGCAACGCTTTAAAACTTTTTACAGGTTACCCGGTTTAGAGTTACAGAGGAGGTCTAGTACTACATTTATTGCTCTCGCTCTAACGGTCGCGGTGATACCTCACATGTGTGGCTTGAACACCGTTTACATATGTGGGTGGGACTTACGTATGCGTTTGATTCTGTGTGTGAGCATACAGGGACGGGGGCGCTTTAATTTTTTTTTTTTTTTTGTTTATTTTACCTTTATTTTTTTATTTTTACACTGTCTATTTTTTTTTATCACTTTTATTCCTGATACAAGGAATGTAAACATCCCTTGTAATGGGAATAGTGCGTGACAAAGTCCTCTTTATGGAGAGATGCGGGATCAATAAGATCCCCACATTTCTTCTCCAGGCGGGAAAGACTGAGATGAAAAAAAAAAAAGAACTCTCTCGGTCTTTCTAGCCACGTCCACTGCTTTGTTTACTAAAGCCGGCCTGGACGTGACGTCATAACGTCACCAGTCATCTCCCTGACAAATTTCCGGGGGCGACGGATTTGGGCTTGGAGAAGCACCGGAGGGCAGCAGGAAGGGGGCTGTCCCCTCCCGCTGCCTACAAGAACGATCAAGCGGCTGAACTGCCGCTATGATTATTCTTATGGTGCACAGAATCGCCCGCAGGAAAGAATGAGATCTGAATGGTGCCTGTAGCTGCAGGCATCATTCAGATATCACCACTCAAATTCCATGACGTCATATGACGGCGTGCGGTCGTCAAGTGGTTAAAATACTGCCACTATATACATTTTTTGCTGACCTGTATGCCACGGTCACATGATAAACTGTACAGTTTGTCCATAGTTGTGTGTTCAGGTAGGAGGAGATTTCCACTATAGCCTGTATACACACCCACATGTGTGATGTCAATATGTGACCTGAACAGTTCAACTGAAACAGGAAATGTTCTCTCCAGCAATAGAAACTAAACTGAGCATGTACAGGATGGCTACCCTTACTGTATTATATGGCCTTGCCAAGATAGACAGTGCAGGAGGGAAAGGATATGTCCATGTAGGTTTAGTAACACTTTAAGCCTTTTTTGCTTTTCAAGCTGGCAATATATTTGTGATTCTGTTCAGTTGCTTTTGTGATTCATACACCATTGTCCCAGTCAGAGGCTGCAACCACTTTTTATATTAGCGTTAAAGTGTATCTCAGTGTTTCTCAATCTTTTTTAAGTCAAGGCACCCATTACAATCATGGAGAGTCTCGAGGTACCCTCCAAAAATTATGGACAGCCTTGAGGCACCCCATTCTAAAATACAAAACCTATTCTAATAAATGCAGCAACATCCACACACATATTCTTCCAAAGCAAATACATTTTTGCACACTGGTACTGACTAGTATTCCAGTGTTTCTCTTCTAGCTCAATTTTTCTCCATCACTCAGGGATGGAAAGGGAGAGTCAAACAAGAATGCTGTGCAGGTGACTGACAGCCTTCTTCTCAACTGCTGACGCCATTGGTCATTATGAGGTTGGCAGCTAGAAGGTCCTAATGGTGCACATTGAAAACCTGTGCCTTTGTGTAACTGAAAGGTAGGCTTCAACCACCCGCCAGCTTGTAAAAAATTTTGGGCAATTTTTAGGCATTTTGCGAAGGCACCCACCCCTGCAGAGACCTTAAGGCACCCTGGCTGGAAAAGGCTGGTGCATCTAAACCCAAAAGGAAAAATGTAATATACTGCAAAACCTTGGTTTGAGAGAATTTTGCAAGACAAGCTAAATTTTTTAACAAAGTTTGACTTGATATACAAGCGATGTCTTAGTACACAAGTAGCGTCACAACTGAGTGACGCCATCAGCCCAGGACGGTCGCATCTGCTTCCCAAGCCTCAGTTTCATCCCCCTCTTGAAGCCGGCTATTTCCTCCTTGGCGGTGATTACGAGTCTACTGGAGCAGCACACGGCTATTCTGTGACCCCCTCGGCTGGACTGGCTTTTTTTCTCTCCCCCTCCCTTGGATGGCTGCATTGCTTGTTCTTTTATCCTCCATGTGAGTGTTTTTATAACTTTGATGAATAAATCCACCTTACATATTACACTTAGAGGTGCCTCTCCCTTTGTTTAGAAGTAGCCAGGCAAGCACTGGGAAAACAAACTATACGCAGCCCAAGGTTTCTGGTGGGAAATTTACCTTGGTCTTCAAAATAAAAGGCAAGAATGCCATTCATGCTATCATGCAGCTCATCCTTGGTAAGAATGACATTTTACAAAAAAAACGTTCACATTTTTTTTCAATAGAAAACGAAATACATTTTATTTTTCCATTCATTTTCAACAGCTTCAAAGAACTAGAGCTCTCCAATCAGCAGACAAGCATAAGCATTGCTGATTGCAGATTGCACAGTTATAAGTCTGACTTAGCAGGGGGTGTGTCAAACATCTGCAAAGAGACTACTGCCAGGGGTCAGGATTTTCTACCCAGGCTGTGGCTGCTTTAGGCCCCTTTCACACATACGGATTGTTTGTCCGTTTTTCATCCATCCGTTGACAGATGAAAAACGGACATCAATGCAACTCTATGGAAAAACGGATGACAAATGATGATCATGTATTTGCATCCGTTTTCATCCGCTTCCGTCAGCATCCGTTTTTTTTTGAACGGATGAAAGTCCTATTTTTCATCCGTCAAACAAAACGGATCGGACGAAAAACGGATGTAAACGGACGAACGGTCAGTTTTTCATCCGTTTTTGCATTGGTAGTGGATGTAAAAAAAAAACTGATGAAAAACCGATGACCACAGATGAAAAAACGGACGAAAAACGGACGAAAAACAGACGAAAAACAGACGAAAAACAGACGAAAAACAGACGAAAAACAGACGAAAAACAGACGAAAAACAGACGAAAAACAGACGAAAAACAGACGAAAAACAGAAGAAAAACCGAAGAAAAACCGAAGAAAAACCGAAGAAAAACCGAAGAAAAACCGAAGAAAAAGCGTAGAAAAACCGAAGAAAAACCGACTAATACTTCATCCGTTTTGATGTGACGGAACTGATGAACTGATGAATGGTCCATATGTGTGAAAGGACCCCAATGAAAAAAAAGAACTAAGACTTTGTACACCTTTTGTTTTCATGTATTTACTGGATTTACACTGAAAGTTCAGTTGGGCTTTAAAATCGTTACTTAAAACCAACTCTATTTCAGCTTTCAACAGTTCAGGGTAGCCCAGCAGAAAAACAATAAGACATTATTTCTCATTCAGCCACTAAAGAATGAATTACCATTAATAGGTCTGTAATCAGCTCCTTTCATGGGATAAAGGGGCACAGTGTTTGATTCAATCCGGAGCTGGGTAATCTGGTCAAACTATTACTACAAACCTTGCAAACAAATTATGGAAACTATAAGATCTAATAACAAAGACATCCGAATTCCCTCAGTATAATCTCCTACAGTCTTCCACCTAATGCCCTTTAAAGCTATAAAGCAACAGCTAGACTTTAAAGATAAGTAATCTGAAAATACAAGAAAATGATTTCATGTGAAATAGTAATACAATTTACAGTATGTAGTGGATCCGCCTAAAAGCCAGAGTGCCCCTTTTTCAAATCTAATGGCAACTAGGCTGTAGCCAGCCTGAGCTCTGATTACTACTACTTTCTGGATTGGTTGGGTTTTTTCTAAACGTGGGGCATTACTTACTTCTGCCTACTCCAGCGAAGTGTTCTCCAGCAGATAGAGCAAGAAGATACAATGTTATGGATTATGAATATTTATTCCATTCTGCCGATTACCAGGAGGTTGCTAGCAGAGAAGCCTTCAAGAAAGGTTTATGACTTCCATGCCTAGCTTAAAGAGGATGTATTAAAGAAGGATCTTTTCCTCCCAGGCTTTACCCGGGGAGGGGGTGAGAGAGAAGCCTTTGCCTCACAGTTTTGCTGCCTATGGAGTTCCAGAACCAAGCCCCGTAGATTGGAAATAGGCCTGTGCTAGAGCTTGGAAAACAGGAAGATGGCTGTTATGGGAGTGCACCTTCAAGAAAAGCTTGCTCAGTTCATTTCCATTGTGAATTCAAGGGCACACATGGAAGATTGCTGGTCTTGGCTTAAAGGAAATAGTTATGTCACTACTGGGTGGCACTGTGGACATCAATTGGTAACCCGCGTCACGTCCTAATATTGGTAAAAAAATAAATTTACAAAGAGAGAACAAATTTTGTAGGCACCATGATTATGTAAAAGTATTTTACTTTATTCAACATAAACATTAAAAACAATGTAGGTAATAAGCATCATACAAAAATAGCTGGTATGATACGTAACCCCTGGTGGGCCACTCCACTATCTCTATAGATGGTTGGTAAAACAATATGCTTCTTCAGAAGCTTTACTAAAATTATAAATTAGAATGCAGAAATGACTCAGCTAGATGAAAAACAAGGGGGCCGTCAATGAATGGACAATGCAAAAGAGTGGAAGCAGGGACACATATAACCCATCAATGACTCATACACTGCCAGTGAAAATAAATCAACCATTCACCAAGGATATTATTAAGACAGTGAGTGAGTATATCTTAAGGTAATAATCATGTCAAAAAATCCGAACTCTTCCAATGGAATAAAACCTTAAGGGTGATCCCACCACACGGGTCAATCAGATAGTTGCCAAGAAACCACATAAACTCAGTCCAAGCCCAGACAGGCATCAAGGACACAATGGGAAACTCCTACTGTCAAAGCACCGCCAGGCACAGCACAGTCCCCAAAATGCTAGTTTCCCCATTTAGCACTTCTATTAGGGAGGAGGGGTGCTGATCGGGGGAGACAGGCATGGTGGGGACTGTGCTGCCCCTGCAATCGTCTTGGATATGATTTAGAGGAGGAAAGGGAGATTTGAGGGTAAATCTGGGTAGTGCCTGGACATACACTCTAACTTAAAGTGATTGTAAAGGATTTTTTTTCTTATCTTGAAAAAATAACAAACGTGTCATACTTACCAGCTCTTTGCAGTTGCTTTGCACAGAGCAGCCCCGATCCTCCTCTTCTCGGGTCCCTGGCACTCTGGGCCACTCCCCCTTGCCGATTGCCCCCATAGCAAGCAGCTTGCTGTGGGGGCACTCATGCGTACTCGCTCCCGAGCTGACTCGCGGCGTCCATAAAACACAGGGAGGACGGCCCAGTCCTGCCCCCAGCTCCCACCTCACTGGCTGTGATTGACAGCAGTGGAAGTCAATGTCGCCTGCTGCTGCATCTCAGCCAATTACATTCTAATGTTGCATATTTATCACATACTGCACTCTTGCTTCTAAAATGCCCTAAAAATCTAAATGTTGCTTCATTTTCAAATGAAAACCTGGTGGTATATGTACAAAAGTCCAATAAACAAATTGTCAGTGTCCTGTGCCTAGCTCATTGCTCGTTCCTCAAGTCAAATTGGAGGCATGCATTGCAACAAGATTTTCGATAATGATGCTTTCTAGGATTTTTACACGCTGAGGTTGCTCAGGTGATGATAAAAATGCTGCCCTCCCATTTGGTATTTGGCCGCACCGCCAGACCCAGCATGCACCGATCAGTGATGTCATAAGGGGGCGGTGCCATCAGGTGACATCACCAGGTTGCCCTGCCCCTTACCCATTTAAGAACTGTCAAATGGCGGAGCAGGCGTTCGGCGGCCCGCCTTCGGTGCAAACAGAGCTTTTTTTCCCCTTCTTTTTTCGGGTCTCGCAGGCGTCGTGGTTGGCAATGGATCTACATCGGGGGGGGGGGCATTGTTTTTTTATTTTTTTTTTTAATAAAGATATTGTCAAAAACTGCCTCCTGTCTTTATTTTTTACACTTTGTTTTGGTGAATGAATAGGGGTAAAATGTAGATTCCAATAAGCCCCTGCCCACAGAATCTCACAACTCATCAACATGGAGACAAGAGGCTTTGGAGTGGGGGGGCACCCCCTCCCCCCATGTTGAGAGCATGTGGCCTGGTATGGTTTAGGAGGGGGAAGCACTCGCTTGTCTCCCCACTTTCCTGACCTGCCTGGCTGCATGCTCGGATAGGGGGTCTGGTATGGATTTCGGAGGGGGGGGCCCACACCTTAAAAAAAAAAAAAAAAAAAAAAAAAAAAATTGGCATGGGGTTCCACTTAAAATCTATACGAGACCCAAAGGGCCTGGTGTAGATTGGAGAGGAGCCTCACATTGTTTTTTTAATATTTGCGTATTGCCGGTAATGGTATTGTATTGCCAACAATTTAAATTTAAATGTCAGTTTTGCTGCAGCAGGTTCTATACAAAAAAAGGTACAGATGGGCCAATTTACAGACTTAGGCAGACTTAGAGGACCCCCCAGACACTATATTTAAAGGAATTTGTCATTTTTATTGTTTCGCTTGAAGCATCATTAAAATCACTGTAAAAACAATCTTTTTTTAAAAAAACAAAAGTTTGCATTGATACCCAGGGCAGTACCCGGGCCCCTATACCCTTTTTATGGCCATCTTGCATATAAGCCTTCAAAATGGGCACTTTTTATTTTTTAAGTTCGGGTCCCATAGACTTTAATCGGGGTTTGTGGTTTGGGTCTGAACTTTTGTGATGTTCGAGAGTTGTGGCGCAAACTGAACCAGGGGGTGTTCAGTCCAAGTTTATATAGTACTAGCATAGTACTAGTATAGTAAAATGGATCAATGGAATTAGAAGTTGTGTTGTGCCTGTAGGCCTAGGAATCTTGAGTGACATGTTCCCAGCGGTTATTTATCATCTACTTGCTTGTTTACCCATGGCATTCAAAGCCTATATTTGTTGCTCTATGGTTCCGCTATCATAAAGAGCGCTTTCATGAATCTCCAGTTTCAGAGCACTGTAGAGTAGTTGTGTGTGCAGCGTGCACTGTGTAATCACTGTCATGTGTGCGGTACATGCACTTCACACTGAGTACCACACAACACGGCAGTCAAGAGTCCTCTTCAGATGGGACGAGACAGAACTACATCATTCTATTTGAACAATTCAGCACAGGGACTTTTGGAAAAAAATAATAACGGAACATTTTTGCAGGTGAAAAAATTTGCATTTATTTAATCTTTGGGGTTTTTTTGAGCCTGTAAAGCATTGCACGAGCCTGGTGAAATGGCTTGTACATCCTGACCTTAACCCAGCAGAACACCTTTGGGATGAATTAGAACGGACACTGCGGGCCAGGCCTTCTTGTCCACATCAGTGCCTGACCTCACAAATGCACTTCTGGAAGAATAATCAAACATTCAGATGGACACACTCCTAAACCTTGTGGACAGCCTTCCCAGAAGAGTTGAAGCAAAATTTAGTCAGGCCTGACAAAGTGCAGACCTGGGTGTTTTGATCTGGGCAGGGGAGTGGCTCAGAGTAAGGCTGGAGATTGCAGGAAGGGACACCCCTTGGATACTCCTCCCCTTTGGTTCCAGAAAGTGCTGGAAAAGGGGGATGGATGAGGAGTGTTACTTTCTGCTGTAGGTTAAGGCAGGCCTCGACAAGCCTCGGGCGCCAGGTCGCCATGGCGACCAGAAATCGCGTCCTGGTGAGTGACTGCCGTTCCTGCTCTCCCCATGTTAAAACAGCGTGTCAGATTGAGCGAGAGCCGAGAGTTCTCTGCTTAAAGCGGAGTTCCACCCTAAAGTGGAACTTCCGCTGGTTGGATTCCTCCCCCCCTCAGGTGTCACATTTGGCACCTTTCGGGGGGGCCTGTTCTAGGGGGAAGAGGACACCTGTCTTTAGACAGGTGTCCTTTTCCACACTTCCGGGAGCTCTGGCCGGCGGACGCGGCCGCTGACGTCAGAAGCCCGGCTCCCTCCTCCCTGCTCGCTCTGCTACTGGCCGCCTGGTCAGTAGCAGAGCGCGGCAGAGCTCGCGCATGCGCAGTAAGGTGCCCGGCGTGAAGCTGTACTGCTTACACGTCCGGGTTCCCTTACCCGCGATGGAGGCAGCTGCACCCGTCCCCCCGATCCGAAGATCGGCGGCGGGTGCCGACATCGCTGGACTCCAGGACAGGTAAGTGTCCTAATATTAAAAGTCAGCAGCTACTGTATGTGTAGCTGCTGACTTTTAATTTTTTTTTTAGCCCTCGGGCCTCCGCTTTAATCTAACAGCTGTTAAACTTGGCCGGCTGCCCGGGATATTTGTTTCTACTTAGAATGAAGAAAAGTAACAAACAATGTATCTTCTTCTTTCAAAGCAATTATCTCCGGGCTATCAGGAAAGTTTAACCATTTATAGACTAAACCCTCTCTCACATTAGTGGCTTACAATTAAATATCCAGTGTTTTCTGCTAGAAAATGACTTGGAACCCCCAAACATTGTATATTATTTTTTAGCAGAGACCCTAGAGAATAAAATGGCGGTTGCTGCAATATTTTATGTCACATGGTATTTGCGCAGCGGTCTTTTAAGCGCAATTTTTTGGAAAAAAATACACTTTTAATGAATAAAAAAAAAACTAAACAGTAAAGTTAGCCCATTATTTTTTTTGTATAATATGAAAGATGATGTCACACCGCGAGAAAGGTGACCTTTATTCTAAGCAACAAAATTGTGATGAAGCCCTGTGTACCATCAACAATTACCACTCTATGTGCAGCTGGGCTCCAGTATTTCATGGTAACCGGAAACCCACCAGAGCAATGAAAAGTCACTGTGGGGGACACACATGTAGGCAGGAAGTGGCTGCAAAGAGGCAGCAGAAGATCAGCAGAGCTGGAATACTTTTTTTTTTGTATTTTATTTACAATGTCACTAAGGCTTTGTTTAGATGTGCAAGTTGGGTGGTAATAATGTGCAGTAGAGACCTGTTTTTGCCACCCTTAAGCTCCATTAGGCAGGAGATGAGGGCGTTTTACATGCCGCAGTCACGATGCATTCGGCATAATAAGGAGTTTCCCCCATAACAGATTTTTTAGTGTCACTCTTTCTGGCCAGCCTATAACCCTGATGTAATGGTGGAGTTATTGACTGGCTGCTCTGCTGTGAGTAAGTTAGGGTTAGGGGCGCAAATTACTTGTCTTACCCCTGGCGCTGACAACCCCACACTACGCTATAAAAAACTGGCTCCTAACTTTTTTAGCCGGCTCCTAGATTCAAGGCAAATTTGTCAAGCCCTGGGTTAAGGAGCCCTGAGCAATCCCCAACTAAGATTGGCAGGGGGCAGGCCTCAAATACTGTGAACTGCCCAGCAGGGAGAGGAGAGTTTGGGTGGAAGTGTGGAAGATGTATCAGAGGGCCTCTATCCAGGAGGAAGCCCCCAGTCTGGGGGGGTTGACCTTGAGGCCTGGAGATTTGGGTGCGGCCAGGAGTGGAGTTGGTTCCTGGAGCAGCACAAGGGAACAGGAGAACAGCAGAGGTGCTACTGAAGACACTTTAAAGTATCCAATGGAGTCGGTGAGTGACAGGCCATTGGAGCTGGAAGACAAGGCTGGAGAAGGCTGGGAGAGGAATAGTGGACAGTCTGTGGAAGCCTTGGGAGCCATTCAGGGGAAGGAGTGTCACTGTAAGGAAAGCAGGTCAGTGTGGTGGCCTGGAAGAGGGATGGGCTGGAAGTTGTAGTCCAAAGGCCCAGCTTGCATCCAAGTACTTTGCTACATATTCGGGGCCCGTGATCCCTGGCTTGTAATGGATGGTCCTGAGGTCCTGCTGACAGAGTGTAGGCCTCGCCATGTGCTAGCTGTGGTGAAGAGAAAGTATTCGGGGAAGGAGTGTCACTGAGAGTAAAGCAGGCCGGTGTGGCCTGGAAGAGGGATGGGCAGGGAGAGGTAGTCCATCAATGACCCAGCTAGCACTAACATACTTAGCTACACTCATGGAGTCCCTCACGCTGGCCTGTAATGGTTTGTTCGGAGGTCCTGCTGACTGAAGTGCAGGCCTCACCATGTGCTAGCTGTGGTGGAGGAAGAGAAGTCAAGTAGGTGTGATAAATTTCCTTTCAGGCCAGGAAACTAAGTGAAGTGCTGGAGAGAAATGAGAAGAGTAATGGTCAGCATGTGAAGTACTGGAGGAAGTGTGCATATACAGTTGTGTATATAAAGGGTCCTGAAAATCAATTTGTTGGGGCATCCACAGTTACCCTTTTCCCCATCTATGTTAATCCCCTAAGCAGTGGTGGCTGGTGAAGTGTTAGGATGGGGGGCAGGCCCTGCCCTTCCTTTTTGACCTCTCCTACTTCTAATAAGCCCCACCCCTTATAGAATCCACCCACTCCGTCCCCTGTATTCCACATATTGTGTCAGGAGTACACAGCTCAGCATCACAGGACACAGTATACAGCTCAGCATCACAGGACACAGTATACAGCTCAGCATCACAGGACACAGTATACAGCTCAGTATCACAGTACACAGTATACAGCTCAGCATTACAGGTGGGGTATATAGCAGCAAGTATCACGGGTGGGGGCAAATTGCAGCCAATAACATGCCGCATGCGGACAAGCGGGCTGGCAGTCTGCAGAGTTCGGCATGCGGAGAGCGGCTGTCTTATCAGTCCGAGGCTATGTGCGTGCGACTGTTCAGCGCACAGACATTGGTTTTAATGGTTGACCAATAGGCTCACTACTTGGCTGTCACCGAAAAAAAAAAAAAAGAAAATCAATGTACCGGCGCCAACTTTAACCACTTGCCAACCGCCAACCGCAGGTTGACGACGACAAGGTGGTTCGTTATCGCAAATCGCCGTCATATGACAGCGGCTGCGATAACGCGCTCACTGTGTTCGGGGAGGGCCAGGGAGCGGGTGCGGCGGCTTCGATTGCCGCCGGCTACCCGCGATGGCCCCCCCGGAGTGAAAGAACGGAGGTCCGTGTATGTAAACACGGACCTCCATTCTGTGAAGGGGGAAGGGCTGTGATCACAGCCTTCCTGTATATGGAGGCTGTGACCACTTCCCTTCCCCAGCTAGGGCAGTCCCCCCACAGTTAGAACACGCCCAGGGAACACAGTTAACCCTTAGAGCGCCCCCTGCAGGTTAACCCCTTCACTGCCAATGGCATTTACACAGTAATCAGTGCATTTTTATAGCACTGATCGCTGTATAAATGCCAATGGTCCCAAAAAAGTGTCAAAATGGTCCGACATGTCCGCTGAAATATCGCAGCACCTCTAAAAATTGCAGATCGCCGCCATTACTAGTAAAAAATAAAAACCCCAAAAATTAATTCTCATCATCCGTAAACGCGGCCACTTTTGCGCAAACCAATCAATAAACGCCGATTGCGATTTTTTTTTTATTGCAAATATGAGGAAGAATATAAATCGGCCAAAAACGGTGAAAAAAAATGTTTTTTTTGTATTTTTTTTTTGTATTTGTATTTTAGCAAAAAGTAAGAAATTTGTGTTTTTTTGCAAAATTGTCGCTCTTCTTTTGTTTATAGCGGCGATCAGAAATGACGCAGTGGTGATCAAATAACACCAAAAGAAAGCTCTGTTTGTGGGGAAAAAAAAGGACGCAAATTTCGTTTGGGTACAACGTCGCACGACCGCGCAATTTTCAGTTAAAGTGACGCAGCGCCGAATCGCAAAAAGGGCTCCGGTCCTAAAGCTGGAAATCCTTCCGGGGCTGAAGTGGTTAAGGGGCCGGGCTGACTTTTTTATTTTTATTTTTAGCCAGCGGGGAGGCGGCGCCCAAGCGCCCCATATACACCAGCCGCCCCTGCCCCTAAATAAAACAACCAAATACCAGTGCCGGCCTGTTCTGTGACTCCAGATGTGTGAGATATGGTGTGATTGAGGGCAGCAGAAAGGTAAACCACAACTACCAGCCACCCCTGAGGGGGCACATGGCTATATATAATATCTTACTGCAATGCAACATATTTTTAAACCTCAATTTTTAACCTCAATACAAATGTTCATTTTTTAAGTGAACTTTTAAACTATTCACATAATGAAATAATTGTTTCTCATGAGTAGATAGCCGCATTCTTCCTTGCAGCTACAGCACCATCAACCAACCAGTCACATGAAGCTCTTCAGATTTACTGTAAGCGATAATCTGACTGCTCAAAAAATGTTTTACAAGTAAATTGAATAAAAGTGTAGCTAATGCGTGAAATTACAAACACCAACAAATTTAAATCTACACAAATTACATAACAAAGGTCTGCTTACAGAATGTAAACAAAAGTGACACTGTTCCACTAATTTTTGGGACACACAATCCGCAGCTCAAACATTTCAGTCCTGAGGGGAGTTCAATCACCTACTGACATTTGTATTTGCTGGGAACACCAGCACTGAGACCTTGCCACTGGGGTTCTTAGCTTTGACCTGTAGCCCAAGTCTTAGGCTGGGTTCACACCTATGCGATTTGAATGCGGCTTACACCGCATCCAATTTGCAGGACACTTAAAAACATGTGGTTTCCAATGTGTCCAATCCACATAGGTGCGGTGCATTCGTACTCCGCATTGCCCAGAAAACACTGCACGTCCCCCCCCCCGTCAGCCGATGCGCTGTGAGAACGGACAGGAGCCGCTGAATAACAGCTCCTGTCCTTCTCACAGGCAAAGGAGCTGGTGTGAATCCAGCCATACTCAGATGATTCTGTTTTAGATATAAACTAATGTGTGTCTGTTCATGCATGGGATAACCTCTTTTAGTGGCCAGATCGGGGTAAGCAGGTGCCACAATTCTGAGGCTGCAGTACCCCAGACTTAGAAAGTCACTGAAGGATTCTGTGAGTCAAAAATAAATAGTGTTTGAAAAACTGACACTTTCAAGTGTATATAAACCCTTACTATAAGACCATTTGTTCCTTTTTTTTGTCTGTAAAATAAAACATTTGAAGTGTATACCTGTTTATCCTGCCAGAAATCTAGTGAGCTGGTGGCTTCCAGGGATCTCTGCCTGTACTGCACTCTTATGAGTTAAATTGTTTCCAGGTATGTCTGTTGACTACAGAGCACCCCCCCCCCATTTTAGAAGATAGATAAGTGGGTGTTCTGTAGTCCTGTCCTATGTGGACACAAATACTGTCCAGGTAGTGAGTGTTATCACCAAAGGACAGGAAGGGTGTAACTGTCAGGATCACCTAGGTGGCAGCACTGTACTGAAGCACCCAGTTCATGACCTCTATGGTCATAGTCTATCGAAAAACACTCTTCACACTTCCTTGCCTACAGTACATCTCTTGAGGTTGTAGCTTTCTTCTTCATTACTGCAGTTACAGTAAAAATATGAAGAAGAATGAATCAGGGCCAAAGAGAAGAATAGTAAAATGATTAAAGAAAGCCATTTTAACATACAAGAAAAATAAGAACTTGAATAGAGATCTTACAATAGTCTAAGGCAGGGATCCTCAAACTACGGCCCTCCAGCTGTTGCGGAACTACACATCCCATGAGGCATTGCAAAACTCTGACATTCACAGACATGGCTAGGCATGATGGGAATTGTAGTTCCTGAACAACTGGAGGACCAGAGTTTGAGGACCCCTGGTCTAAGGTAAATGTTGGCTACTAAAAACTATTGCAAAGTATCTTACCCAAGAGGGATTAGTAGAACAGAAGCGGAATGTATAAATCACCTTGCCTTACTTGTCTACTGCTTCATAGTCCTAGGCTAAATGACTTCTGGAACCTTTGAAACTTTAATTATAGTGCCTCCTCCTATGTCCCTCATCCTGGAAGAGGACTGGAGATCTCGGTGTGGACATTCATCCGCTTTAAGGTCTATATAATTGTTTCCATACAGCACATTTGCTTTAGGTTATTTAATCCATCATCAGGTTTAAATCAGCTAAGTCCATTCCAGGTCCACCAAAACAAAAAGTGTGCAATATCTTAAAGCGGAACTTCACCCAAAAGGGGAAGTTCTGCTTGTTTGCTTCACCCCCTCCATTGTCACATTTGGCACTTTTTGAGGGAGCAGGTACATGGTTTTGATAAGTACCCACTCCCACTTCTGGCCAGATGCATGGCCAGGTCCCAGAAGACTATGGGACTGTTCGCAAACCACAGTGTGACTTGCCCATGGGTAGTAGAAAACTGGGTGGTTTCCCTTATTTACGATGCCAATGCCTGCATCCAAAGCTGATTGAAGAATCGGCTTGGGTGAGGACATTGCTGGATCCCTGGACAGGTAAGTGTCCTTAAATTTAAAAGTCAGAAGCTACAGTATTTGTAGCTGCTGACTTTTAATGTGTTGGGGGGAGCCAGGAGATGGCTCATTAAAATTTGTTTTCTTTAGAAAGCACCACATCCTGACCCGTCCCCTACCATCATGCTGCAATAAAGGACCCTTGATCTTGGTGTGGAAGCAAGTTTTCTCCAGAGGTCTGGCATCCCCCATGCTGAGCCAGGGCTAGAGCCTCCAATGTCCTGGCATTGATAACGCCCCATCATTAGGGTCAATGAGAGGAATAATGTCCTATCATCATTGGTGTCAATGAAAGGAATAGTAACCTATTATTGGTGTGAGTGGGAGGAATAGTACCCTATTATTGGTGTCAGGGTGAGAGAAAGTGCACCATGACTGGTGTCAATGGGAGGAATAGTGCCCCACTGTGAATGTCAGTGAGAGGAATAGTGCCCCAAGGGCCGGATAAGGGCAAGCAAAGGGTTGCATCCGCCCCCTCCCCGGGCCACAGTTTGGAGAACACTGCTTTAAAGCGTCACTGCACAGTACTGAAGGCTGTGTAATGGCATGATGTGAGACTCCATTTTCCAGGGCAGTGTCCCAAAACAAAGTTTCTCTCTGGTCTCCATAGTCACATGACCAGCACTGACTAAGTGCTCGCCATTGCTCATATTATGCAGTACATGGTAGATGCAGCGAAAACTGGAGAGGTGTGGAGGGTATTTGGAGTTAATTCACTTTTTATATTTTGTGAAAAGTTGAATAATTTAAAGAGTTTAATTTGGCTTTAAATATGCTTCAATGACCCACAATGTGTTGTTCCTCCTCCAAACACTCCCTGTTCCTGCTAGATTCACCGAGTTCCTTCTGACCTATAAACCTCAGACAACAATGAACAGCTGCAAGCTGGGCAGGCACCACGGTTCACTAACCCTTCCTGCAGACTTTTGAAATAAGGAAACTGCACAAAAGGTTAAATACTATTGTGCTATTCTTGTTGCTGCTACGAGTAAGCATGCTCAGTCAGGAACTTGTGGCAAATCTTTCAACAGATTTAGTGAACTCACATACTGTAATTAGGTCACAAAGCCTCCAAGAGAACCTGTTGCCTGAAGAATGCAGTTAGTTGTTTTAATGGATTCACAAACATTCATAGCAACTACGTTCCATCTCTTGGAGTTGGCTATTTAATCTAAGCGTGTTTGGGGCCTTGAGTTAACACAAATATAAAAACTATGGCAAAATGATCTGACCCTTCGAAGATCTCACTGGGTGAGATTGTGGGTACACGTTGTACAACTTATGCTGCTCACATTTACCATCCTACAAACTGTAGTTAGCTAGCACTAGTTCTAGCTTTTCTCTGAACTACACACGTTCCCATCTATACCTTTTCACTGTTCGTAACCCTTTCAACAGGGGCGTTGCTAGGTCTACAAAAGATCTGGGGCTAGAGCCCATAGCAGCAAAGTAAAGAAAGTCATACGCTTGAGTGGGCATACACATGTATATAATATACATGTGTGTGTGTCTATATATATATATATATATATATATATTGTTACATACCTGAGTGTGGATTCCCCTTACATCAGGGTCCCCAGAGAGACATACCTGCTAATTGCAGAACTGCACCCACCCGGTAAGAGACTCGGGGCTATGGGCCCCAGACTCGGGGCTATAGCCCCAATAGCCACCCCCTAACAAAGCCCCTGCCTTTCAACATAATGCATATGCAATTGTATGACTTTGTGTATTGTATTTTAAGAGTGACACTGCCGGTGTGGCCCCACAGTGACCCAATATTAAACCGTGAACTACAGATAGGCAAATACAGATGGCACCCTGCTGTGTTTCTTGATACTGTACTAAACTTCAAATTTCACAGAGGAAGGATAGTGGTTAGGCACAGTTGCCTTTCTGCTCTGTAACCCATATATATATATATCAATTTCCTCTCCAAATCCCAAAACAAATATGGTAAGTGAACGAACATCTTTCCTAAAAATGTGTCTTCACAGAGGCAGTAGATAACAGTAGACTGATAGCTCCTATGGGACCTGAAGAGTTTCTAATAACTCAAGCATTTATAAAGCAAAGTGCAATATATCAGGGCTAATTTAATCAACATTCAATTCCACTGTATTTTTTGTGTTATTAAACTAAATTGACCACCTGTTCTAAAAATGAAAAAGCATCTCTAACTGCAATAGCCCTACTCTCAAACCGTCATCCTCATATTACTGCATAGTCCAAGGCTGGACCTCTTCTGATGCCCGTAGTCATTCATCCCACTTCCTGGAGGTGCAGGGTGTAATGGACCGGCCCTCTATGGGGAAGCATCACCAGGGCACCCTGTACTCATTGGCACCAACATCATCACTGCGCCATCATTGACCACCCATCGGTGGAGAGGATGGGTAGGGGAAAAGGATTCTGCCTGTTATGTGATTGGTCGAAGACATCTAAAAAAAGTTTAGTATAAAAAAATAAAATACAATTACACAGGGGACTGAACTTTAAATATCAACTTGCCTTTTTATTTCTAATGAAGGCTGGGAATTAAGCCTCATTTACACATAAGGGGTTTTCCTCAGCATGCAGAAGGAAGCAGCAAAAAAAAAAAAAAAATGTAATGGACTTTAGTTTTATGTATTTTTTAAATTCAGATTATATACTTTTACTTTTCTATAATGTTATCATATTTAAACTATTTCCTGTTTGCTTATATTACTTTGTCATTTCTTGGAATATAATACAAATTACAATATATATAAAAAAAAAATTATATATATATAGATATATACACACACACACACTTCTACATGAAACAACACGAGTTGACATCAATTTAGACAGTTTTACATCAGTTAAAGCGGAGTTCCACACAGAATTTTTTTTTTCTTTTAGCATCCACTCTTTTAATACTAAATAGATGTAACCTTTTGTTTCCTTGTTTCAAACATGCTGAGCCAGGGCTAGAGCCTCCAATGTCCTGGCATTGATAACGCCCCATCATTAGGGTCAATGAGAGGAATAATGTCCTATCATCATTGGTGTCAATGAAAGGAATAGTAACCTATTATTGGTGTGAGTGGGAGGAATAGTACCCTATTATTGGTGTCAGGGTGAGAGAAAGTGCACCATGACTGGTGTCAATGGGAGGAATAGTGCCCCACTGTTAATGTCAGTGAGAGGAATAGTGCCCCAAGGGCCGGATAAGGGCAAGCTCTTTTAATACTAAATAGATGTAACCTTTTGTTTCCTTGTTTCAAACCGCCTAGTAGTTACATGTATTTTTTACTCACAATTTAGTTTCTTTTAGGCCCCTTTCACACTGGGGCTGGCGGGCGGTAGCGGTAAATCCCCGCTAGTCTCAGCGGGGATTTAGCACTGTTATAGAGGCGCTACGGCGCCACTATGCAGGCGGGTGCGGGGCACTTTTAACCCCCCCACAACGGGTTAAACAGGGGTTAAAAGTGCCGGCGCTCGGCGCTCCCGGAGGACATGTGGCGAGGCCCTCGCGGCTCGCGGCCGTGAAAATTGGGGACAAATTGGGCAACACCCCCCCAATTTTCACGGGGCGTGGGCGGACGTATCACCGCGGCATCGCGGAGATATTGTCACGATTTAGGGGCGACTCTGATCGCCCCTAAATGGCGATGGCGGGCGGTCGGGGTCACACTTTCCCCGGATTTTCTTTGATTTAACACTCATTTTTTATGTACATTGATGATCCGCCAAACTTTGTTCCTTTGTTTTCCA
>BLSH010438581.1:1454616-1466627 GCA_018402905.1 Glandirana rugosa | reverse complement strand
CACGGAACGGGTAAGATGCTGCGGGTCCCTGTGTTGGGGCCGGCCTCGCATCATGTTGGCCAGGTCGGGGAAAGTACAGAGCACAAGACCCTCGATGCCCCGACCGGCTTCTTGATAGCAGATCATCTTGATTGCAGAAAAAAGAAAAAGGAAAATAAAAAAGAAAAAATGGTCACAATAGGACCGCAGTTCCCATAGGGAAGCCAGGTCAACTCCTTGCAAACTAGGCATTGAAACTGGAGAGTCCTCTGTGAGGGGGGGTTTTAATGTAGGAAAGGAGGACGGCCCCCAGGGGAGGGGCCAGCTGAACTCTTTCCCTGCCTAGTTAACTCCTAGTAAGACGAACATAAAACCCCACAAAGTCAAGAAGAAGCTGCGTCTGTCAGTGAACGTAGGAGAAATGATGCTTGCATGATTTTCTGAAGCGCTGCGCTAGCGCAACGCCTCAGTCTGAAAGCATCCATAGAGATGCATGAAAATAATATTTAGAGCGTTATTACAGCGGTAATTTTAGCGCTTTACCGCTGTAATAACGCTCCAGTGTGAAAGGGGCCTAACTGCTGGACTTTTCCATTTTTGGTGAGGGCACCTGAAGCCCCATCCATAGTCTCCTGGCATCTCTTCCTGAAAGAAGTGCATGGTGGGGTAACCATCATGCACTCCTCGATCTCGGTCCACCTTAAATCGCTTAATTTCCTGTCTGGAAATAACACAATTTTACAGTACAGGGAAGCCCACTTACTCCTGGGAATAACATGATTTTACAGTACAGGGAAGCTCACTAACTCCTGGGAAATGCTGAGTCACATCTCCCAGGAGGCCAGGGGAAGCAGGAAGGGAGGAGAAGAGCCTAGGACCTAATAGGGGCTGATTACAGAGTCCACCTAGCTACAATCAACTTAGGGTGATTATACATTTTTTTTTCCTTCAAAGGTAAGTCTATATAGGCAAAGGACTTGAATGATGTAAAATAAATTTTCTGGGTGAAACTCCGCTTTAACGTCAATTAATTGAACAAGTATGCAACTTGCTTCCATGCGCAGTGCAGGTAAATGTGTCACTCATGAAGCCGTTACCAATATAAACCAAACCAGTTTGTTTACATTTTACTTATTTTATTACTGCAGATATATAAATGCTTGTTTGAATGAGACCTGAGACATACTTTGACAGATCATACTGGTTTCAGAACAGCATTTGTATGCAGAAAAAGGGGAAGAACTAAATTAGACTGTAATTCTGGTTAACAGCAAAAAGTTGATCTGTGCAGAGGATCCTGGCATAGCAGAGTATGCAAAGAAGAGGTAAGCAAATAAAAAAATGAAAATGATATATATTGCAGCTCGCTAGTCCTTAGATACGGTGGCTGCATTTGTTTTCTTCTATTTTTATCTTGCCAGCAACACATTTTCTGTCCTCGGTGACACGGCTCCACCGTAGAGCGAGTAAGCATGGTCACCCTAGGAAAACTGGAAGGACTAGCAGGAGAAGACATTAAAAAAAAAAAAAAAAAGCGAAAAACTATTGTAGCCCCCTAATTTAGGGACTGATAGACTACAATACATTACACTGCTATTTTTGGGTTTAGATGCGTTTTAACCTGTTGGTGCCGAGCGCATTCAAATATGCGGCCTCGGGAGGTGGCCTTGGCACCAAGCGACCCCATAGTTACTTGCATTAGTGCAAATAGAGCTGTGCCGAGAGCGCATGCCCTGGTGGCTCCCGGCACAGTTACCGGCGGCTAACGGAAAGCTCCCAATTGCCACTTCCAATCTGGAAAATTCTGATCATGTGACCGCCTCACATGACCATAAGCCCCGTCTTGCCTCCCGGCTTTCCAAAAAAACACTTAAAGGTCTGGCAGGCGCCAGCTTCAAGGGGTTAAAGAGTAATTCAATTTTGCTGGGTGAAAAAAAAAAAAAAAACACATTCCCTCTGGGTGATCAATGTACAATGCGAGGAGTTTAACTACCTTTGCAGCAGATTCCTACCTTCTGTTGCTCTGAAGAAATAGCCATTTGTTCCATCATTACTTTTGAATGGGAGGGGTGATTCATTATAAAAAGCTGGTGCACTCTTAGCTGCAGGGAACATTCCTTTAAGGACTTTTAAGGTGCATTGGGACTACATCAAGTGGTTATTCTAGCACAGTACCACTGCAAGACAAGGCAAAAGTCTTCTTGTCTCCTACCTGGCCGGTTCACAGTACCACATTGCGGTGGTGTGCACAGAAAAAAAAATTCTGCACGTGCTACTTTTTTTAGCGCAGCGCGAAGC
Organism: Glandirana rugosa; assembly: GCA_018402905.1. Classification (NCBI taxonomy): domain Eukaryota; kingdom Metazoa; phylum Chordata; class Amphibia; order Anura; family Ranidae; genus Glandirana; species Glandirana rugosa. Next base: position 1,464,350 of record BLSH010438581.1, on the reverse strand, counting down.
AGTCCCGTGTGACATTTCATACGTTTGTAAAAAGGTATTTAACCCTTGGTGAGTATCTCACCAAAACTGAAATTCCTACTGCAGGGGGTGCCTAAAATTTGGCTTGCAGACTTCTGGGAATACCAGTGAGTCAATAACAGGAAAGCAGGAAATTACATTTGTGGGAGTGTTCTGTACACCAACGGTGTACAGAACGTCTCCAAGTTGCCATATTGCATTGAATTTTACAGAAAATTACACTAGACCGAAAAGGAAAGGTGAGCTTTAATAACATTAAATTACAACATGACTTGTGTAGAAATTGTATATGCTATAATGTGTTTTTTTTCCTGTATGAAAGTGGTGTTACCCTTTAAATTTCAGTGGAAGTTAACTTCCATGCATGACTTTTACCTATAGGTAAATAAGGCTTACCTATAGATAATGCAAATATCTCCTAAACTTGCACCGTTTAAGAGATATTTACTGTACATGAAGCCAGTGACAACACTTGCGAATGCGCTCTGAAGGAACGGCCCACCCGTGCCGTTTCTTCAGAGCCTTGTGCCGTGAACGGTGGCACCCGGAAGCAAGCTGGGTGAAGATGGAAGCGGCTCCAGGATCTGACATCTCGGTGCAGGAGGGCTTCCTTTTAAGGTAAGTTTAACATAATGTCTTTGCCTTGCAGGATAAAAAAAAAAAAAAAGACTCCAGCGGTATACAACCGCCTTAAAAGGTGAAGATAGTAATAAAATTTAGGCTTCACTTTCTGCAATATGAGCTCTTTACTGAAAGCTAATAATTCGGATCCCCTGAGGTAATAACTTGCAAACAGAAATTAGACTGTCAAACTGCAGAACATATGGAAACGCTAAAAAAAAAGCAGCAAGTGTGCCACCAGAATATAGAGATGACCATCACTGCAGTACGTAAAGTGGTTGTAAACCCTTCCATATACCCAGTGAAGTGACTGGCCTCAGGTGATACACAGAGATGAAACAAATCCTCCTACATAAGTTGCACCTGTTTATCTGCGGCCCTCTCTCCTCTACATAAAGTATCAAAGGATTTTTCTCAGCAGTAGAAGGCAGAGGTCAGGGATCTGACATCACACACACACTGCATAGCTAAAGCACAGAGCCTGAGTGGAGGGGAGGGACACACCCCCATGTACAATAACTCAAAGAAACATACACAGCTGAAGATGCCAGTCACCCGCTTTATGCTGGACGAGGGTGAGACCGTCACCTAGGATTTGTTGGCAAAACCAATTAGGAGTGACTCATGCAGACAGCAGAGGGAAGAGGCAGCAGAGAGAAATGATACTCTGTGCTTTGGATAGAGGCAAGCACACAATATAGAAGGATACACTTTGTTAGTTTTCCATGTCTGAGGTTTATAACCACTTTAAACTGACAGAACAACTGCTGTGTTGTTTTTTTAAAATACAAGCTTTGGGTTTTTTTTGGCTTCACTGCCTACAGAGTTCTTTACCTGAAACAAGAACGCAGTCATTGATGTTTCAGGAACAGTGGTTTGTATCCACTTAGAGATGGTTCAAATATGTCATAATGCACATATTGGGTTCTTGGTCAACAACTTACCAAGTTGTGAAGGAAGGTTAGGGTCTGTACTTTACAAAAGGCAATAGTAGCTCCTATTTTGCTATTATCCTGGTTTGGGAGCCTTTTCTTTTCTCTGCCATCAATGAAAATCAAGGTTCAACTTCAATATGGAAAATGATTCCCAGAGTGGACTAACGGCTAGTACACATGGGCCGAATGTCAGGAGACATCGGCTGGTTTAATAAAAGCGGCCGACATTCGGCCCGTGTGTATGTCAGCAGGTCCGTCAGAAGCCAGGTGTATGGCCGGCTTCTGTCAGACAAGCATGCTTGAGAACCAGCAGGCGACTGGCTCCTGATCAGCGCTCTCAGCCAATGGCTGAGAGCACCGATTGGAGTGTTCTGGCAACGGGGGAGATGGCTGTACTAACGTCATATAGTTAGTACAGAGGCTCAGACCGGAGCTGTCTGGATTTTTTTCGTTCAACCCAGAGAAAAAAAGACTATTAGTGTGTATCAGGCTTAAAGGGTTACTAAGCTCACAACAGTAGAATCAGTGTGTATATGCAGTAACGCATGCTTGTTATACTCACTGTGGAACTTAAAGGGTTAATCCTCTGCATTGTGTAAAAAGGCTGCTTGATAGTGTATGCACAGATCCTCTTCTTCTTCCACTGACTCCAAAACATGTTCGGATAGGACAGAGCTTTGGAGTCACTCTGCACATGCTCAGTTTGGGGTGTATTGCTAGAGAGGTTTTTTTTATTCTTGGGAGAGTGCATGTGATCAGCACAAGCCCAATCAGCACTGTCCAGACAGAGGGTCAGGAGTCATGCAGCCTCATAGGAAAGCTCAGTGCAGTATGAAGACATCTCCTGCAAGCTTCACCAGGAACTGATACAAGTCACAATACTGCTATATACTGCTGATGAGAAAAGGTATTTAGCTGTTTATATTTACCAAAATGATTGCAATAGCATGTTCTGTTTATTGTGGGAGACCAGACGTAGTGAATGCAGGGTTCTGGGTCTAGTACCACTTTAAGTCGAATATTAATCTGTGCACCACAAGTTCTTATATATACACTAGCTCTAGGTTAGTGCCTCAAAGTATTTAAGCAAAAGGGTAAGTATGACAGTCAGGCAAATAGCATTTGCAGAATGAGAAGACAACAATGGAAGCTTCCATGGTTCTCCACTTTAAGGGACATGTTAGGCTTCTACTAACCTGATTAGATGGAACCAGTAGATCATATGCTCAGCAAGGCTCTGCTGAGAGTGCACAATAGTGATGTATAGGTAGAGAGCAACCGCCATAGTCCAGAAGAAAGAGCTGGTGTTGGAGAAAGTAGACAGGGCACCCTGGGCCACGCAGTCCCATGTCGAGTCTGAAAAGTCACGCAGGACTCCATAGAAGTAGGAGGCAGCTGATAACAGGTCAGCAACTGAGAGGAACAGGAGCAGTTGACGTGGACGACTCCGGAGCTCTGGCCAGCGGATGTGGGTAAAGATGATGAGAGCAGAACCCAAGAAGGACAGGGCACAAGACAGCAGGACAATCACCTGCTCAGACAAGTAAAGGTTTTCTCGTGGGATCCCCAGCCAATCCATAGAAACTTAGTACAAACCCTACAAAGAGACACAAAAGTATTAATCATACAGGCATTAGCCTTGGGGGCAAAAGACGTTGTTTTATACTCCTACAAATATGGTACTTGCTTGTTTCTATTGATAATTAAAGGCCTCATTGCTCATATGAATTTATGCTCCAAATATCCAGATTATTTTGTGCTCACACTGCTGCCACACCCTTAATACACTCCCTCTTAACCCAGCCTGGGAAACAAATACCTGAAGCTTGATACATATACAAAAAAGTAAAACGTCTGTAAATACGCCTGCAAAAACAGGCTTAAAGTCAGAGATAAAAAGTGTTAAAGCCACAGACAGCCAGGGGACTGGTATTTTCAGAAGGAGGTCAGCAATACAAGCTCTTGTATTTCTTCTGTTGCATATGTTCTTAAATACATATATATTTGCTATAATAAAAGTGCCTTTATTTGATTTACCACAATCTAAAAAGACACAAAACAGGGGGCGCCATCTAAGTGCAGCATTAATATACTTTATTGGATAAAATCAGTAGGCAACGCACATGGTAACAGATAAAGTGCACAGCTGATGGCCACAGAACTCACGTGAGACTCCTGCTTCATGACGCCCCCTGTTTTGTGTCTATGTTTCAGAGATCACTCCTGTTTCTTGCTGGAGAAGACCTCTATGCAGCAAACCCATTTACATTTTTGGAATTTTAACATGAACTATTGATATATGGTTTCTTTTGGTTTATTTGTATTGCCTTGTATACTACTATTGGAACTTTTGGTTATAACTTGTGTCCTTATTTGTGCCATATTCTGGTTTTCGGAATCTAAAATCTAAAATAAACGACAATAAGGGAGAAACTAAAATGTTTTTTGCTCGGTTATATTTAAAGAGGAATAGAGGAAAATTCTTTCAATGGGGAAGGCTTGATGCAGAGAAAACTAAGATGGATTATTTAAATGTTCTTCTATTTCTTGTTTGTCCCCGTGGGAATTGAAAAAGAAATTTCACCTAAAGGGACACAAAAAACAAACGCACAGTGGTTTTAACTATTCAAAATAAAAAATAAGTGCTTTGGCTTTAGATACACCAAAAATGACATTAAACATGCGTTGGTGGGGTGAGCTTTTGCCATAAGCATGCACATCACACTTTCAGATTATGGCACGTTCCCTCCTACCGCGTTGTCCTCCAGTGATGACAGCTCTAAGATCCCGTCAGCGCATCCTCCCCATCAACTATATCAGGGATATGCAATTAGCGGACCTCCAGCTGTTGCAAAACTACAAGTTCCATCATGCTTCTGCCTCTGGGAGTCATGCTTGTGGTTGTCAGTCTTGCCATGCCTCATGGGACTTGTAGTTCTGCAACATCTGGAGGTCCGCTAATTGCATATCCTTGATCTATATCAATGCTTCGTCCAGGCCCTATGGCACTCCTCTTCAGCCACTGATAATATAACTCCTGCGCATGCACACAGGAATAACGCTGTCCCCAGCACCTGGCATGCCGAGAATGAGCTGGGCTGTGCAGTGTACAGGAAACGCAAAAATAACCAGGATCCATGGAAAGGGTTTTTTTGGGCAAAAGAGACTTATGTATGGATCTCCTGCCAGAAAACTCAACCTCCTGTTTTTTTTTTTTTTTATTTCGTGGAGTTTATCTACAGCAGCCTTTCTCAACCTTCTAAACCCAGAGGAACTCTTAAAAAAATAATAATAATAATACGTTTTCAGATCTCATGGAACCCATGCTTAAAATGATCAGATCTGCAGCTCCCGGCACAGTTAATGTAACCCGTAAGATGTAGCTATAATCATGAAGCTTGTGTACTTGCCACCCAAAGCACATCATTTCCAAGAATATAAAAGTAAAGAGTGAAAATTGTAATGTCCCCTCACATCGAGGCTCGGTTCACACTTTCGCGACTTGGGATCCAACTTGTGAGACCCCAAGTCACGTGACATGTGAAATCCCATGTTAGCCAATGAGAGCTGTCTTAATTAGCATTACTGAAGTTGCTCCGACTTTAGAAAAGGTTCAAGGTGACTTCTATCTGACTTGTGCCAATAGACTTTAATGCAGTGGTTCTCAACTCCGGTCCTCGGGACCCCCTAACAGGCCAGATTTTAGGTATTACCTTGGGGAGATGCAGACTAGAATTCTGCAATCACTGAGCAGCAAATGATATCACCTGTGATGCATTTCAGTTATCCTGCAAACCTGGCCTGTTAGTGGGTCCCGAGGACCGGAGTTGAGAACCACTGCTTTAATGGAATTCGCCTCCAAGATGGATCCTCATTTATATTGATGTGATTTTCGCACCGTAGGTCGGGGCAGTGTAAACCGAGCCTAAGGGGTTGATTTACTAAAACTGGAGAGTACAAAATCTGGTGCAGCTGTGCATGGTAGCCAATCAGCTTCAAATTCAGCTTGTTCAATTAAGCTTTTACCAAAAAAAAAAAACTTGGAAGCTTATTGCTTTCTATGCAGAGCTGCACCAGACTTTGCACTATCCAATTTTTTGGAAATAAACACCTAAGACCCACAATATTAGATTTTATGCAGATTTTTGTCTTCAGATTTACCAAAACCATATAATATGAGGTCAAACCTTAAAGCCCCGCACACACAGTACAACGGTCGTACAACAATGGTCATACAACCAGCTTGTTGTACAACGGTTGTACAACTGAAGTTGGATGAGCAGACTGGAAAACTTTGGTTATACAACAAGCGGTTGTACGACCGTTGTACCGTGTGTACAGAGAAGTTGGTCCAACAAAGTTGTACGTGCAAAACGCGCATGCTCATAAGTCAGGAACAACCTGAAGCGTCCATTCGTGTAAACTTACGTTCCTAATTCACAAATCACATTCACCTGAACTTCCTCTTTATACGCTCGTAACACGTCACTACGTTAGGCTCGGTTGTACGATCGCTTAGTGAATGTCAGTACGAGAGACAACAGCCAACATACGATTTTGGTCTTACGACCGTTGGACCCGTGTGTATGGGGCTTTAGAGTTTCAATTTGTATGCAATCAGGCAGGCCCTTGCACTACATGGTTTTGGTAAATCTGAAGACAAAAATCTGCAGAAAATCTAAAGCTGGATACACACTATCTAATTTTCTGTAGATTTTTTTCCTTCAGATTTACCAAAACCATATAAATTTGAGGCCAAACCTTAGGCGTTTCAATTTGTATGTAATCAGGCAGGCCCTTGCACTACATGGTTTTGGTAAATCTGAAGGAAATCTGACAGCAAAAGTTGGATAGTGTGTATGGGGTCTAAGGCTGGGTTCACACTATCCGACACAAAAACGGTCAGGTTTTTGATCCTACTTTGCCCTGCAACATAGTTCCTACTTCGGTCCTACTTTGGTCCTACTTCCATCCGACTTGAATGAACAAGATAAGGTTTTGCTCTGACTTTGAGATAGTGACTTGTCCTTTGACCAATCAAAACAATCCCAGTGTGAGATAAATTCCTTTTACTGCTGCTGTAATCACAAAGTTGGATATCACAAGTTGGATAGTTAGAACAAGGATGCGACTTTGATCCTACTTCAATGATATTCAATGGGCTGAAGTAGGACCAAAGTAGTACAGGAACCTTTTTCAAAGTCGGACCGATTGTGTCGGACCAGTTAAGACGGCTCTCATAGGGAAACATTGATTTTGTGCTGTAATGCGACTTGTGCTCACAATGTCGGTCCAGTTGTCGGACAAGTGTGAACCCAGTCTGAGGCTGTGTTCACACTATCCGACACAAAAACGGTCAGACTTTTGATCCTACTTTGCCCTGCAACATCGGTCCTACTTTGGTCCTACTTCCATCCGACTTGAATGAACAAGATAAGATTTTGCTCCGACTTTGAGATAGTGACTTGTCCTTTGACCAATCAAAACAACCCCAGTGTGAGATAAATTCCTTTTACTGCTGCTGTTATCAAAGTCAGATGGTTAGAACAAGAATCCAACTTTGATCCTACTTTAATGATATTCAATGGGCTGAAGTACGACCAAAGTAGGACCAAAGTAGTACAGGAACCTTTTTCAAAGTCGGACCAGTTAAGACGGCTCTCATAGGGAAACATTGATTTGGTGACGTAATGCGACTTTTGCTCACAATGTCGGTCTGATGTCAGACTAGTGTGAACCCAGCCTAAGAGTCAGGAGAGAAGCCACTCCCTACATTAGTGGTCAGCAAAAACGTTGGTGGAGAAGGGCTTCTAACATTCAAGGGACCACTTACATCTTAGAGAAAGTATGACCTTTACATTAGTGATGACATTTGTACTAAGTCAAGGAACCCTTTGCAACCTTTGGAGGAACTCTGGTTGAAAAAGTCTGATCTACAGTTAGCCTGGGTTCACACTATAATGTGGTGTGGGAAACACACAGTCTGTGTGCATTCCCTGCACCACATTCAAATCGCATTCACGACTTTGGTGCAATGCGGTGCGATTTGAGTCCATTCTAAATGCATATGAATTACACAGGAATGCGTTGTAGTTCCTGTGCGATTCATATAGTGTGAACTGGGGCTTAAAGTAGGTATTCTAGCTCAGCAAGTGAAATGCAGGGCCTGACCAATGAGGAACCAATCCTGAATCATTACACCAGGCACATGAAATTTGTTTATTTCATTTTTTAGTTATTTATTTTACATCTTCACATTCAAAATTCATAGCAGGAGTTTGGCATTCACACACTGTGCCCAGCATAGAAACCATTACAGCCAGCACAAGGGTACCAATGGCGGAGTATACTCTGTGCCAGGGGCGTAACGATAGGGGTTGCAATTGCAACCGGGCCCCACGGTCCAGGGGGCCCGTGTGCCTCCCTTGTACACCTGAATAGGAGGGATGGCGGGGGTGGCATGTAGAGGACCCAATCTCCTCCATTTTCCTCTATCCAGTTTACTTGTCTTCTGCTGTTCCCAGGGTCCCTGTGTGCTTCCCTGCCCCCCCTGGGGCCTGCTGCAGAACTTGTGAAAGGGCCCCACTGCGGCACCGTAATAAAGGGACCCACAATAGGTGTAAAGGGCCCCAGGATCAGTGGGAAGAGGGAAGGGCCCTGGCCAGGGCTCAAGGGGGCCCTTCATAATTTCTTGCACCGGGGCCCTGAAGGTTCTAGTTACGCCTCTGCTCTGTGCACAGGGTGAATGATAAGGGGATGAGAGATACAGGGCACAGGGATGACAGGCTGGAATTGTCAAGATTAATATAATAGATTAATTCTTTATGCATACAGAGATCTAAATATAAATTGGTAAAAAGATGTCAACATAAAGAGAGTGCCCAAGGAGAAGTATCTACAGAAGAAGCCATTTACAGTTCCAGTAAGCTGGTCCTTCTGCAATCCATAGCAATGTGTGCCCTCATATGCTGAGCCAGCAGAAAGGACTAAGGAAGGAGCAGGCTGTAGGAGAGAAGTGGGTGATATTCTAAGTAGGGGATAATACAGAGGATGGGGCGTCCAGCACAATAAGCCCGTCACCTGTTTTTTGTTATTAGCTCTTTCCACCATGGTAATCCCAGGAATAATAACACAGACTCCTTACTGGCTGACAGATGACACCGGACACAGAATGAAAGCTTTGTGTGTGTCTGGGACATTTCTACACATCAAAGTATACCGCTGTTTATTCATTACAGGCATTTATATAGCACTCACAACTCACTCATTTACATACTGTATATTCATATTGGCCCCCGTCCTTAGGAGCTTACACTCTAAGGTCCCTTTCCCACATGCATACATACACATACCAGTGCTGCAAGGCAGAAGTGCTAACTACTAAGCCAGTGTGCTTAGCCATGTACAAAGACTTTATGTTTACAAGATCTGATATTTAATATGCTGCATGACAGGAATCCCAGTATCACCATATAATTCAATACACTCCACATTCTTCCATAGCAAAAGCTTCATTGTAGGAACCCTATACCAAATATAGGCTCACATTAATGACTTCCTTCTGAAAATGCTGATGGTCTGGCTGCCTTAGAGCTTTCTGAGTCACAGATCTAGAGCAAGCATGTAGCAAGTGAAGTCAGGCATACTTGTTGCAGGACAGTCACTCAAAGTATTTAACTTTGCAAAATGCATCGGTATAGGCAGCAATGGAAGCCAAAGGCTCATTCACACTGCAATGACATACAGCATTTCACAAAAGTGGGTACACCCCTCACATTTTTATAAATATTTTATTCTATCTTTTCATGTGACAACACTGAAGAAATTACACTTTGCTACAATGTAAAGTAATGAATGTACAGCTTGTATAACAGTGTAAATGTACTGTCCTCTCAAAATAACTCAACACACAGCCATTAAAGTCTAAACTGCTGGCAACAAAAGTGAGTGCACCCCTAAGTGAAAATGTCCAAATTGGGCCCAAAGTGTCAATATTTTGTGTGGCCTTAACCCTCTTGGGTATGCAGTTCATCAGAGCTTCACAGGTTGCCACTGGAGTCCTCTTCCACTCCTCAGTCACTACAGTAGTATCTCCTCACCTTCTCCTGAGGTCACCGTTGGACACTTCGAGACTACTTGACGTATGGGTTCTCCCAATTC